>JBBMJY010000017.1:7134945-7156117 GCA_037833715.1 Toxotes lorentzi | reverse complement strand
CTGTTGTAACGGAGGAGGTGCCATGTTTTTTTTTTACCATGTTATCTTTTTCTCAATTTTTCACCCTTATTTTGAAAATGTTTGGGCGTCAGATAAAACTTTAACACGCCCCTCAACCAACCAGTATAAAAAAACAAAAACCCAGCCCCTTTTTAATGTGTCCCATACAGTTATTTTTCTATTTTAAGTTTAGAAAACTCTTCAGAAAACCCTTCATTGACAGTGAGGAGCTCTCACTCTTTTTTAAATGGTGAATAAAAGAAAACTTTAAAAACAGATTTAAAGCCTGTCCACCATCTCTCCTCCTCACCACAGGCCTCTGTGCTTCCTTATTGCCTTCATAGTATCATTTCTATTCATTATCAGCAGCAAGTGTTGCCATTTTCTTTGGACTTGGATTATTTTTATGCAGTAAACTGAATCATTCCATACTTTTTCCTCCCATGTACCAAACACTGTAACTGAAGTGTGTGTGTGTCAGTGTGTGGTTACATGGGGGTTCAACTACGATACCTCCACACTGAGGACCCTTCAAACTGCCAATGCCGGCCCGTCAAGCATAGCTCATGGGCAGCACGACTTAAATCCTGATGTTTGATTGTCTTCTTATGGATGAAATTACAGCTTTATCCAGGCTCAAAGAGAATCATATTCCTCGTTCTTTTTCTTTTCCACCACTACTGTAAGAATACTGTGAGTCCGTCTTCAGGAAAAAAAAGGAAACAAAGCAATTATCTAATTAAATGTATCTGGTTGCTTGCAAACCTTTTGTGCATTTTTTTTGTGTTTCTTGTGGACATCATTCATACCTGGCGTCATGACAGCAGAGAGAGGTGATGCAACATCCTGTGAACGGTTTTTTTTTTCCTTCTGTCTGAATTTACTGTTTAAGTGGATGTTTTATCTTGTCAAACAGTTTTTTCCCCTCTGTTTTATATCATTTTAAATGGACCTAAATTGAAGTTGTTGGTTGGATAAAAAAAACTAAATCAATTTGGGCTCTGAAAAGTGTTGAATTTTAGGTTCTGTCTGGTTAATTGTAGATTAGGTTTTTGTTTATTTTTGTAATGTTTTATTTTTATTTTTTCAACATACAGAAGCAAAAAACAATGTATGTATGCATATATCTTTGTGTATGTATGTATGTAACGTGTTAGTGAGCTGCAACCAAGGATTATTTAACATCAGTCTGTTGATTAGTCTAATTAATCTTGGTGATTTAAATCAATGCTCATCAGAAGGATGGAAAGCATAGAAAACTTTCTGTGCACTTTAAGTGTTTGTCATACGTTGGTTGTGACAGAAAATGGACATGTGAAAACATCTGCAGCTCACTGACAACTGAGAACTCCTGCTGAAGATGTGCTGTGATCCAAACCTCCAGAACAGTTGATCACAGGACCTCGTGGTGAGATTATTTTCTTCAGTAACTTTTTACCTGTATTTCAACCTACTCTGAATGGATTCGCTGCCTCACTGCTGACCTCTATTGTTTAATGAAGTGAAAGATAACAGCTGCTGTACATTACAATATGCAGGTGGATATTTTTAGTACTAACAGTTTATCTGCATATAATGATGGAGGTGGAGTTCAGAAGGATTTAGTTTCCTCTTAAGTGTTGCCTTTCTGTCTGTAATTGTGAAACATCGGGTCAGGTTGCACCCGGCCAACATATCCTCATAGATTGGTTCTCACAAGGATAGAAGTACAGGAACACACACACTGAATTTCATCCCTGCAAACTGGGTGAAAAACATCCTTTTCTCTCGAAAGGTCACAGTGAGATTTGAATGACAGCTTTAAGTCCTGCGCTCATATTACAATCTGCAGCGGAGACGTCCATGGAGTGCTGCCTTCCTGGGAAAGGCCGGGAGTACAGGGAAGCAATTAATTGTAATGAATAATGGGACAAATCTGGCTGGCATATGACCACTAATGCTCTTTTTTTCTCTCTTTCTCTCTCTCTCCTGAGGATTAGGACAGTGATACCAGCCACGCTGAGGTGTCTGCCTGCACACTAATTGAAAAATGTGAGGATGATGGTGTGAGGGTGGTGCAACTACTTACTGTCTCCATTGTTGTCTTCTCCTTAATTCAAATGGAATTTCTGATGGTGGTCAGGATTTCAGAAATATTGATGCCTTGAGCCATTATACATAGTAGTTGTAGTACTTATTTTTTCTTTCTTATAGGAAAAATATGCTGCAGTGGAAGGAGAAGTACTGCTCGTGTACTGCTGGTAGTGTTGCTCTCTGGCTGCATAGAGGCCCAACAAACCAACTAAGGCAAGTACAAGTGAGGGGGACATGATACTCACCCATCTCCAGTGGAAATTACACTCTTGTTTAAACACCTGTAAGAAATATTTGATTAGCCTCTGAAAAGTATTGAAAAACTCATGAAATTCACCCTTTAGATTTGTTTTACTCAAATGTTCATTTAACTCTTCACTTACTGCATATTGTTGTACTTTTTACACATGATAGTTACAAAGCTCAAAGACCTGAGACCCCCCCAAAAAAATCATCAATGCAAAAAACAAGCCCCACATCATCATTTTATATTTGTTTGGACAAAATTCTGTGCATGTTTTTTTGGTAGGGGCCTGGGACACTTTTTAGCCCCATGACCCCTCTCACTGACTAATCCAGCTATGCCTTGCATGCGTTAGCAGTATTAACACCCTCCCCAGCCCATGAACTTGAGTGCCAGTGCTAGTAATTAGAAATTTATAAGTGGAAATTATCAGCCGCCCTCCAAGTTTCCATAAACAAGTGGTGGCAAAATAATCATGTTTTGAAGAGTTTTAATTAGAACTGTGAGTAAGAGCACTGGGACCTTTGTGCTGACAATTGGATCATATGATTATTTTCAAAAGAAAACATGAGGTTGAATTTTGTAATGCTTTTTTGCACACATGCTCCTGAATATATATATAGAGAGAGCTTGAGTGAAACACTTGCAGTGTGGAGCACTGGAGATGGCAGGCAAGGGGACAGACTAATTCAATATATCATTATTTGGTGTTATTTGTGCCTCTAAGACTAATTGCAAGTGAAAGTCATTAGATAAGAAGATTGTTTTTGAGACATGAAAGACTGAAATGGCTACCTACTGTTTAAAATGTAATCTCCAGGTTTCCTGCTCAGCTTTTCAGAGGACGTGTGTAGTGGATGTGTAAGGCTGCAGAAATAAGGTAAAAAGAGTGAAAAAGTGCCAGGTGAACCCTGAAATATTTCCACTTTATGGGGTGACATAATGGTTCAGACCTTTCTGGGCAACTCTTGAACCTCCTCCGGTTGAACAAAAACCCATTCTGCACGGTGTCTTGACATTTAGCTGGGTCATTCATGGGCTTGACGCCTATCAGTGTGTGGACAGGAAGCTCTTTCACTTACATTGTATGGACGACTGTCAATCAACCCAAACAAGGAGGGAGCCTTAAGTTGTCATTTCTCCTAAATCCCAAAGAAGAAAATGCAGGAAGAGGCTTATTAACATAAATGCAGCAAAGATTCCTCTTTTCATGTAAAACAATGGCAGTTTGTCTTGACCTGAGACCAAACATGTCCATGAGTGTAGTGTAGACAGCAATCAGTGTGTGCAGACTCAGGTGTTTTGACTTGATAGCAAAATGACCTCTAGATAAGAAAATGGTGCTGTCATTGACTCTGGTCTAGTGGCTCAAGGGGTTACTGCTACTCCTTTTTGCTACTCCTTTTAATTTTGAGGTCCAACATTTAGAGGAAAGACTAAAAAGCTCTGATAGTTAAAGTTGCTTGGTTGTTTGCAGGTTGAAACCAAAGTTGGTGATTTTTGAACATAAGCAACTGAAGTGAAGACTATAAACCTTGGTCCTGCTGATCTGTTTGGTTGGTTGTTGAAGTCTTGAGGTTGTGAGTTCAGTCCTTGGTATATTATAAGTCCAACACCTAGATGAAAGACTTAAGAACTGTAAGGAAGCATGTGTAAGTGTGTCCAGCTCAATGGGTTAGGCTGTCGTTTGGGAGATAAGAAACTGTGGGTTCAATACTTATGAGGAACAGTTCAGTTTTGAAGGCCAGAGACCAAAGTGTTATGTGAAAAGTTGTGAGACAGTCAGTTATAAGTGTGGAGCCTAATAGCTCGGATGGTTAAATGGATGGATGGTTGGGAACTGTGAGACTGTGGGTTTGATCCCCACGGGTTCCAAGAGCGTGGCTGGTGTCAGCAGAAGGCCGGTGGGCGGTCCACAGTGTGGGTTTGATCCCCACGGGTTCCCAGAACAAAGGGTGTGTCAGAAGGCCGGTGGGCGTAAAGTGAGGGGGTGGGCTTGGGGGGCGGTGGTCCCCGAGTTTCGGGAGAGGTGAATACAGGGGGTTATACCAGGAAGAGCAGTAAAAAAGAAAAAATTTTACTGAAAAAAAAAAAAATTGTTGTTACACGCCCGCCCTACACAACAGTAGCGTAAAACAGAGTTGCTTTACGCTACTCTGCTCTAAACGACTCTACAGTACACTAGATTTAATTTCCTACATCTTACCTCTGGAATGGAGTTCAGGCGCCATCTGTTGTCCACACCTCATACAGCATCTCTCCACAAGCATTTATGACAACACAATATACTTGTTTGTTTCTGTATCACCTGTTTCACCTGTTTATTGACACTGTAGACATAAAGAGATTATGAGCAGACTCTTCAACCACCCAGATACACAGTGGATATAACAACAGTTTTAGCCTACAAACTATGAGCTCTGGGGAGATAAGCTAAAGAAATCAAAGACATTTGGTTGATTCATCATTTTAGGTCACAAGACTTAAAATGATGAATTCTCTCAATAAGTTAATGATAAAAAAATGAGTTGACTTGATTAAACTGCTTATGAAAGTTTACAGTTTGAGTGATGCATGTTTCCCTCCTCCAGCACCATCATCATACATTCAAATATGTTTAAATTACCTTTAACTTCAATTTACCTGCTGTCAATTTATGTACAGATTCTAATTACATAAAATACACATGTTTTTCATGTTAGTACTGTACATCAAATGACTGATTATTAATTTAAAAATGTATAAATCACACAAAAATAGTAGTCAAATGAGCACACAGGCTATAACACACACAGATGTGTTGGAAAAATCAATTAGTTTGAGGCAGACAGGATTTGACCGACATGCTGGCAAATACTGGTATTTAGTCTTTGACATCAGAGAGGAGTAAAACATTTTATACGCCCGGATACTGCAGTCTTGTGCCACTAGAGTGCAGTAGTCATCCACTTCATCCAAAGCGTGACTCCTTAGATGGATTTGAATTCTGATTTGCATGGAGTTCTTCTCACTTTGCTAATATTTTACAATAAATTAGACTCACATCCAGCAGGTCTATAAATCCTCTGCTTCTCATGATAATCTCACCGAAGGTCCGCACATCGTCGGCTCCACTCGTCCTGCGCTGCTGAAAAAAACATCCCAACTCAGACCCTGATGATGCTGATGGAGGAGGAGGCTCTGTGGAGCTGAAAAAAAGGAACAAGTGCATTAACACATGAGTCATAAGGACAAAGAGGCAGAGGGTCACATACATGAACATGATTCATAAAGCGTGTGGGTTCAGTTCACATGCAAAGACATGTGCCTTAATGCACTCCACATATAATGTCCGTCAATCAACGACCCATTAAACTCATGTGTGACAGCACAATGTGTCCCTTTGGGCAGGATGATGAGACACTCCTTGTTATCAAGGCAACCATGCATAAAATGACTCATGTTTGGCACATTGTGTTTTGTTGTTGCTTTCAACTCGTCTGTGGCGACTTGTGCCAAAACAACAAAAATTCTTGTTAGATTTTTGGATTTTTTTTCCTACCATCTTAAATTATCACAGCAGTCAAACTTTAGTCAAACTGACGGAGCTTTTAAATTCAAGCAGAAAACCCAACACACAGTTTTCAGATAGGTGAACGTAGCTGCTGTGCTGCTTGCTGCTCTAACTCCTCTCATCTTCACTTGTATCTGGAAACAGATTTACCTTGACAGACTGCTCACTTCTACTGAACATATCAGTGAAAAGATGCACAGCAACAACCCAACAAGCTGTTTCCAGCCTGGTTGTTTTATATTTAGCCATGATGGCAGCAGCTCTGGTTGCTAGGAGATCTCTGATGCAGCTACAAAGGCTCTTCAGACGAAACAAAATATTCCTGGCAACCAAGAATGATCATGCATTATAGAATAGTGCTGCAACAAAATGGTGAAGGCTGAGGGAAGAAGGAAGAAGTTTTCTGAGCAAAGGTTGGAGGTTGGTGGAGAAATGAGGAATGACTCACCCTGCTGCTGCGTACGGCTCCGTTGTGGTAGATGGGCGAGCTGCCGGATGAAGCATTGTAGTAGGAGGAAGTGGCGCGGACCAGCGGCCTCTTGGCTTTCTCCTTGGCGCCATTGGAGTCATTGTCTTTGATGATGTCGTACTGTCGGCAGAACAGGGCGATGACGGCTAGAGGGGACGATCACATGGAGAACAGGAGAGTGGAGAAAGTCAAACACAGACACCACAATGAGACACATAACAACAAAAACCAGTTTGAATCTGTGGCTCTTGTGCAGGAGGAGGTGGGTGGGAGGGGCACACAGAGTCTACACACAGTCAAGGAGACCCATCCACACACCCATGCACACATCCATCCTCACCTGCCCACAGCAGCAGCACAGTGGTGATAATGAGCAGCTCTCCTGTCTGTAAGTGAGGAGTCATACCCAGACCCTCCATCGCTGGTTCATCTGAGGACACACAAACAATCAGCACCGTCAGATGTTATTAATGAAGAACCAAAAAGATGTCAATGAAGTGTACATTTACCTGTGTGTAATGACTACAGTAAATTAGACGGGAAAATGTCAAAAATACATTTACAACTTGTTTTCTGAAAAAGACAAGAGTGTGCCTTTTCTTTGTGTGTGTGTGTGTTTATTTGTCACACAAATTTATTTACGGTGGTCTAGGACTCCGGCTGGATAATGGTCACTTCTCTCCAGGGTCCTGAAGTGGACAGCACGGCTGGGTTGGCTGTCACCATGCGGCCCAACAGACTGCACCTAAACCCATAAAAGCAGAAAGTACCACTCATATTTTTAAGGAAATACTGAAGCCAGGATGGAGCCATATCATCAGACTACACTCAAAACATTGGGTACATTCCCGGTCTGTCATTAAGGGAGGACAACATTATGTAACGGTGAGAGGAAACTGGCTCGCGAGGGTGTATTTAGCGAGCAAATGGTGGAGCCAGGATCCTGAGTGATCCTGGAGGACGAATGGTACTGTAAATGCAGAAACAGAATGAGAGCTTGAAATATAACAGAGTGTAAATCCATTTACACTTTCAAATATGATGAAGTTTGATGTTGTATCTAGCAGCTACAGCTAGATACAGCTACAGTTTGGAAACCGTAAGTAAAGGAGAGAAATCCATCACAGATCACCTCTGTCTCCACCTACACACTGAACCCAGAGGTTGGATGCAGCAAGTTTTCTGTGGAGGTAGTTGCAAGTCACTTTAGGAAAATAACTCTCCACAGCAGCAGAGTGGGTACAACACAAAAGTTCATTAAAACATTTCGTTACAGAACAAGAACCTTGAATTAGACTAAAAGTATCCAAAACACTTTTTTTTAATTTGTTCCCATGGGGAAATTCTCTTTTGCCATCTACAGGGAGGTCAGAGGTCAAATTCCAGCCCACCCCTGCCCGTGCTGGTGAGGCTTCAGTGCTTTGCTCAATGACACTTCCGCAGGACATCTGCTGCTTATTTAACAGAGTCCTCCAGCTCTGAAGGACAATTTGCATCATTCTGTTAAGCTATAATGGATTGTGAAAAGTTTAATAGCGTCATGATAATAGAGTCACTTTACATACCCCTCCTTCAGAGAGTAGCTGTAGTTTGGGCTGACTTTTTATTTAAGCACTGAGCTGTAATAACTAATAGTAGTGCTATAAATAAAGTGTATGTTAATTATACACTGAGAGGAGGTTAATAAAAGTAAGAGTTCATTTCTAAAATGCTATTTATTATCGCTGAAGTTCTAAAGCTGCCCTGCAGATCTCAGCATCTCACTTACTGATTTCCTTTTACACATTTTTACAAGTTTGACAAAACACTCAGAGCTCAAGTCCACATTCTCTTTATGTGCTCTCCAAGATAAAGCTGCAACCACTACTTATATATAAGTATATATAGTTCAATCCATGAGTTATGGACAGGAACCGAATATTACTTCTTTTGTCTTATTTTCACACCAGTCCACTAACCTGCACAACACTGATGGACACTAGGATCATTTTCAGTGCCTAAAAAAGACAGTGGTATCATCTGTCTGAGTCTTTGATCAAACCGGGAGAACAAAGGAAAACGTTTTCTGAGCAGACATAACACAATCGCAGATAAACACAAACTGGACGCACTGAGGCTGAAGACAAATTAAAGAGTGTGTGCACATCTCACCTGGACGCTGTAATGGGTGTCCTCGTCCAAGTCCCACAGCACACACCAGCGGCTGGACGTGTTCACCTCTCGGATGGAGCGCTGCATCAGGCCGTCCTGCCTCTGGAGACGAGACGTGCAAATACATGAAGAAACATGAAGGAAATCCGCAGCCATCTCTTTTGTTTTTGTGGCACTGAGAGTGTTAGCAAGTGTTAACAAATGCATGATAAGAACTCCATTAATCCTCACCAACTGCCCCCCCTCCCACTGGATTAAAGCCAACTATCCAGCCAATGGCATTAAGTCTGCTTTAGAATGAGACACAACTTTCCCAGCAAGTAAATGTGGCTATAAAGCAATAAAGGAGGAGGAAAAGTCAATAAATAGGAGGCTGGCAGGACACTTGAGGCTTCCACATGTCTGAATCAGAGAAACAGCAGAGTCAGAGTGGTGTCTCCTGCTCCTCTGGCAGCCCTGAGAGCAGCAGGTCAGCAAGGAAAGTTTTACTGGGGAGAAAGAAAACATATCTTTTCAGGAGTTTAAAGGCTTGTTGAGCGGTGCCAGTGACTCTATGGGGATTTTGAAAGATCCTCAGATTTTGGAACTAAAACTCTGAATCAAATTCAAACAAAACTCTGCACATGCTGCTCCATCATTCACGCAAAAAGGCATCTGACAACATGTGACTTTACTGTCCTCCACTGTGCTTTTGACATCCCAGTCCTTCCACTGCGTGGGAGGACTGTGGGAGGACTTGTTATATGCATATTTCTACTCATTATGACTCTAACAACCTCTACTCAGAGGTTAGGACAGATGAGAAGAACATAAATTTGATGCAATGAATTGTATTGAGAGAATTAAATTGTTATACTACGGTGCTCTTTAACTCTAAGTAGAATCTGAGACCAAGCGTGGAGGGAATTTACTTATCAAATGAAAGGTTCTGCAGGGTGCTCTGTTACTGTGGCTGTAAAATAAAAGATCAGTATGATTTACTGCAGCTTGGCTGGTTGTGGATTAGCTGAGACAAACCGAAGCCTCAGATACTTTTTAAAAAGCACTGAAGAGGCGCGATGTGATGCTCAGGGTAACCTCAGAAAAACGTTTCTTCAGTGATGACCGACCCTGGCCCTCAACTGTTTTTAGGTCAAGAAATAAATCAGCAGTCTCATGCATCTTGGCAGAAACAAATCTTGCCTCTGTTTTTGTCATGCACTGACAATTTTCTCCAAGTAGCAGGTTCAGAAACCTCAAAATACGCCTACAGTTTACAACAGACACTGTCTGCAAACCCAGCACGGATTCATTTCATCAGCGTCCACCCACGTATGCTCATCAATTAACCTTGTGTTTGTAATAGTTTGGGATTTATGAATCGGAATAATGATTATTGCGACTTTCAGAGATGTAACCTGGAATTGGGTTACTTCCTCTGTGTGTGTCTGTGTGTGTGTGAGTACTGTTGCATAATGTGTGAATCTCAGCAGCCGGCGCTTTGGGATTTGGAACAACTTCAGATGAGTGAGGCAACTCTTTGTCTGAGCAGATTCACTCGTCCTGTTTCTCCTTCACAAAGAAGAGGCTCAGCTTGTTACCGAAAGATACTGTATATGAAATAATCCCCTGAAAAGCCGCCTGTATGTGGATTCAAATCACATACAGCTAAAGCTCAACACTGAACTGCTGTTGCTTGTTTTTAAATGAAGATCTGGCTTCTAAGAAAAAAACCTGAAGATATACTTGATTGACAGAAGCATAATTTCATGTAACTGCATTTCATTTTTTGATCTTTTGTTCATTTTCACCTTTATCAACAACAACTGTTGATGTCTAACAGTAGAAAAAAAAGAGCTTAACCTTCTGCATGTATACCCTCTCTGCAGCAGCATCTACCTGCTCCCATTACCTCCATTATTAATATTTAAGTAAGGCTTTTTCATAAGTGCTTTCTGAGATTAGCAGGGGATGTTTTACATCCCCCTGTTTTCTGGAAAATGCCACTAAGTTGATGGACTCTGAGTCAGACGTGAGGCGACTTTAAAAGTGAACAAAAAAAGAAAACAAAAAATACAACAGTTGTTTGGCATCGCCACCGCTGTGGATGTTCCTCCTGAGAGACGAGTCCCGGCCAAATAATTTCCACTAATGGAGACAACTCCCACTCAGAGCTCAGCTAATGTCTGATTCTCCTTTTTGCCAAACTGTGGGTGGTAAAAACTGATTAGAATGAGCCGAGCTGAGTTTGCAGCCTGCGCTTCAAGAGATGTGAGACGAACAAAATGTGGTGATGCACGAGCAGAATTAATGTGAAATGTCTTTTACAGTGATGCAACCAGGGACACTTGTACTCCAGGGGGCATTTTGGCAGTCCTGCAGTTGCTTGGGGATATTTGGAGAGACTGCAGAGCAGCTCAGCTAATTAGGATGAAATATGAATTACCTTTTCATTAGAAAAAAAAACAGCGAAAGAGCTGTAACACCTGTGCTGCAAATGAGAGCGAGTGAAAAACAGTTACCAAGCCAGTTAATTCAACTATAGGAAAATATTATATAATTAAAAGTGTTTAAAAATATTTAAAATCAAAGCTAAAAATTTTGGAGCCACGACACACAATGCTAGTTATATCTCAATTCAGCCATTTCCATTACCAAAGCCTGTCTGCCTTTTCTTGCTGATTGGATACTTAGAAAGTTGCACGCCTTCTTTTGGCTGGAAACTTTTGTAATCAGGAGATTTGTTTTTTCTTTTCTTTTTTTATATTATTGCTTTAAGTACCTACGTCAAGCAGCGGTCAGCCTTGACATTCACAAGCTTTTCAAGTTAAATGTTTATGAGCACACTGCACTGGCATTTCCAGACTTTTTTTTTTTTAAGGAGACACATTCAACCCCTCATGAGGGAAAGTGTCTTAAAGCAGAATGCTGACTGTCTACTGGCCCCGAGAATGACGCAGCGTTTTAAAAACCCCTGTAGACAACAGCAGAAGAAAAAAAAAGAGGAGAAGAAGAATCCACTCCTATTGAGATAAAGATGGATCACAAAAAAAAAAATACATGATTCATCTTTGAAAAAGCTGTTTTCCAGCCCAGAACGTGGCAGCAAGCCAAGTTTTCTGGGCATTTGTTTCATAAATTATATCCTTTCAATTTGTATCCCTGCAAAATTAATTGGCCTTCAACCAAATGAGAGCTTGGAGGGAGAAAAGGTTAGATCAGGGTAAATTTGACGTGAGACTGATTGACTGAGTTTAATGAGAAGGCTGAGAAATGGTTTTTCAAGCCTTTTGAGGATTAAACCAGTTAGGAATAATCAATCTTTGAGCTCAATTGCCATGGACAGTAAATATTCACTCACACACACATACAGTGATGATACAGGGCTACTGTGCTTTACCTGCTGTGAGATGGCGTATCCGATGACAGTATCTCCCTGAGGGACGTTCCAGGTCACCATGGCCGAGTGCGCCCTCAGCTGGGTCACTGATACATTCACCGGAGCTGCTGGCACAGCTGTTAACACACACACACACATTGATATATTAGATGTTAGGGACAGCTGGGAAGGCTTGTGTGCAGAGCATCCTTGTCCTGCTGCAACAAAGAAAAAAGCTCAATATTTCCAAGTAAGAAAAACTTTTTTAAAAGGCCACATAACATACAATTCTGAGACTGAACTCTACTGCACTTCCTGGAAATACACTAAAAGGCCAAAGGTATGTGGACACGCCAACATTACACCAATATATGATTGGTGAGCATCCGCTCATATTCACCGGCTAATGCACAAATATCCCCCAGTCCTTACAGCGTCCTCAACTCCAGCTGATACTCCATCATGTCCACATGTTTTTTGGTCAGTGTGAGTTTCTATTAGCGCCTGTCCAAGTGTCCTTGAGCAAGACAGTAGTCTCCTCTGTCTTTGTGATTCATGGCGGATTAAAGTGTCAGCTAAACGGCTAAGATGTAATTGTATGATCACGTGCAAAGTATGAGAAACACACACATACACACTCAAACAGTACTCACACTCGAAAGCTTTTATTAATAACTCTCTGGGGGCAGGTTAAAGTGATGGGAAATCTGAAGTCCTCACTAAGAGAGAGGGAAATTTTCACTAAATCATCACTAAATCATCTGTAAAAGCTGCGACCTCCACTGAGAGCGAAGGAAAAAGAAGGTAAAGAAGAGAGAAAACTTGTTCTTTACCTTTATTTATATGAGGTAAACAGGAAGAATTAGGAAAGGGAAGGAAACAAGCGAAGTAAAACAGAAGGAAAAAAAGAGATACAGAAAGAGAGGAGCTGGGTGACACAACCCCTTCAACACAAAGTAAACATCTGGAGGAAAGAAAGAGGGAAACAAGCAAAGAAAGAGTGTCAAAGAAAAGACACATGATGAAAGAAAGAGGTAGAAAAAGCTGGAGTGACAGAGACAGAAAGACGGCACAAAAGAAAGACAAAAGGAAAACAGAAACGAAGACAATGCAATAAAAAGAAAGACATAAAGAAAGAGACAGAAACAAAATGAGACAAAAAGACTGAAAGAAATACAGAAAAACAAAACACAGAAAGACACAAAGAGAGACAGAAAAAGCACGAAAGACCCAATGAGACATGAAGACATAAAACCCAGAAAGGAAAGGAAGAGCGACAGAAACGAGCAGCATCCTTCAGCTCAGCGCTGATGATATAACATCTAATGGAATCAATAACTGGATTTTTACTGCGAGTCAGGAACTATTGAGTTCAGTTCATCCTCTCCAGCTTCTTTTTTTTTTTAGCGCAGGCTGAGAATAGCACTCCACACTTCTCATCAATTTCTCTGGCTGCAGAGAGCAATTAATACGTGCCCACTGGAGGAGCATGTGTGTGTCCTTTTGTGTGTGTTTTTGTCTTCTGTGTGCACAAGTCAACACAAACACCAAGGAATCTAACTTTGAGGGAATTATTTTTAACTTATTTTATTGCTTGTTATTATTATTTTACTTTAACACAGCGTTGTAGTATTATTTAATTGTCCATGAAGTACTTCTGAATGCCACCTTGTTTGGAGCAGGGACAACCAATACACAAAAAAGACAGTATCACCTCTCTTTTGCCTTCAAAAACAACAAAGAAAACTGCTCATTTTCCGACCGGTGGAGGAGGCGGCAGCACTGACACCAACTCTCCCAATATTTGGTGACAGACTGTAAAAAAAATTCCGTCCAATTCTAAAGCAAAAGCATCCAGTCAGGCTCTGTGGAGTATGACCGTGAATGTCAAGCTCTATCTCAGGCTAACAAGCTAACCACAGCTCATTATGCAAGCCAGACTTCCCCTGATCCGTGCAGGACACGCTGGCCTGCCTGCCAGAGCTGCTCCACAGTCATTAAAGGAAAGATCCACACACTTTCTTTAACACCCATGCAACAGGACCTGTGACAATCTGCGATAGTGACTGAGTTGGCTTGTCTGCTTCAGTTTGTGACTTCCTACATTTCCCAGAATGCCCTCTGACAGCTCACAGGGAAGGATTATGAACCTGTTGCATCCAGCGTGTGTAGGTGGAGTGAATGAAGCAGCATAGCGAGAGCAAGGAGGTGGGAGTTTTTTTTGGAGTTGAGAAAAAGCAGCATTTGTGTCTCAACCCAACCTGTCCTGTGGCTGCAATGCATTCTGGTCTATTTCCTGATCCAGTGGGTGGAAAAATTGGCCACTGCTCTCTGATAAATTCCTCCTGTGTAATTAGTGAAGGTCTGTGCTAAATGGCACCTGTAGAAAGAAGCTCCTGCTCTTTGATTCAGAGGACCTGACTTGAAACTGGATGTTTGTGGCTGCGTTTTTCCTGTTCTGAATCGTTTTCTGAGATTCATCTCTGCTCCGTGTGGTCAAAAGTACATGGACACCCAAACATTACGCCCATATGTTCCTGATGAACACATTATTCTATAACAAAAGGCAATAACCTTCGATAACAGCCTTCTCTTAACATACACAGTTGTGTCAATTTGCATCTAAATCTCCCTCTGAATCTAAATTTCAAAATCCTTCCGCGCAGACTAATGTATAGACTGTGGAGCTGAAGTACCATGAACGGCAAGAACTCAGACCCTGTAATAAACTCACTCCTGTAAACACAGCTTATTCTAACAAACAACAAACAGACATTTAAGTTAATTCATTTAGAAAGAAAACAAACAAACAAAGGAGGAGCTCCCTGTAGTTCCCAGTTTTTTTTCTTGTTGCAGACTGACTGAATTTGCCGCTGCTCTACTCCACTTACTGAAAACAGACTGTTTCTACCAAAACTGGCACACGGTGTTAGTGTCTGACAGCCAGAGGGACACCGTCTGACCAATCCATTGTTCCAGCAGAGCACCGGGATCTCAGGGAGGTGTTTAGCAAGAATCTCGCAATCTCCTTGCTGCCTCATCGTCCACACAACTGCACCATTGACCTACTACCTGGAGCTCCACTACCATCAAAACCACAACCTGTCTCACCCTGAAAGAGATGCTATGAAGGAAAACATCAGTGGGTCGTTGGCTGCAGGTATAATCTGTATATTCTCTTCCTCTTGATGCTGGTTTCTTCTTTGTTGCTAAGAAAGATAAGACGCTCTGTCCATATGTGGATTTCTGTGGGCTACATAATACAACTATCAAGAACAAATATCCTCTACATCCGCTTTTTAACCCCAGGGGTCTGTTTCTGGTCTGAACGTCTCAACACAAGCCAGAAATTTGCTTTGATTTCTGTCGGAACAAATGTTTCATGAGGTCTGGATCGCCGTCTGTGTTCCGGCTCATCCCAAAGGTGCATACTTTTGGCCATATAGTGTATATACAGAGGGAATTGAATAGACATGTAGACATTCAAAAAACAAGCATATGTACATATAATTAAAGATATGCACATAAATCATGTCCTCCACCTACACAAACACACTCCACAGAGAAAAGCACATTGAAAACCATGTTCCCTCGTCTCTGCCAATGACAGCCAAGATTCCCCTGAACTCCCATCACGTTACAGCCGCTAAATCCCAACCGCTTTCATCTGCCAGGGCTGCAATGGAGTGTGCACACAGTGAATAGACTTCTGCAATTACATTATACACACCAGAAGAAGAGAAGAGAGGGGAGGCTTAGATAGAGTCAGGAAGACAGAGGAAAAGAGATGGAGATGAGAGGGAGAAACAGTGGAGAGGGAGAGAGAGAGACGAGGATGAAAGACGACAGGAATATGACAGAGCGAGGGATGAATGAAAAAAAGATGAAGAGAACGAGAAGAGAGAGCAATTATCTCGGGCAGATATCAAGAGATGGAGAGTGGATTTTCAGTCTTTTGGTTTTGAGAAAAAAGACAGATGAAGGGCAAAGTGAGACGGATGGACGGTGAGGGAGGGAAAAAAAAAGATCAATGATGGAGGGAGTGGTAAAAAAAAGCGAGAAATGGAGAGAGGGTGGAGGAAAAACAGGGAGTAGGAGGAGGAGTAGAATGTGGATATTGATTAAATGATGAAATATAGCAGTTGAGGTGTATGTAAAGGCACAGAGACACACATGTCCTTGTTTGTCCTTCATGTTTGATCCCAGTTTGAGCAATTTTTGAAAAACATCTCATAATGCTTTCAGACACTTTTCAGCTCTATAATTGTTTTAAAATAAGCCAAATTTGGGCTTCTAAGGTTTTTTTTTTGCCATTTATGATAAATATGAACTTCATACATACACAGGCAATAAACACAGAAGACACTGACATAAACATAACATATCTAGACTTCATCCATCCATTTTTGCCCAAGCTATGACCATAAAAGAGCTGAGGTACTCTATAACTCATATATTGCATGTATGCAGATTAAGGATTTATTGTTCACTGATTATCAATTATTTTTAATATGAAAGGATAACTTACTGTCCATAAATTTGATTTTATATTTCCAAAAAATGTGCTTGTTGTTCCCTTTGCAGCAAACAAATATTCATCCATCACCAAGCAATAGGAAAAGTCTATAGGCAGCATTAACAGAAATGGTATGTGCTGTGCAGCTGGACCAGTCAACTGCTCAGGGCAATGTGTGAGGCCACAGCAGTAGAGAAATGCTGTGTTAGCATGCTCACTTTTATTTATTAGCGCTAAACATAAAGTGCAGCAGAGGCTGATGGGAATGTGTACAAAAACGGACAAAATTCCAGCTGCTGAGTTTCTGTACTCTACCAAAAACACAAAAGAATCAGGCACCTTTACCTGCTCTTACTGAGGTTTTAGTGTGACTGCCTATTTATTGAAAATGCCCCCTTATATGCTGCAGCTGACACATGCTTTGACAAAAGTACTTAACACAAGATACTGTTTAAAAAATACATGTGTTTTCCAGTCTCATCTAAACTGACCAACAAACACACAACATACATTTCATTGTCAAATGCAAGAATGCGTCTCTCTGCAGCCCCTAGCAACACTACAATGACGGAGCCACCACCAGCACAAAAACAAACACAAGCCATTGTTTACAGCCGTTGTTTACATCGTTCCTCCTGGAGTAGAGTAGCCTGTGATGTACGACTTGAGCCGGACAGCCGACTGTAAATCACAGCAAAGAAACAGTTTGCTGATAGACTCGGACAGCCTAATCTGGCTAATGGTTGCCTTCCCCTCTCTGTGTAAGTGTGTGTGCGCTCGAGATACACTTACACACACTTACACAGAGAGGGGAAGTGTATGTGAGTGTGTGTGCGCTCGAGATACAGCAACAACCTGTGCATGCTGACTAAGATGCAGTATGTTCGTGGACGGATTATGAAACAATAAGCCCCTGGGCACACACATGTAAACGACCCCACAGACTGACATACACACACGACGACGTGCCCATTGTAGTGGTTTTCACCTCGTAGCAGTCATTTTTTGTGTCTCTTTGAAGTTGCTTGATTCTTTCTAGTTGCTTTGTGTCTCTGTGGTTATTTGATTGACTCTCTAATGAGAAATATTAGCATAGGGCCCCAGACCCCTCATGTTCAGGTAAAACCTGACATGATAAGCTTTTAAATTCTTGCGTAACTTTCTGTGCGTCAGCTGAAAGTTGCTAATCATATTTTCTGATTAATGGCCACATTATGCAACAACATTTTAGAACCGCAGCCAAATGTCAGCAATTAGATGAGAATTTTAATTTGCTCTTGGGCCGAAAAAAGTTGAGTCACGTCCCACAAGAACACATCAAACCGAGCTCTGCAGAATTTTTGAGCAGCAAAATGGCAGCGGTGCTGCAAAACCAAAATAACCCAGGTGGACGAGACACACAGGGGCCATTTAAATCGTCAGGTTGCTGGAGAAAATCTGAGAGAGCAAAGAGAATAAATAACGGCAATCAACAATGAGCAGACAGCCGTGATGTGAGGCTGAGCAGAGCAGAAGAGCCTTCCCTGCATGAATAAAGCACCACTTTGCCCTGCTCCTTCTCAATAAAGACCTCCTGTGGCCACAGTTGGTGCATTTTTATGATCCCTACATGCTGCAAATGTTCAGCTTCCTTCTTTGAGCCACTCTCCAAAAGTCCTTGTAGAATTTTCAGGCTGGAAATGCTCTTCGTCTCATCCCCATATGGGAGCGGTGACATGCAACCTAAAAACACATCCAGAGTCCAACCAGATCTTAGTACTGTCTGGAGAAACTTCATTCAAGGTCCAGTCCTCGTCCATGGCACACATGGACAGTAGCTGCAGTCACAGTATGATAACAGGGACTGTAGCAATGTAGCACACACTCTTTCTGTTTAAATATGATAAGACACCCAATATGAACCACAGCACTACAAATCCAGCCAGGGACCCTCATGTCCTGTCTCTCCACAATCTTTGCATCCAATAAAGACACATAAAGTCCTCTCAAATATCCACTGACCTGCTGAAGAAGATGGTGTGGTACAATCAAAAGCTCCCTAACAGCTACTCAATGGTCCTCGTGGTGAGATTCCACACAGCGCACGAGACCATCAAGTACAACTCAAAAGCACAACTTTCAAAATCAATCACAACCCTGCAGCGATTTCAATGTCAGCACAGCAAACATCATTTCATCTGCAATGAGCTCCAGCCCAAGGTGGAGTCAAAACATTTAGAGTGGAAAAGCTTTAGATTCAGTTTTTTCCTGCAGGGATTTCAGAGGCAAACAGACTTCACCAAGCAGAACCAGCTCTGACCTGACCCCAAGTTCTTGTTGGAAAAAGACTATTTCCAAGTTACTGGATTATAAAATAAAAAGGTTTATATGTAGAATAGCATGTGGAGCTTTTTATTAGTTGAAATCAGAACCTGAAGCAATAAATAGCTGGATTCAGTAATGCTACCTGTTGCACTGAATTCATGAAACAATCTTTAAAAATCAGATATAACTGCATCTGAACTGCTGTGTGCAGTCTGTTTGTCCTGTGGTTACACTGGCAACAATCTCTAGTGATTTATATTTCAACTAAAGCTAATATTAAAGGAGAAAATGATTTTTCTTTCTCCAGCTGTTTTTCATGAATGGAAATCCTTCTTTAACCCAGAGGCAAAGAGCAGCAGGATGCAGCGTGGTTGATGAGCTCCTGTAAAGACGAGATGTTTATGTGGTGAGCGGAGAGGGTGAAGGCCATGTGGGGAAACACACTTCATTGGCCATATCAATACAAAGCCTCGTAAACGCAGATTAGCTGCCTCTTGGTATCCAGCCAGGGAGAAGCACGTAGATTTGCCAAAGGCTGCTTTACATAAAACCTTGTGTAAAGGTACAGAGAGCAGGAATCTAAGCAGAGGTTTGAATGATTTACGTGCCAGTGCATTCCTGCTACAGCTAATTAAACAGGCCGGAGAGCGAGCAAGAGATTGCTTTGGAATTCTAATCCCCTAATAGACATTCAATTAAGGCTCTGACAGTTTTATAACAGCTGTTTGTCTAGTTGAAATAAGGCATAAACAGTTCAACAGCACCCCCCCACTCAAATACGTTAATGTAAAGCGGTGCTGCTGTCATGTACTTAACGCTCCGGATGATGAAAAAATAGGCTCCATTTGAGAGACAGACCTGCCCTTTGTTGTATGATGATATTATAAGATGGTCATTTTTTCAAGGCAAGTACCCTCTTACGTCAGTGTGGTATCAATTCATAAATATTTCAAGGGTTTTTAAGCCACTTAACATCCAGTTTTCTGTTTTTGTTTGTTAAAATAATCTTATTCCACACTGTTATATTATTCTAACTCCTCATTGAAGTCACGTGATGTTTACCCTGAGTGAAATATTCAAGCCCAAGACTGTTTTTATGGCTTTTCTCTAATCCTTTTACACCAGGCATATTCAGTGTCTTTAGAGACTTTTGAATCTACACCAGAATTCAAAATGAAGCTCAGTGGGTTTGAACAATGTGTGGCTGCACAGCATGAGCTCTTGTACTGACTCGACCACCAGCAGGTGAAGGGGTTTAACTGAACCAATGCAGAGGAGGAGACGCAGATAGAAAGAGACAGCTGCACTGAGAACATGGAAAATGAAAGAGAATATTGTCCTTTTTTGTCCAAAACAGAGTATAATTATTGTCATTTTCTCATATTTATGCTGTGTATTAGGAGAGATTTCCCCAGATCTTGTTAACAAAAAGGAATAAGCTAAAAATAAAAGAAGAAAATGTCCAGCAGCCTGCTGCTTGCAGTGTAAAAACATAAAAAAAGGATCATTTCCTCCATTTATGTCCAAAATCCACCTTGAGGTGATGCTCACCTCAGAAACACCAGAGACATCACCTGCCAGGACTGATTCCAGCCCTGCCTCTTGTACCTCTTATAGTGCTATAACCCAGTTACTGTTGTTAATGTTGTTTCTGTTCTTTTCTCAGAGATATGACTGCAGAGATTTAACAGATTTATGGACCTCAGCAAATTTGTTGCTGGTTTGCTAATTTGATGAACGGAGTTTTGCACCTGTGCTCATGTTTGCTTCTGTCATTTCAATTTATCATTCCCACAACTCCATTTCTGAATTTTAACTTTAATGCAAGATTATTAGATTTATATTAAACGCGAGAAACGCAGACACTCTAACTTAGAAATGGGAAATCTGAGGCAGAGAGACTCACTTGCTCCGACCATTCCCGGTGTTTGCCAGCAGGCCAGAAGCAACAGCAGCAGCCCGAGGTCCAGGTGAGGAGATGCGGTCATAACCTTCTCTGTCTTCGCGCACACACCTCTGGCTCTTCAACACCCTCTACTCTTCCTTTCCACCCCCTGAACTCTCCTGCGTTTTACTGGAAGTTTCCCCACAGGGTCACCGCTGTTTCCCCATCACCCTTCATCTTCACCTTCTTTTAACGCAGGCACAATTTCCGAACCTGCACCGCACTGGTTTTTATTTCCAACTTGCACAAAGTAGGTCAGTAGGTGTGCAGCAGCGAATTCAAATGGCCTCTGCTGAGTGGAAATGAAGCGACATTTCTCAGCCCCTTCGCCTGGGTCTCAAACGCGCGGCGGTGCCCGCATAATCCCGCAGTCCGGAGAAGCTAACAGGTAGTTCGACCCTCTCCGCCACTTGTCTCCTGCTCTGCGCGTGTCTTTGCGTCAAATGTCAGCTGGAGGCGGCGTTTCAGCACCGCGGACAGCGCTCAGGCGGGTCGGCTGCCATCTCAGCCAAGAAGAGGAAGGAAACGGGGTTTAAATAAATTAAAAAATGTATATATA
>JBBMJY010000017.1:7123926-7134930 GCA_037833715.1 Toxotes lorentzi | reverse complement strand
AGACAATAGGGTTATATTTAAGCAAGCGAGGAGGCTTGAGGCGCAGGAGCGCAAAGGTGGTCTGTCTCATCCAGAGGACGAAAGGCTGGTTTAATCTGACAGGTTATAGGAAAAGCCCGGAGGATCAGAAAATGTCTATTGTCTGCAGGAGCTTCGGCGGTAACTCCTCCGGCCAACAAACACGCAAATCAAACACACACATAACACACACACGGCACGTCTACACGGTGCTTCCCTCAGCACCGACACTGACGTTACAAATCCTGTCACAACACAGAGGCTGGAGGAGGAGGAGGGAGGGAGAGGGAGAGGGTGAGGGGGGAGGGGGGGGGGTGTCATCACTGAATCACCGACATGTCAGTGATCAACGGTTGATTATATTATCAGGTTACAAAGATTATATTCATAAGCTGTAATTAATGGATTTATTACTGGTTATTAAAATGATTTACCAAAGTTTTATAGATCCAGCGATAAGAGCAACTTTTGGGTTGCCAGGTTGTGGAAAATCTCCCTCCAGGTTTTTTCTTTTTCTTTTTTTGAGCTCTAGACCTACAGAGCTAAAAAGACAAATGTGTCATGCTGGAGGAGGATTTTCCACAACCTGGCAACCCAAAAGAAGTCAGTGGCTGATAACTGATCTTTAAATAACTGGTAAATGATTTAATAACCAGCAATAAATCCATGAATTAAAGCTCATAAAAGGTGCTCTACAGTTAATCCAGTAACACATGGGGGACAAATAAAGTGACACAAGACAAAACATCAGCATAAACTACTCAACTATAAGACATGAGCTAAATCAATATGTGGGAGTCTGTGGGTTGATCCACCACTATGGTATGGATTGCCATGACATTTTGTACAGACATTCGTGCTCCCCAGATGAGTGTGATGATCCCCTTGACCTTTCATGTAGAGCCACCAGAACACTGACACTATCTTTTCTTGGGTGAAATCTCAGCATCTCAGCAATCATCAGGACATTTCATTTTAATGAAAATTTAAGGTCTGTTGAGAGATACTGATCACTTCATCTACAGCTTGAACTCTTAAAATAAAGACTGATATCATGGAACCTGCTATCAGACCAACCAAAGTGTGATTATCTTTCTTAAAATGTTTGATCTGAATACTTCTTAGAGGCCTGAAGAGATGAAACAATAACAATGTTGAGGACCTATGTTTTTTTCTTCTGTCTCAGCCTGTTATTCACATTGGGACCCTCACAATGTATTTCTTGAGCCTCTTGAAAGGGTCTCGACCCCCAGGTTGGGAACAACTACCCATAGGAGACATAAATAATCTGCATTTACACCACTGTAAATCCATCTCTGCTATATTGTTGCCACTGAAATATTACAAGCCTAAAATGTGTAATTGGAGAAAAAGCAGCAGTTAAACTGCTTGTTATATTTCTTCTATGATATTAACCTGAACACTCAGTCGTGGTAACCATGCAGCTATAAAACAGAGGCTAAAGCATATTGACCTTGGCTTGTAAACATTGTCTCAGTAAACAAAAGATGTGTCTCCAGACCTTTGGCAAAGTCTTTTCTAAGGTGTAAACTGGCATTTGTCCCAGAGACTGTGTGGTGTCAGGGTAAAATACCTGTTTAATAAAGCTCTTGTTTAAAGCTGTGGGGCAGCAGTGACTCTGTGACAGTTTTCAGCCATCATTAATCTTGGGCTGAAGCTTTCGATTTAGCCTCCGATTTGTTTTAACCTTTTTTTTTTTTTTGCACTCTGCTCCAGTTATTTTTAAGCAAAGTCACACAGTTTGACATCTCTGACATTTAATATTGATCGCAGATCAAAGGCAGTTCACGTTTTTGGTATTGATTTTCTGTGATCAAATGGAAGCAAACTGTCTTCACACAAAGGGGTGAACTAGAAAGCAAGTTTTCTTTTTTTCTTTATGTTAAAAGTAAACTTGTCCTCATTTAGAGCTGCATGGTGGTCTAAACTTTATTACTGCCAGAAATTTATGCAAAATGTGCACAGATCGATGACAGTCAAGCTACAGCTTTGGAACACTGCTGCCTATTATACATTGCAACAAAAAGCAAAATACTTCCTCTCGGATTCATTTTTTTTTCTTTTGTTTTGCATAATCTTCCTCGAGTTGGCTCTCCACCCCACCATAATTTGTTTTAATTGTCTGCAGCTGTGAGGAGCTCCTCCTGCAGGCTCAGAACTCAAGCTGGTTTTAGTTTGCATACACTTTTTTTTTTTCCCTTTTGAGTACTTACATAATTTTGTCACATTTCCAAAGCGTTTTCCACACTCCGTACTGTACACTGTAAACCTGCTTGGAATTAGTATGGAAGTATGGAACAGGGACAAAGACTGTGTATTATTTTAAAATTATTATTTACAAAAGTTTGTGCTGAGAACTTTTCATCTTTTATCGTCTATGGACATTAAGAAAAGACTGAACTGTACCACTGTCCTTATTTAAAATATTCTAATAATAACAAAGCAGTTGGTAAGTTTTACAGCTTTGCTTGAAAATCTATGGGGTCAAGGATATATGAAATAAAATAAATTATCCAGGCACAGAACCTGTGTTTCTCTTGTTGACAGGAGTCAGCAGAGATAGTTCAGACATCTGCTCAGGATGCCTCCAGGACGCCTCCCTGTGGCAGTTATTTTGAGCAACTGGGAGGCAAGGAAGATCAAGAACGATCAAGAACATGCTGGAGGGTTTAAATATCCCATCTGGTCTGGGCACGCCTCGGGATCCCCTTGCAAAAGCTGAATCATCGACTGGAGAGGGGGACCGAGAGCAGTATCAGTGGAGGCAACTGAGTTGAGGATAAAGGGTTTAAAGTTTTCAGGTGGATCTGCAAACTGCGCAACAGATAAATAACTTGTAATGCCATCATTTAAATAACTCCTGGGTTTCTTATCTACACTGTGATTGAATCAGATGTGCAAAATATATGAATGGATGGAAAATAAATTGTCTTGATATCTTTAACATCTACTGACTTGCCAGCAGCCCAAAGGTTTTTCAGACCAGATTTTACACATGTTAAAATTCTCACTCCTACCAAGAAAATTCTGTTGAAAACTGAGATGATTAGCACTAAAACATCAGCTTATTACAGCTGTAGTTGCTTTGTTGTTAAAATTCCACTTTACTGCACGCTTGACGAGCTGTGTTTTCCCCCTGATCCCTGAGGACGTGCCGGCAAAAAAATAAACTAAGTTTCACTTCCTTGTTTATTTCAGTATGCAAATGTGTTTCTGCTGTAAAAAGAAAAAGCCCTTAAGACATGATGCAGAGTAAAAGGATTAAGGGTGCGTCTGCTTTGAATAACACACAATGTAGGATAAATGCGTGATGAGAACTTCTTTGACTAAGCTGACATTTTCTTTCAATTTTGGAGTTTGAACTTGAAATTTTGGAGTTTATTTTAGCTCTAGATGTCAAAGAGAACTTAATTATCCTATTTCTGAATTGATTTTGGTCACTGAATACACTTTTCATGTCGTATTTGATCGTGTTTGCAGGTTTTGTTCATCTGTTCTAAGCAGAGTCAGATGATCTGATAATAACCGTATTGATAATTAATTATTTAATTGATTTTAATGTCTGTAACTGATTATTGGCAGAGCTTGCGGAAATTTAAACGTTATACCTGAGGAAGTTTACAGTCCTGCTCAAGTCTCACAACCGGATCTCAACACATACATACAATACAATACATACACCATAAACCGCTTACTGAAGATGACGCCTGTTTACTAACATCTCAGTGTACCGACTCCATCCACCAAGGGGAGCTAGCAGCCTGCAGAACATTATTTGTCCTTTGGCAATTCCAAGATTATGAGTCAACCAAAGGCTGGTTCTACAGAGGCTGAACCACATCACCGTGTGCATACATGCTATGACTGTCAGCAAAAACAGGCCGTAAGTCATAAGAAATGGATTTAAAAGGACTGAGCTGCCTCATGAGTGTTAACTGCAGCTGGAGACAAACCATTGCACACCCAATCCATTTCGACAACAAGAAAACAGAGATATGGACTAAAAACACCAAATCTAAATGACAGAGCCAACAACATGGCAGCAATTCACAGGATAAGTTCACTGTTTACAACCGCCTGTCTCAGTGGTTCCTAACTTGGAGGTCGGGACCCTGAAGATAAATCTACACCTTCTTAAATACTGGAGCATTTAAAAGACACTAAAATATAACAAAAAGAAGCAATTTGTCACTTTTCTGCTCACTGCTCATGAAGAGCCTCAGTCTGAAATACAGAAGAGAAGGACGGAGCAACACAGAGTCACACTGTTAACAGCTAAAAAGGTTAAACTGCCATCCCAGTATATTAACATGAATTATGAGTGTTTACATTTGTTTTTTCAATACTCACGACTAAACCATGTTTATTCAACAAACATTATGGGCCAACCTGAAACAACACTTTTTAAAAAATGTATTAAAATTAAATATGTTCCTGTTAAAAGCACTAGGCTGAGGGGTTCAGTCTAATGTTTCACAGCTGAGTGGTTTAACAGATGTGAATGCAAATTAAAACACATAATGAAAATGATGGCAAGAATTACAAATCACCCGTGCTCCCTGCTGGGGTTTGGCAGTTTAATTCACAATGTTTTAATCAAGAGACTGTCGTGATATGACTTTTGCTTCTTAATTAGTCTCATATTTTCCTACTTATGTATTTAAATTAGGTCACTTGTACATTTTTTTCCTGTATTTCACACTTTTATGCAGCCAGCACAGATCAGAACCTGCCCACATGAAAACCGCTGGATCTATAATTGAGGGGCAAGAAAAATGCTTGAAATAACAAGGCCTAATTTAATTATTTATTTATTTTTTATTCTTTGCTAATGATGGAAGCCAGCCATGCATGGGCTAAGTGAGCAGCTCCACATATGGTGCTACAGCCATGAGGAATGTCAGTTTTAGTAAGCAGCAAATCCACTGTGTGCCCACATCCATCCTGCAGGACAGACTATACTTTAAAAAAATCTGGATGAATCAAAGAAATAAAAAAAAAAGGGGGTGCTGGTTTGATGCCTGTCCAAATTTTCTGATCTACAAAAAAAAATCTGATTCACTGTCCATGGCTTCAGTGTCAGCAGAAATTGGGGTTTTGTCTCAATGTTCAGCCTTTCATTAACAGTCCGATATAATTTCATAACGACATGAGCTCTAAATGGCTCGGCCTCATCCTGAGTCAGCGAAACATCTGGTTCAGTTTTCTCTCAGCGACTTCTCTAGGGTTTCTCCTGTGTTGTCTGTGATTTAGACACAATTTCTTTATCTTACTTTAATTTGGTGTGAATAAATTATGAATAAATCTGATAAGAAGAAGAAGATGAAGAAAAAGAAGAAGAAGAAGAAGAAGAAGAAGAAGAAGAAAAGGGCACAAACAGTTCAGGGTCTTCCAGAATAACCCATCCAGCCGTTGCCCATTAGCAAAACTAACAAAACACAGTTTGGGTTTATTCTGGGAGCTGATTCAACAACAGAAACTGAGGTTTCAAACAATTCACAGGATGAGACATCACCGTCCCTCCTGGCCTGTTTAATGACCAATGTTCTCAAAGAAAATAAAAACAAAAAAACACCCAGGTCCAAAGAAATTCTCCTGGACTGTGCAGAGATTTTGATCTAGTGGTCACAGTCATGATTGCAGGTCACATGATGCGTTGTAAACAAATTCTATATTCATTATTTCTCACCACAACACACTGTGTGTACTCTTGGACCAAAGAAACTGTCAGATGCATTTCCATCATCACGAAGCACTTAGACCAGCATGACCTGACTGTGTTAGAGCAGTGTAAGAACACTATTCCCCAACTTACTGCTGCTTATGTGGGTGAGCAGAGACCCAAATATTTCCCGTCGCTTGCTCTAACTATGCTGTTCTCTACGGTTTCAGAGGGAAAACTGGTTTGTGTGGACCCCAGTGGTCCCAGGTTATATAGGTCTTGGCTGCAGACTGACTACTCTCTCTGATGGCGTGTCTCCCTTTCGTTATGAGACGCTTGAACCAGGTCATAACATTTTTAGGGTGTTTCCCCTCACCCTCTCATGCTTTCCAGCAAATTTGGTCCTCACAAGAATAGAACAAGACCACACAAGCCCTTTGCATACAGTATACAGACACTCAGACACACACCCTCATGCAAACAGTGACACTTCCAGTATATTCAGGGCATCAAGGTTTCAGTCCGACTGACACCCAGGGGAACTTGTGTCCTTTGTCAAAGCAACTGGTTCTGCCACACTGGCAGCTTCAGCTAGGAGGCAGCCAGAGAGTGTGTGTGTGTGTGTGTGTGTGTGTGTGTGTGTGTGCGTGTGTGTGTGTGTGTGTGTGGGAGACTGTATGAAAAAGGGGGAGAGAGAGAGAGAGAGAGAGAGAGAGAGAGAGAGAGAGAGAAAGAAAGAGAAATCACTGTATATATGGACAGGACAAGATGCATCAGCACTTAATCAGTCATCTTGAAAAAGGCGTATTTTCCCAGCAGGCACTGCAGCCAAAAAAATGATTGCTTCATATTTGAAGCCTCCACATTCACTTATAAAAAGCCAGCGAGTTCAAACTCCCCTTAATATTATTAATTTGAAGCTGTTGAGTAGCACAAACCCTGGGATCATTCTGGCCAATTCCAGCGTTTTACTAACTTGACTTTTATTACAATTGTACAGTATTTTTCATCTATTACATCTTTCACATTTCAGTGGGAGGATGTGAGTTAAAACTGAGTAATTATTGAGGCTTCTTGAGGCCCCCGAGGTTGTCTCGAGTGTTCGTGTCTTACGGGCCCTCTAACTTTGCTAGTGTCAAAAACTGTCCTTCTGAGGTTCAGTGATGTTCCTCCATGTGTGCGCGAGCGTGTCTCATCTCCAGCCTCTGGCACGGTCAGGTCCGATTTCTATCACTGCACTCTTTGGACGGACTAAGAAACTGGTTTGCGCCGCTTCTGCAACACACCAGTCATCCATTTCTTCATCTATCCATTCATCCATTCAGGTATCGTCTCATTCATTCATCTATACACCCATCTGTCTGTCGATTTATCTATCACAAGTCGGCTGTGCTGCAAATCATCTCCATCCCAGATGTGTATTCTTGTGCTGCCTGCCCTGCAGTTACCGTACCCATAATCCCCTGGCTCATATCATTACAGTTCAGCACATGGTTGCCCTGCTCATCATCCTCATCTGATTTCACAGCTGTATGTGCCCCGCATCTTAACATGTCAGATCTCATCGGATGGTTTGAGTCTAAATCCTATCGGGATTGTTCTAGGGGAGCCCACGTGTCGATGCGTTGTGTTGATTAAAATAGATTTCCGTCATATAGTATTTGTTATGACTCAATACCACAATGCTCTGGCCTGTGTTACCACCAAGGTAATCCTCAGACTGAAGCAGACACCCTCTGGAAGAGCTGAACAAGTCAAGGCTTTAATGTAAACTGCAGCAGGCCCATTAGCATAAATTACAAACTGGAGCTGAGAATCATCCCGATTTGCTGACAAGAAACTTCAAATATGAACAGTCTGAGTTCAGGTCTGCAGTTTCCATATGTCACCTTTAAAACAGCTACCTCACGTTGTAATTTAAAGCTACCAGTGTGCAAGGTTGCAGCCTTGGTTTGTGATATGCCAAAGACTTTTCAAATGCATGCTGTCCTCAGGAACCTCAGATCTACATTTATACTGGAGATAAGAGATGGTTCTCCTTCTTATTTCGTAAGACAGTTATCCTTTCACAAAGGTCCATCTCTAACTCGACACTCAGCAACTCACTGCAAAGGACTCCACCCCAACTTGAACAGGTTTAGTGACACAAAAGGGGGGTTGTATTGTGTATTTCCTGATTAAATACCAGATTAAAGTGCCAGTTATCACCTAAAACATTTAGTGCTCCATTACTTTTTTAAATGATCACCTTTTATGTTGATGTTGGCAAACACTTATCTATTTACACACATAGAGTCCTGTTTGTGTCAGTCTGATCAATGTAAGTCCAACATTCTTTATAATCCGGCCTCAGCCACTAAAATATGGTGGAATAAGTTTGACATGACCACTGTGTGTTTTGACAGTATATAGAGCCTGATGTTAGATATTTTGTCCGTTAAAGACTATACATTTAGATGATGAGAAAAGATTAGGATCCACAAAAAGGGTGAGGATTTAGTGATGATCAAATATTGAAAAATAAAACATAAGGATTTCCTTTTTTTTTTTTCAAATCTAAGAACAGGCCTGCTTGCATCCAACCACTGCAGATTACATGATTTTCCTTTAAAATATTGTCAAGTCAGGCTGCATTTTGTCACTGAAGAGGATACTCATTTAAATAAACTAGACAGAAAGTGATCTGCAGTGTCAGAGTGGAGATAAGACTTTATGAAAGTTTGAACTAATTTTCAAATGTTCTTTCTCAACTTTTATTGGACCCATTTTGTTCTTTTTGTTTTTAAATGTCCAAAGGAAATGGAGGTAAATATTTCATTTATCCCCCTTCAAGGGATAAGACAGCTTGTTTGATTAATCAGGGAAATGCAGCTTCCCTCTATGCCTAAGTGTTGTCTCCTCATCAATGTGTAATATGTTGTCTCCCCGTGTGAGACAAACTAAACTAAACTCAAACTAAACTTCCTCACAAACAAATGTTATTGCAAGTTGTATCTTGCATCTACATGGTACAGTATCTCGTTTTTTTTTTTTTTTTTTGGTACACTAACAAAGCAAGAACATAGTGTTTGTGCCCAGAGGAGTTAGACACAGTCAAAGTTCCTCACCAAACGGAAGTTTATTCATCAATGGTTTTTGCCAGGAGGCAATGTGTACCCATTACTGGCTGCATTGACCACGTCAGTGGAGAGGGTCAGGCAATATTTTCCATTAGGAACATGGAGTTCCTTTGTGTGGAGCAGCTTTAGAGTTATGGACGAAGGCTTTTAGAGCATGAAGGTTTATTGTTCCCAAGACACAAGAGTGCTCCAGTTATGGCTATCGGGGATAAACTCTCCACATAAAAGAGGATGGTTAGACTTTATAAAGTCTAACCACTATAAAATAGAAAAGGGTTCAAAAGGGTCTCTATATTTCTTTTTGGATTATGGTTATTTATATTTAAGTACAGCTTCCTGTCTGTGTGTTTATTATTATTATTATTATTATTATTATTATTATTATGATTATTATCTGCTTTTACACTAATTTGTCCCTTCATAAAGCACAATGTTAAGAATATCTGAATCCTCTTTTCGATTAGCTTATGGGACTAAAATATACCTTAGAGTGCACCATCTATGAATTTTAATAACCTTGTATGAGCTACTTCCTTTCTAGTATAACCTGAACCTTATATTATTAAGACATTACTTTTGAAACTTCTAAGATTTATTTATAGCTGTAAATCTGCTGCCAAATAAATCATTTTACAGAATTAAGCAGCCAGGCTGCGGGAACAAATTCACTTCAAGATAAAAGAAGTTTTTAAAGATTACTTGCTGACATTTTCATTAAAAGCAAACTTGAATGCTGTCTTATCACGTCTGTTACCTGCTTTGTTTTTCTGTCTGTTCTCTCTAATCGTTTTTTTCCATCACTTATCTGTTGAATATTGAATGACGGGCAGCAGCAGCGTGATTAGAGAGGAAAGTTTATTGAAAACCACCAACTCATCTAATTTAATCATTATTTATTGTTGTTTGCTTTTTTAAAATCATATTGGGGACTTTACTTTTCAGGCCAATTATTATACGTCCAACATGATTTTGGTGGCGGATTCCTCTGAGATTAGGGAGAGATCACTCACTTTATCAGAAATACAACACTGAATATCATTAAACTATAAGTTAATAGCAATAAATGCAGATATAGAATAGGAGGATGTTGAGAATCGTGGCTTGTTGCACACTAAAGTTTACATTACAAAATCATGAGCTCATTTATTGAATTTTGTAACATGATTTCTCATAAACAGGACTTAACCATTGTTGCAAATTGTTTCTGGACAGACACCCACTAAGCCGGCTGGCTGCAGTCCAGTTATCTGACAGTCGGTGGTTACATACTGTTGGTTGCTCATGGAAAACCAACATTGATTGCAGTTGAAAGTGTGGCATAAATAGCTCAAAGCCAATATGAGCACTCTCCTACTTTGCCTCACACTCTTTCACACACAAAATTCACTTTACTTTTCCACAACTTTTCATTTCTAAGTCTCTCCAACCTTTCTTTTATGCCTTTCTAGGTTTACAGTAATCTTACTTTTCTCCTTTTCCATTTAAGCTGAACTTTGTGCAGAGACAAATGTGTGAATTAAGCTGTAAAATACAGTTTTATTCCTATAAGATGATCTATTTGTAAAACCCTCTGCTTTTCATTCAGTTTGCAAAAGACTTTTGATCTGTAAATAAACTTCTAAAAATATTAATTTCCATAACCACTAGAGATCCGACTACACTTTTACACTTTTGTCACATGACCTGGGTACTAAATTTGGGCTTTTATCTTTTTCAGTGAATTCATGTGGCAGCGAGTAGTAGTAGACAGATCACAGAAAATGAGGGGAGACACAAACGGGGAACGACAAGCAAGTGCACACGAATCAGGGACATTGGTTGATGCTTGGCCCCTTGACCCCAACCCAGACACCATCAGGGGCCCCGTCCATGGGTACTACTTTAGTAATATTCAAAGTTAACATTTTTTCGGCCATATTTCTCATTATTTGCTGCTTGGTGGGGTTGACTCAGCCCACCTTTGTCACAATCAGTGAGATTGACCATCACTGTGATCTCCCTCACTCTCTCCTTCACGCCCTTCTGCCTTCATTAGTACCCTGGCACCCTGATAGGAGACATGAGTGGGTATGAGGACAAGCTCTGTTAGGGGTGGGGTTGAGGGGGGGGGTAGGAGGGGGGGTGTTGGGGGGGGGGGGGGGGGGGTTTTTTTTTTTCCCCCCCCAACTTACTCCCCTCCCCTTC
>JBBMJY010000017.1:7048727-7123826 GCA_037833715.1 Toxotes lorentzi | reverse complement strand
CCCCCCCCCCCCCCCCCCCCCCCCCCCCCCCCCCCCCCCCCCCCCCCCCCCCCCCCCCCCCCCCCTCCCCTCCCCCCTTTGTTTCCTTCACCATCCTGAGTTAATCACCTTGCTGGAGGCCATGGGCGGGGGGTTAGTCAACTTATAGGCCCATGGAAGCTGCCCCAGTCCCTAGTGTGCCCATAATCTGCCATCTTGGTCCTAAACTCCCAGGCTGCACCTCCTCTCTCCTGATCAGGAGCTTCCCCACATCTTAACCGGTAAGCAGTTTGACCTTTGACCTAAACCAGGGCATTGTGAAACAAGCCTGAGTGACAATATCTGACTACTTCCGTCAAACAAGATTTATTTTTAGGTTTTAGCTTGATACAGAAACTTGGATCTCACAAATACTGCAAATTTATTATATAGAGAATAATCTGTGATTTCACTTTTTCATTTAGATGGCTTATTATGGCCCTTTAAGCCATTAATACTGCTCCATCAAACTTTTTTTGTCAGATTATATGTCATTTCTCAAAGGACTGAGGACAGAATGCATTTAGCCCTAATGAAGATTAGACTTTACTCAATTATACAAGAATGTTATGCAAACTAGTTTTTTATCCGGGGCTACCACCACTCTTGGTTTTGGGTTTTGAAGGCGAGCCAACAGTGTCATTCAAATATAAAGCACATTTCCTGTGACGTGGCGCTCAGTTTTACCCCACACACTCTTATTTTTCCTCTTATGATTCAATGTGGAGCAAATTTAATGCTCTATTTGTAGTTTATCCCATGGGCCATTTTACAGTCGGGTGGGTATGTAAAGGCATGGTTACCATTTTGTGCTGCATAGGTACAAACACTAAAGGCGTACTGGGAGCCTCTTTGCAAAGGCTTTATTTTTTTGCTTGATGTAGAACTAAGACTGGATTTTGCATGGAGAGCATCTGTGCTAAATGAAAACAATTGACAGCGAGGTGAAACATGATCTTCATTGTCTGCATTGCCCCTAATCCAGACGGTATAACCCCACCGTTTGCTTTTCCCTAGCAGCTCCCTTAAACGTTCTGCTGCTGCAGCCGTCCAACCCTAATAATGTCAGATTAAGCCCTGCACAACTGTCCATCTGACATGAGGGCTGGATTTGTGCTGGATTGGAAAATCTGGATGGGATGCCTCCAAAGCTCTGTAATTCTGCACGTACACACTCATAGACACACACATCCACACACAGAAGCAGATTAAAAAGCAGAGGAACAGAGAGGCTGGATGTCACAGTAGTTTGCTTGTGCACTGCTGGGGTTGCATGCATGTTTAAGTGTGTGTGCTTGGTCTGACCTCTACGTCTCTGAGATGCATCAAGCCCAAAAAGTTCCTCAACTGTCCTGAGTGAGTCCCTCATGGCTGCACATAACAAAACACTCTGGCAGCTGCACCTCAGTGTGTTTTTAACCTAAGAAAGGCGTTATTTGAACATGTAGCCGGGTTATTTTTGTGTCAATTGCTATCAACAATGACAAGGACGATAGCTCCGTGGATTTTGGGGGTGCTCAACCCTCCCCAGAGACACACAAGCGCCCCGGAGGCTGCAGTTCTGATTCAGGCCACCTCATCCCCAGACATGCCCCCACAATGCCCGTGTGCCTCACTGGGCATGCCCCCTTTTGTTGCAGCTGAGGGAAGGGGGGCAGCTGACGGGGCGGTGGGTGATGGTCACCCAGATTACGCCTCATCATACGGCCTATTTACACTTGACACCAAACAGTATGGCAAACAGAGTATCACACCATTTCAACAAAAACTGCGCTCATTGAGGATGCCAGTCGTTTTCGTTTCATCATATAATTTCGAGAAGTGTCACGTGTTCTTCTGATCGCTCATGTGACCTGGTGGTTTGGACCAATAGGGTGGCATGGTTTGTACTGGGCAGAGCAAAAGGAAGAGGGGAAAAAAATAATTTTCCCTTTGCGATTTTTAATCTTGCAACGCTGAAAGTGGTCATCGTCTACTGAGTCCTGCGCTACATAAAGGTAAACACTCTTTTTATGGCTCTTATGAAGAATCGTTTGGTAAAGCGTAGCCCAAGGTGTGCTTTAGCCTTTTTTTTGCCTGGAATGCTCGTATTGAAATGCATAATTAATTTTTTTCCAATTTTTTTAGATAAATAATAATTGATAATTGAGTCATGAACACGGTTTCTGGACTTTCAAAAGAATCAAAACTTGCATGAAATGCAGGTCAATGCTGAGGTGTTCAACAACATCAATAATTAATTAACTTGATAACTAACCCACAGTCAAGAAGAATCATTATCCTGACAATGAGCTGGAACACAGCACGACTTATTAACTCGTTATCTAATTTGAAGTAGACCAAGTTAACATTTTCGGAAGTTATCCTCAGTGCATCCCAATAAGGTGACGGCATGCAGTGTGGAAATATTTTGGTTTTCCCCAGAGAATAGCCAATTTTATGGTCAGTCGGTTTTGCTTTCGGGGGTCTCTTGATTGTCATTGCTTGGGTGTTCATTGTCTCGGGTTAGATCCAAGCATGAGCAATTTTATTGTTGAAGAATTAGCACCGAACGGGGAACACGAAACAAATGAATGATAACTGAAAGAACTGCTGCTTATAAAGTGTAAACTATGAAGCTGGACTGACCTTTTTCATGATAACGTAATGTGATGGTCAGCGGAATTGATACATCAGTTCCTCCCTGAGATCGTTATTCCAATTACCGTCACACTGATTTTAGCACTGCTGATGGCCTTATTCTCGGCTAGTCATAGACCAAAAATGTCATTCATCATTAGCTCAAAAGATAAACACTGTATTTGACTTGAAATACACCGATGAATAACTCCTTTGTTTGGGTAAAACAGCCTGTGAGATCAACAGTGAAAGTCCTGTATGCTCGCAAATGTATGTTCCTACTGCGGGAGACGATACTAAAATAGAGCAGTCACTCAAAATGATACGAAAGGCATGACGATAACAATTAGCTAAAATCAGGAAACCAAAGGAAAAGGGGACGCGCTCTCCAGTTCTGCATGACTGCTCGCTGAAAGCTCCACGTATGGAAGCCATGACTTTGTGACAAGCAGTGATCTCACATTACAAATTGTGGCAAATCTAAAATGGCCGACTTAACGCTCAGCTCTTAGCGCCGCATTCACAGCACAACATGGTGTGCCTGCACTGTAAAGCCTGTTACACTGTGCTCACTGGAACCCCCACCCCTCCTACACACACACACACACACACACACACTTGGACTATTTGAAGCAAACACGTAGTACTCTGTGAGGTACTTTTAAAGCTACTTGGTGATAGTTGGCCCTCGTGTCCTCTTTGCTCGTGGCTTTTCTCTGATTTGACTGGTTGTAGTGAGAATGTGGTGGCCACAGATTTGATTGTGATTTAGGCTGAGCTATCAGGATGCTGGGCTGCTGATGTGGGCTGACAGCTCTTGAGAGCACTGTCATAGCAGCGTATAGGAAGGCCGACTGGGTGGACGCCCCCCCCACTCCGCCACACCACATACAACAAAAGCCTGTGCCAGACGAGACAAGAGCTGCTCATATACCAGTATACTCAGGGTGAAAACCTCAGGACTCAGTGGAACTCCTCTCCATTCCTTCTACTTGATCTGCCTACAGTTACTATTTCTGACAGCAGTGACCATCGCCAGCAATTATTTATCAACCTTTTTTAACTGCTCCTCAGATTCCTCGTTCCTGTTGCTTTCCCTGTCACAAACTTTGCCTCTGAGAGGTTTTTGCCCTCCAAATGTGACTTAAAAGGGCCAAAAGGTTCTGAAAGTGAGACCTCATTTCATCACTGAGATGCAATGGAACAGGACAGGAATGCACAGGAACAGATCCTGTGAAAAACATATGGATCAACCAGGTCATGCTCTGTGCTCCCCCTCTGCTGCCCTATATGCACACTAATTTTCCTTTTTCTCACACGAAATTGGAACACAAACATACAACAACCCAGTCATGGGCTAACATATTGGCTACATTACAAGTAAACCTTTTCTTTTGGTTGAGTAGATTAACTGCCAGACTTGAAATTACCATGATAATTTACAGTACAACCCCAGCATAAAATATATTCAAGACCATATGTAAGCACGGGACAGCATGGGTAAAATACAGAGGTGGTGTTCAAACACTAAACTAAAAGTAAAACTCAAAAATCTACAACATAAATGCCACCTTGAGCTATCTTAGGAGGTTCATTAGAACGTGTATTTATTTTTAATAGTCAGAAAGAGAAAAAACAGGTTTGGGAATACAACTAAACAAAAAGCTGTAAATGTCAAAGACCTCACATGAGGTGAAATATAGATAAACTTAGTTTGGGATTCATTCAGACTATTTTTAAGAACAAGTCTGCTTATGGCAGGATATTCCTGTACTTGGCATTCCTATTTTTCCACTGGTTATGATCTCCATATGTAATCGTCACACAAAACATGAGAAGCTCTGTCCAGGACAATTTTGACTATAAAGCATGGCAACCAGAACACTGTTGCAACTAAAATCTCTCTCCAATTCACACTTTGCATTCTTATATTCACAAACTCCACAGCAATAAATGAAGTAATTGTGTCACATATCCAAGCTGAGGATGCTGAAGAGACAAAGAGGAACAAAACCCATTCTTCATTCTACGTTCTTCCCTTACACCACTCGTTTATCTATAAGCAGACAACTCTCTTACTTTAAATTCATTATCTCAAAAAATCAAAGAGTGAAACTCTTCATTTGCAGAGAACTCTGTCTGCGTAGCCTCGGCTCAGGCTCTGGTTCACAGTGATGAAGGGTTTTATATCAAAATGTCATAATGACATATCTGTAGATATGTGGATTAGGATGAACAGATGACAGGAGCTTTGGCCTAGATTAGACTGCCGGTCGTCCATTTCATGATTTTCTTCACAGGATTTCACGTTTCTCTTTCTCTGTCTGTATTTATCAGTTATTCTGGTAACAGTAACTGCATATTTCTTACTTTAAGACAGGTAACCTGTAGTAAAGCACTCTAAAAGCCTTGTATTTCTATAATGCCATGTTCATCTCATATGGTTATGGTTAGGAATGATTATAATCACAATAAAGTATCCAATATTTATGGTTTCAGTTCAAAACCACCACCGCTTGGGCAGTCTACGTATTTGCAGATGTCCTTAAATTTGAATTCATAGCTAAAATACACACCTCAAACACTGGGTGGAGATGACAGTGACTTTATCTGTCATTTACTGCTTGAAATGCAAAACAGCAACAGCTTTTGAATTGATTAATCTACATTTTGTACCAGTATGTGAGGTGTTAGATTCGTTTTCTGACTGCATAAGTTTTCAGGTTGCGTCTAGAATCTATGAAAAGTGTCCGAAAACTGAATCCATCAGGGCGTTTTCACATTTTAAAAACACTTTCTGGACTCAAACGACTGCGGACAGAGTGAGGTGGACCATGTCAAAGGGGCCAAAGTGAGTTTATGGTTACTTAACTGTGCAGCAGCTCTCAGCCTGGAGTTCAGAGCGGAGTCAGAGAGACGTCCAGTTTTATATGCAGAGTGCTGTAATGAGATGCCTCCATATCTGTACCTTCCCTGCCTTCTTCCTGTCAGAGTCAAGAGAGCAAAAAGGCAGATAAATACATCAGCATTTTCACTTTATGTCTTTAAACACTGACATACTCTGAAAAAAAAAAAAAGGTCGGAAACAACTAAGAGCATCAGCATTCATTTATGATCAATAAGCAGCAAAGCATCTTAGAAATGATGTACTTTCACATGCCAAATATCTGCCCTTAAATTTGATTTTTCATCCATTGGTGAGTGTTTTCTCATCATTTACACACCAGTGGCTCTGCATAAGAGCAGCATCTTCTCATTGTTAGCAGGACATAAAGCAGAGGCCAGGAGATGAAAAGAGAAGAGACCTTAGATTCAAGTTCTTCAAGAGCAATGCACAAGTCTTTTCTGTGGTGAGCAGACGCAGGGAGAGATGGGAGGCGAGGGGGAGGCGGGGGAGCCATTTTGTGCACTGCGTTGTCCAGCCGAGCGTAAAGCGTGATTAATTCAATAGCCGCCATAGAGGAGGAGGCTAGCAGCACTGCAACACCGAGCATGACCCACTTTCCCCATCAGATGTCATGAAAAATTCCCTGCCATCTCTCTCTGCGTTTCTCATTCCCCCCTCTCCAACTTCCTGCCTGATCAACAAAGAGACAAGAGGGGGAAATTACAAAAGCGATTAATATGCAATATGTTTGAAATGATCAGTGGAAGTCGGGACTTTGATCAAAAATCAGGTTATTTTTTTTAAAGGCTGGTCATCAGATTTTGTGCAGCTTTTAAGAGGAAATTCAGACCTTAAAATAATAACTGCCTATTTGCTGGAAGGTTTTAGCCCATTGGGGCAAATGATTCACGGGGCCTTGACCTAATTCTATTATGCTACAGGATGTATGAGCAAAATACTGTCTGGGAGGAGAACTATTCAAAACGCAGCTCTTAACGCTGACCTCGTTCATCTCTGAGGTCCAACTCGTTTTTATTGACCTAAATCTACAGATACAGAGGAGGCTCTTTGAAGATACTGTTTTTTTGTTTTTTTTAAGGGGCAGTTCATTATTGTGCAGGAGTGGAGGAAGGAAGGAGGTTTCTAAAAGCATGTACAAAATGCAGATGTAGTCGAAGATATTATCTACTAGCTTTCAGAAAGAAATGTTGGAGTGGAAGTCGCTTCTTTAAGCTCTTCTTTGCCCCCAAAAACCACAATTTGTAGTCTTGAGAGGGGATGAATGCTGTGCCATGTATCATCAACGTTAGCTTGAATTCCATCGTCAATCTTGGTAGATTTTTTCTGCCCCCACTCCCCGCCCCTGGAGAGGACCTGCACCGCTGGCTTGGGTCTTAAACCCGGATTAAGGCTTTTTATGTAATCTGGTCTCCTCTGGGAGATTGGAGAGACAGCTGGCAACAGAATCCCTGTCCTTATCTCTCGAACCTCCCCTGGCCTCCGACCAGCACATCCCTCAGCTCTGCCTCTGCATGCGGCGTAGATTAGAGGAGGAACAGTTTCTGGAGCCAGAAATTATTTATTTTTAGCATATGTGTGGGTCCAGATTGAAACCATAAACACTTCAACAATCACAATATGTCATAACACCCCATCAACTAGATCTTAAACGAGTAATCAATTAACACATTGGTGGATCGGCAGGAAATTAATCAGCAACTCTTTTGATATATTTAACTAACCTGATTTAATCAGGTTGATTCTGGTTAATTTGTGACAACTTGATGAAATCAAAAGTATGATTATAGAAGAGTTAAATATATTACTGTTACTATAATACACAGAAATACAGTAAGAAAATGTATTCTGAGTATTATCACAAATTGATTTGTTCCCTTTTCACTGAAAGTCTAAAATATAATAAACTCAAAATCATTGAGTATTTGGACTGTTGGTTGGACATTTGATGGCCTTAAGGAAATTCTCATGAGCATTATTTCACTATTTTCTGACATTTTATAAACCAAACAATCAGTTACTCAAGAAAATCATTTTATTCCATCTTTCGCTGCAGACTTTAAAACCTTTCAGTTTGATACACGAGTTTCTTTGTGGTTTGTTTGTACTGCCTTTCTTTCATTGTGTGTTTCTACACAATCAACCAGTGAACAGCATACATTAATATTCTATGTGCACCTCAGGATGTTGTAGACCGCCTCATCTATCAATCGAGCAGCGCTTGTTTGGGCATTTTTACATTTAGAGCTGAAACTGTTGGTCAACATCATATTCTTCTATGATATAGAAGCTTTTCAGCGTGAGAATTTGCTGCTTTTCTCCATTTTAAATCATAGTACAATGAATATCTTTGGGTTTTAGACTATTGATCGGACAAAACCTGACATCTGAAAATGTCACCTTTCACTCTGAGAAGTTATAAGAGGTATTCTTTTACATTTTACAGACAACAACATCTTTGTAGAAATTATGTGTCAGAAAAGGAGAAAATCCCTAAACCTGGATCATATTTTATCTCTGCATGACTGAATATGTGAAGTATATTATTTTAAATGTTATAAAAGCATTTACTGGATGTTCTTTTTTTGGGGGGTGGGTGGGTGGGGGGGTTATATAATGTGGCAGAAGTGCTTTTATCAGTTGCACCTGCCCTGTCCAAACTATCATCACCTGTTTCATAGTCCCCACAGACCAACACAGTGCTGGACCACCAGTCTGAGACAGATTCATACATCTGTGTATGTAGCTCCTTTCAGGGGAATGAAGCTGTTAGGTTTGGCTCCTACTGTGCTGGTGGTGATCATTCAAACAGGGTGACAGCAAGGCCAAGCAGTTCAACTGACAAACCTTGAACCTGAAAACCTGGACTGAAGCATCCACCCTTTCAAATTTGTGCGTCTGTAAGCACAACTCAAGACCGCAGTTTAATCAAAAGACAAATGAGCTGCCTGTAAACTCCCTCATTTCTGATTAAACAAACACAGCTGGCTGTGTTATAATTCTGTGCTTAATGACTACTCAAGAGCTGCATTCATTTTAATCATCTCATGGATTTTAAATACTCTTATTTCTTTTCAGGCAGAAAAAAAACCAAAACTGCCAAGACCACAACTGCAAATTAGCAATTAAGTAGAGGGAGGCAGGGAAAAGACACGATAAGTGAGATTAAATACACACACAAATATATAAATATATATATATATATAATTTCCATTTCCACACAGCAGCAATGACTGATTGGCAAAGAGTAACATTAACTGTCTCTTCAGTCAAGGTCAACTGCTTCAGGAGCTTCTCTGTCCACATATTATCTTTCAGCAGGCTGCAATGTAGATACATAAAGTAAATACTGTTTTATGTGCCTTCTGAGCCAAAGATTGTGTAAAATATCAAGTAAAATCATGTGTTCTGCTATTCCAGTACTTTTACTATTCCAGACTGTCTGCATCTCCATTTCCTTGTTACAGAATAAAAATAGGAAATATCTAATATTAATTCCTTTCAGTTCACATTTTTGGGGCCAATTTACCAATTTTTTTCTTTTTATTTACTATCATCTTTCATCATTTGAGAAGTTAAGCTCATCATCAATGATCATTACATTATGTCAACTTAAAAAACTGAGTACATGCAGTTTCACACTACCAATGTGTTTCCTTTCCAATATAAGAGGATGATTTCGTTAAATTCAGTAACAATCATTTACATTTTGTGATTTTTGTCATCATCTGAAGCCACTGACTAAAGCAGGGTAAGCTGCAGTTGTCACAGTATAAACGCCTGTCTTCTGTTTTTTTATTTTTTATTTTAATGAACTGTACCAGATTTAAATCCTCCACTCCAGCCCTGACTGCAGTGCACTGAATATTCAGATCCACTGTTAGGGAACCAGATTACAGACTAAAGCGCCCTCTCGTGTTCACTGTGAAGTCTTGCTTGACTCATTACATCACTTGTCAGGCAGAATTTAGTGGGGTTCCAGCTGAAATGGGCTTGATAAAAATAAATATAGCGCTTGACGTTCGATGGCTCATCTCGTGACTGAAGAGACATATGCTGACCTACATTTCAACGGATGTTAATGCAAACATCTGTGTACTGTTTTTTTTTTTTTTTTTTCAAAAGCAGAGTGCGTCACATCTATGGAAGTATTGAATATAATCATTATTACAGTCATTACTATATTGTCTTTTTCCCTGGGGCAAAAGGACTGGGTGACATGTTCCTTCATTACAATGAAACACACACACACACACACACACACACACACACACTCACTGTAGTATATTCTGAGTCCTTCACACTCAGTCCTGCTTCTGTAAATACTCACTACAGCACCAAATCTTGGATTAACGGATTAATCCACCCCTTAAAATATTAAACTCTTACTCCTAAACATTCTCAGCTCACTATCCTAATCTCATCAGGTGTGTCTTTATTTTTATTTATCTATCTATTTATCCATCTCTGTGGCAGGTGACCGGTTGGCTGACTCCACCATCACACTCGCGTTGGCCCTTGAACTCCTCTCTCACGTGACCACGTCCCTTATTCCTTCACATCCGATCCCGACATGGAGCCCATTAAGGTCCAATCAGAAGGTGGACTGAATGTGACCCTCACCATCAGGCTGCTGATGCACGGCAAGGTAGCAAAAAGAGAAAACAACAACAAGAAAACAAAAACAAAAAAACAGTTCTCGGCAATGAACTCAATTTCCTATTCTATAACTTTCTTCAATTACTGTATCTGTCAAAAAGAAAATAGCTGATTTCAAGTGTCCCTGTGGCATAAATACTCCTGTTTTTTTCCTCTCTGCAGGAGGTTGGAAGCATCATAGGAAAGGTATTTATCACCAACACAACAAGCAGACCATGTAAAGCATCATAACACCTTCAGGAAATACACTAAGCATCTCAATATTGTTCCTTTCCTTTGCTTCCAGAAAGGAGAAACAGTGAAGAAAATGCGTGAAGATGTGAGTTAAACTTCACAAATACTTCTGCAAATACTCCATAAGTTTCAGCACTACTAGTGATTGTTTCTAGCTCTTAATTGTATATTATTTTGTCCTTTTTTTTTTTTTGCCCTGTAGAGTGGCGCCCGTATCAACATCTCAGAGGGGAACTGCCCTGAACGGATAGTCACCATCACCGGGCCAACAGATGCTATTTTCAAGGCCTTTGCCATGATAGCCTACAAGTTTGAGGAGGTATTAACATGAATAATCTAAACCCTACAATGTCTGTTTATGAAGTCACACTATAGTGAGTCAACTATAAGTGAGCTACAGAGGAGGAGGAAGCATCATTCACATCCTGTACTTCAGTAAAAGTTGTAATATCACAGTGTAGAAATATTCCATTATAAATAAAGATTTCTGTAGTTCAAATGTCCCTTACTACCAGGAAAATGTATTCAATATTGTTCAGTATTCAGTGCAGAAAAATGCACAAAAATATTTGGTCCAACCAACAGTCCAAACCTCAAAATGATTAAGAATAAATTTAAATAATTACAAGTTAGAAGCAGCAAATCTCCACATTTGAGAATCCAGAGCCTTGAAAAATGATCAAACCAACAATTAATCAAATCAATCAGTTTTTTTTTTCCAGTGGAGTAATCATTTCAGCTCTACTTGCATATATTGCTAGGTAGAGTAGTTCAAGCTCTAACAAAGCATATTTTATAAGCACTTCATGCAAAATCTCAGGCTCTAATGGAACGATAGCTGTTCTCAAGTGAAGTAAAGTGTAATGCACTCAGTTACATTCCACCAGTGGTGGGCTTTAGCATGTGTACTGACTCATTTCCAAATGGAATACAAAGCAGGCTTGGCCCCGTTATGTAGGACAGAAATGTGCTGATCTAACCTTGCAGCACCCTTTGAAAGTGGGCCAGTACAGTGTTTTGATTTTGCTTCCAGCCGGACCAAGCCAAAGTGTCAAGGAATGATGGGCCAGTGTGGAGGGGGGATAAATAAGACTAACTTCCACATGTATACATACAGATGAAAGGGAAGCACTTCACTTGGTAGGATGACTGTAGATTGGTGCCCAGACCTTTGCACGTGCTGTAATTATTTTCAGCTGTTTAACGTCATGAAATAAGAAGTAACAGAGCGTTAATATTTGAAGATGCTCATTGGGGTTGTATCATCTTCATGTTTTACTTCAAAAAACAATAAAATATGTAATTTGCCCAACTCAACCTGAAATACAGACTATACAATTTTATACTGTTGCTGAAATATTTAAACTACAATATAATTTTTACTCAGCTATTTCATTTCTGTTTGACATCCAAGACAGTACTCTGCGGTTTCTAGTGACGCAGGGTACATGCATGGAGGTGGAATTCTACAAAGCCACCAGTAAGATATTAGGGAGGACACAGGATTTATCTGATAAAACCTGATCTTTTCTCCCCCCTCAGGATATAATCAATTCCATGAGCAACAGTCCAGCCACCAGTAAGCCCCCTGTAACCCTGAGGCTTGTTGTCCCAGCCAGCCAGTGTGGCTCCCTCATCGGCAAAGGAGGCTCCAAAATCAAAGAAATGAGAGAGGTAGGATTTATAGAAACAGAAAATCTTCATTTGCAGCATTTTCCCCAAATTGACCATTTATTTTTTTTATCCTAATAATCTCTATAAGTACCATATAAATTAAAATGTTATCAGATATTCGAGTGAATGCTTCAGTAACATCAGTTTTCACTGTGTAAAACTGAAAATTAATCACATACATAATTTTTATAATCATATAACCATAGTATACTGCAAATCTCATATTAATCCTTCATGCAGTTCTCATGTAAGCTTTCTAAATCCCACACTTATTCATATAGTTTTCATTTAAGCTTTAAGTTCTCCATAATCCCCTGCTCGAAGCTTATTTTGCTCCTCTGGTATCAGTTTGAAGTTGATTAAAAAGAAAGCAGGATCAATAAAAGATTCACCTGTCCCTGTATGATTTCTTATTCGTATTTCTGTGTTTCCTTCTTACCTCCAGTCCACAGGAGCGCAGGTCCAGGTTGCAGGCGACATGCTCCCCAACTCCACTGAGAGAGCAGTGACAATCTCAGGAGCCCCAGAAGCCATCATCCAGTGTGTCAAACAGATATGTGTGGTGATGCTTGAGGTACAGTGTGGAAGAGGGGAAGGGGAAAAAGCAAGGGAAATAAAGGAATCATTAGAAACAATGACTTTATGCTGTGATTGAAAAGCCTGATATGGAAGATACAGTCATTTGTTAACAGTTATAATCCTTAAGATTTCAGTCTTGATTGATTTGGTGTCTAATATGAGAAACACTCCTGGAGCATTTATTAGCATTTTTACTTAAAAATGCCTTTTAATCTATAACCTAAATCACTGCTGACTGACTAATCAATTTACAAACAGGGGATTAACTTTACAGTGCAGCAAAACCAACTCATGCTGTTGATAAAGAAAGAAAGCAGTCAATAATGGGCCTTTACCCATCTTAACATAAGCAAAGTTGAAGTATAAAACAGTGCACAGACTTTTCAGCTGTGACTTCTTCAGCGTGCAACAGTACTTCAGGTTCATGTTTGAGTTTCTTTAACTTTCTGAGTGTCAATAAACCTGCAATCAGAGGCATCCTCGGGTCTGCCTGCCTAAAAACCTCACAAGGCCCCTTCCCAGCATTAAATACCATATGTTTAAGAGTTGCTATGGCAGAAAAATATTTACTATCTACAATATATATTTTAACAAAAATGGGGGTTGATGTTATGAAAATCTTAAGGATTATAGAGGGCTCTCATGATAAAACATGGCTTATTTCTGTTATTTACTGCTACTGCTATTTCACCACTGAAGCATCTGTTTGATTGTGTGTCTTAATAATGTTTTGAGTTTGCAAATCTGCACAGCTGCACACCACTGTATTGCTGCTAACACATTTCCCTTGTCCAATAGCTAAAAAAAACAATATAGAAGAAACTAGAGGAAACAGGTGTCCTTCTCCTGCAGTAATGTCTACAGAGTCAGGAAATAAAGGCAACACTTCAGAGGTCAAAAACAATAATCATAATAATGTGCTGATCTTATGTGTGAATTTTATTTACAGTAAAAAAAGCTCACAAATTTTTTTTGGCTTGAATCTGTTGACCGCTGATCATATGAGCTCACTGTGGTCACACATGCTCTGACGGAGGCTTAATGCCAACACGTCAGCAGATTTGTAAAGTCACGTGACTTTAAATAAAATTCACTCAGAAGATCAGTACATCAGGTGCTTATTTTGCTTTTTTTCACCTCTAGTGCCTATTTCCCCCCCTGACTCTGTTTTTGCAAAATACAGACATTGCAGAAAATATCATTACTAGCTCGCAGATACATGTCAACATTAGGATAATGCTTTAGATCAAAGGGCTACACACTTTGTAGTTGTCTCTCTTTTTCTTGCACCATTAATTTGAACTATCTGCACAGCCAGTTCTCCATTGGGCCTTCATGATGGCACCAGCCATGGATACTAGGAGATATGTGACATGAGTGTAAGTCTCTAGAACATGGACTTAAAAAGCTATTTGAAATACAGTATGTTGAGTCATCATTATCCAGTTGAAAGTGATAATCCAGGTAAATCCGAGTCTAGTTGTGCACTGAACCACGATTTGGACATTTTATGTCAGCATGAACACACAGTGAAGAGCACTTTTGTTTTGAGTGTCACAGGCTGTCTTTCCCTAAGGCACTGTCCCTTCTGGTCTCACTTTATGTGACTTCTTTCTTTCTCTCTCTCTCTATTTCTGTCTTTCTTTCTGCTCTAACACTCTCTCCACATCTCACCCCTTCAACTATCCCCCCACTCTCTCCTCCTTTGCTCTCCTCAGTCCCCACCGAAAGGTGCCACCATCCCCTACCGCCCCAAGCCTGCCTCCACCCCTGTCATTTTTTCAGGTGGCCAGGTAAGAGCAGACCCACTGGGGGCGTCCACAGCCAACCTCAGCCTCTTACTGCAGCACCAGCCACTGCCTGTTAGTGTCGCACCAGGTTTTACTCACTTTTCCTCCCCTCCTCACTCCCCCCACCCACTGCCCCAACGAGCATGAACCCATCACTGCTGTTTACTGTGCCCTCACTGTCATCCATCAACCCCAGCCACCCACAGCAGAACTGGGATAAATGACATTAGTCCTGAAGAACAATTTGAATAAGTCTGGTGTCAACCTCTGCGTAAGAGGATCCATCAAGCTTCTGGGGAAGTTGGCCAACTTTGGGAAAGTCCTCCATGTTAAACCTAAACAGCCAAAGATAAAAAAGACCCTGATTTTAGATAATAAATCACCTAAAAACTGAAAAACCTCAAGTCAAATTATACAAAGGGGCTAAAAACACTAAAACAACATGACTGATTAAACTAAACTGACAGAATGACTTCATTGATTTAGATGTCAGGGTGCTTCCTGACTTACCAAGAATAAGCCTTGGAAATTTTAGTAGCACGCCTCAGTTACAAATTCATTAGAGTTGATGTGGATCCAAAGGCAGAGAAAACTTAAACATACTGGATGTACTGAGGTAAAATAACTTGATATGGAAAGATTCCCAAAAACAGAAAGCAGGAGAGAAACACATACACACACAACAAGAGAGCAGGCTAAATGAATGAAGTCATAGATTGGGGAGGCTAATGGGAAGCAGGTGTGTGAACAGGTGATTTGCAGTGGGGACAACTAGTGGACTGACAGTGAATGACAGGAGACAGGAGAACTTATTGTGGCTTGATACCATTGTAAAGGTGGTAGAAACAGAGCTTTTGTTGATATAATTCAAGAGTTTAAGCGTTTACTACTATAAAAAATGAAGAAATTCAGCAAATATTCACATCTGAAAACCTGAAAGCACATTTCTGCATAAAAACGACTTTTGGTTGATCCAAATTTCACAACATACAGTTTTCCTCTTATGTTTCCTCTCAATTAAGTTTCTCCTCAAGTAGCTTTAAGGTTGGAAAAAAAATCTAATTATTATTACTTTTAAATATGAGACAAGGAAGAGCAGCAAATCCACAATTCAGAAGCTGGAAACAGACAGTTCTTGGCATTTTGATAATCGACTAATTAATGTTCAGCTGTATATTTTAATACCAGTAGCACCTTATATTCTCATCAATTAGCAGGAGAGCTGACACCTCCATTAAATTCTACTTGATTTTAAATTCTTATATGGGTCAGTACTAGGAAAGGCAACCAAATATCTAAATTTTAGATCTATCATTTGCTTTTTGACTTAAGAAACTGCCTGACTCACCAAATCTCCACTGAACTGATCCCATATAGAGACGTGAAACATTGAATTTTCTCGGTTGATGAAATGAAATGTTGATGAAATGAAATTTAACTCAGTTCTGACCTCTGTGGCCCCTATAAACCACCACACATCCAATAGGTCAAGTCACATTACTCCTCTCAGGGCCACTCCTCTGGTTTCCTCCACACCCTCCCTATAACCCCCCCCCTGTCTGCGTTGTCCCTTATTGATTTAGTTCAACTGGATCTGATTGATCAATAGTAGGAGTCTACATGACAGGGAGTCTATAGTGCATGACTTTCTTGTAACAATTATTATGTTATTATTATTATCATTGTCAATTATTATTGTTTTCTTAAATTGTATTTAGTTTTGGGCAAATTCTGCTACAGGTTCAACAGTTTTACCTTGTCAGAAACTGATTTAATACAGAATGTGTTTTATTTGAAGCCAGTATTTCTGTGTGCTTGTACCGATGATGTAACGAGATAACAATAAGCTCTTCTCCTCATGTCTGCAGGCTTATACCATTCAAGGACAGTACGCCATCCCTCATCCAGATGTGAGTGATAACCCCATGAGGCAGTCCACACTGCACTCTCCATAATTCTGTCTCGCTGCATCCAAATTTCTCTCTTATTTCTCTCTTTGAGTTGCAGGCTCTTCTTACTCTCTTTCCACCCTTATTAATATTAATTGTTAATATTAATACAGCTTTTTCTGATGTGTAATTCCTATTTTTCTATCTTTTCTGACTCTTGCCTCCTTGTCCTCTGTTTGGCATTAAACCTCATGGGGCTTGGCCTGGTGGTTATTATTATTTTAAAATGATATTACAATCAACTTGAGGCCCAAAACCTGCTTGAAATTGGTGTTATATCACAGCAAGTATGGTTGTTTTCATTTGTATTCAGTTCTTTAAATGTCAGTTGATGAAAACCATTTCATTCAAGATTAAAACCAGAAGAGAAACAGTAAGAAAACAATGACTGAAGTAGTTTTGTGAATTAAAAAGGCTGCTTTGGTAGAGTTTTTGACGCTGGCAGTTTAAAAGTCTACATAATCACATCTTTACCGTAACAAAAGCACATGAAATTAACAGAAACTTATATAATAAGGGAATGTGATTATGGGTTACTCTCATACATCCCAAACCCCAAATGGCCATATGTTAAAACCGGTATTATCCTGAACAGTTACTGTCCAATTGCAGCTTTGCAAGCTCTGTGCATGGGGCTGTCAAAAGAGAGACACTTGGCATGATGTATTTTTTTTTCCAACCTTTGCAAAACAAAAACACAAGGGCAGAAATGCAAGGTGTTTAACTACTCTAACATAGATGCATTCTCTAACATGTTCAGCTCACTAGTTTATAACCTGCAGAGGTAAACTGTACACTGTGCCCCATTCACAGGCCAAGTCCTTTATGAGCTTCTTCTTCTCTTCTTTCTTTTCTCTCTTTCTCTTAGTCTTCGTCCTTCACCTGTCTGTGTTGTTACTTCTCCTCAGATCCTCTCTTTACTCTTGTAGCATTTCGGACAGACCTGTATGTGTGAGTGTGTGCTAGTGTCTGCTGTGCGTGTGTGCGTGTGCGTGAGCGGGAGTATGTTTTTAATGATGACCTCATAGCTCTGCTGTCCTCCTCCTCCCCCCCTCAGCAGTTGAGCAAGCTCCACCAGTTGGCTATGCAGCAAACCCCCTTTACCCCCCTCGGACAGACCACCCCTGCCTTCCCCGGTACGTACCCACCTACACAACGACCCTCTTTACCAAAGCTCCTTCTCTCGTTTTTACCTGTAGAGACACACATTCTCTTCCTCCTTTTTTTTCTCTTTCTCTTCTTTTCCTGTCTCTGTCCTTTCTCTTTTTCTTCTTCTCGTCGTTCTCCTCCTAATGGTCTCTGTGGTGCACTGCCATTGACATGGCCTGCTGGTGGTCTGCTCTTGTTGATGTTGAGGTTTCTTTTGTTCTTTGGTTTTCCCTTAGCGCCCTTTTTTTAACAACTCAGTTGCCTCAGATTGCTTCTTTCTTCATTTCGTAGGTAGAATTCGAACTGTCAGGTGATAGATATTTTTTACAGCGTACATAGGCTCTGCTCAGGGCCGAGCCAGAGTTCCAGTGACATACAAATGCTACTGGTCAATAGACAGGGAATGAAAAAACGCCAGGACAGCACTTCATCATTGTTATTCACTCCCTAAATGTGCCAAACTCTATTTTATGTGCTCTTCCTTCCCTCCTCTCTTTCTGTCTGCTTCCTGTGTTCAGCAGCAGGTCTGGATGCCAGTAACCAGGCCAGTACTCATGAACTCACCATTCCCAATGATGTGAGTACATTTGTCAAAATGTGTAAAATGTCAGTTTGAGACTACGTCGAGTGCCATATTTACTAACCCCTATTAAAGTCTATTTTCAGAGGAATTAGATGATGAATTCTTAATTGGTTGGTTAAATTATAAATTCCGATCCACAACAGCAAAATGCAGCAACATAGAGGCACAACGATTGTCAGGAACTCACTGCTATCAAAGCCCAAATTCACAACTGTTGGACCAAAAACTGTGTCAGAAACGGTGGTTTATTATCTTTTCACATGGCTTCCTGTTGAAGCTTGCAGCAACACAATGTGACAGCAGTTCAACTACAACGATAGAGATCTCCTTCTCCACAACAGAGTTTTAGTACAGCCAAAGGCAGCTGGCTGTGTAAAGTGAATGCCCTTAATGGAAAAGACTCGCTGGACTCAAGAAAGAAGTTAAAGTTAAAGCTGAAAGCTCATGACGACTGGCCAGTGCTCTCATGCATCACAGAGAATCTATGTCCCATCAGATAAAGAGTAGCGTTGGATCAAAATGTGTGTATTTACGGGCCTGTGTGTATTTATGTCTCTTTCATGTGTTCTGGCCATCCTAAGTCCAACCCCCATTTTCTTCCCAGCTAATAGGCTGCATAATCGGACGCCAGGGAACCAAAATCAACGAGATCCGTCAGATGTCTGGGGCGCAGATCAAAATTGCTAACGCCATGGAAGGGTCATCGGAGCGCCAGATCACCATCACAGGGACCCCCGCCAACATCAGCCTGGCCCAGTACCTCATCAATGCAAGGTCAGAACTCAGGTCCTGTTTATTAGAGTCTGGTGTGAACTGATTAAATGAAACAAACAAGGGAAAAAGTTAAAAACCCTTTCCCTCCTTGTGAACATTTTTCATGCTACATGCTTACTTACTGTTTTCCAAAATGTCAACTCATGGAATAGTACAAAATTCTTTCATTTTGGCCAAATTTGGAGTTAAACTCAGGCTACAATGGGGAAAATGAGAAGAAGAGCAGTTATTACTTCTTCAATATCCTCCTTTAGGTTCAGAGACGTGGCGGCCATGTGGAATGACCCATCTTCCATGACCACATCCTGAGATCCCTGACTGGCTCCTCCGTTTGGCCCTTTCCAATGACTGACTACTGCAGACAACCCTGATGAAGCCCTTCGGACTCTGGCTCTGGCTCCCCGAAAAAACCAGACCACCTTCCCACCCTGGTTCAAAGTTGTTTATACATCAGGGAGGGTTGGGTGCTCACTTTTATTTCAGAGAGCCAAATTAAATATATATTTAAAAAAAGAATTACAAAAAAGAAATTCTCTGTTGATTAGGTTTTTTTAGAGAACTGTTGAAGCATGTTGAATGTTTATTAGGAACAACTTGTGTTAATCTTTCTTCTTTTTCTCTCTGTCTATTGCTTTCTCTTTCTCTCTGTCAGTGCTGCGTCATAGAACATCATTTAAAAGTATAAGAAGTACTAGTAAAAGATTGAACATTTTTGTAGAACGTAGTTATTTGCATATTACAGCTGCGCAGTGATGCTATCGGCAGAGTGTGTGGTGGGATGTAGCCAAATTATCAAATTTTGATAATGTATTTTGAAAAGAAAAAAAATTGGACTGTTCTGCGTTTGTCCTAATTTGCATCTCTGTCTAGTTACAAATCCAATCTCTACCCATGAATCTCTGCTGCATCACATGACCCTTTTAAGCCAATGGTATCACTCCTGGAGCCTCCCTTCTCATGTTTATTTCCTATATTTACATTATTGCTTATATTGCATGTGTTCAGTGTCGTATCATTATGTATTTGAGTAAGCCTGTTCAGTGTGCGTGTTCCTTCAAATGTTATTATTATATCTTTGTGCTCCTGTTCTTTTCCGCAAACTTTTTCAGCATTTTTGGCCATTCACGTCTAGTCCTACTCCCTGCCCAGACGAAAAACCTTCCGACATAGCCTCCTTCTATCAACACCGATCATTAGTATATAGATGCATGAATGGAAATTAGTGAAAAATCAGTGGTGAAAACACTGACTGAAAATTTAAATGATTGTTTACTAACTTATTATTATACTGTATTTGTTTTGTACGAGGACTATTGTGACTTAGCACATTAGTCGACTACGCGGCGCTCATGCAATAGACTACTCAACACTTTACTCTGGACTGCCTCTGATGTGGGAGGAATTAGTTGGACTTAAAAGCCAAGTGTTGCGTCCAAACCTTTCAGCTTCCTTCCTTCGTGCCGGGAAATATTTGCTAGGCTGCTTGCAAAAAAAAAAAAAAAAAAAATCTGGGTCCTTGTGGAAGCGAAAAACAAGGAGAAGCCGAATCTTAACGGCAGAGCGGCCTAAACGTTTGGACGAAGCCGAATGGTATTTTTTGGGCCAAGGAATGTTCAGGGGTTCATTGGGGGGAACCCACGGGGCCTGGGCGGACGTGACCACTCAGTCTCTTTTTCACGATTGTTCATCTTGTCATGTTCGTTTCGTTGTCATACGGTTGATTTGACGCTTTAGGTTTGAATGTCTTTTTATTGTCAGACTATGTCAGCAACTTAATTGTTTTTATTTAAAAAAAAAGGACAGGTTGGATGACAATTCCTGCTTCACTGGTTTTAAGTAAAACCAGCATGTATTTATTTATGGTGTGGTGATGCACCTATGACTTTTTGTTTGTTGATCATGAAACTTAAGCTAAGTTAATTTAGTTGTATTGTATTTAATTTGAGAGGGAGGTGTGGATGATATTTGATATGATTCAGTGTTTCAATCACCCCACACGTATTCTACTCATGAGGATGCTCTAAATACTATTGGACAGCTTGAGTCGTCTCGTTTGCGAGCTTCAGCTGACCTCAATTCAGTGTTGACGCATACAAACAGCTGTTGAATGTTATTGTCGAATCACATTATCTACTGTCCAACACAGCAACATTCTGCATTTTCTTCATACATACCACTACTTTTGTTTTATTTCCAGTAGCCTACGCTGAGCTTAAAGAAAGATTCCACATTTTGAGAAATATGCGTATTTGCTTTCTCGCTGAAACAACAAGTGATAACTGATACCACATTGACGTCTGTACACCAGCAGACTGGGAGCAGGAGGAAACAGCTAAAGCAAACGCATTTGCCAAAATGTCAGTTTTTTCTTTTGAGTTTGGATCTTAAGCGCTTTGATGACACAAATGTGATTATGTAAATGGACCAAATGCTGTATTATTATACTGAACAATGCATAGTCAGTGATTATTCTGCAATAATTCTTACATTTTGATGTGAACTCAAGTAGTCGTGCTAGCATTGAAATTATGAATTTGTGTTTCTGTTTATTTTGAGTTGTCATAGCTTGTACTTCAGCTGGAATGTTTGTCAAATGAACAAGCAGAAATGATGTTTTGTTTTGGGTTTTTTGGCTTTTTAGAACAGTTAGCTAATACCTAGGAGGGCATTCTTTCCGAAGTACCCACATACTGTGACAGTGAAGAACATCCTCAAGGGTATTATGGCTTTTATACAACAGTCATCAGTGCATGTGTTACCATTAAAATGTTTGCTTAAATAATGGACAATCAACAATTGCTAATGTTTATTAGCACGGCCGGCGCGTGCATTTGACATATTATTGTTGTGTAAAATTATTTTGATCGCTAAGCAGGAATATTGAGTTGTAAGTGATGGCAGTGTGATTTCAATAACATCAATATTCATGTGTTACTCAGTGTTTGAAAACTGTATTTACATTTGTGTATATGCCTGAGTATACTACGACTTTGAAACAAACTGCAACTAATGCAATAATAGGGTGCAATGTGCAATTATTTATTCAGTTATTCAGTTATTAGCATAGATACAAGAGAGCTGTGTAGCTTGTTGAAAAATGCTTTTTTGAAATTTTACCACTTTCCATGTGGCAGCAACAGCAGGAAAAAAAAAAAGAATGACTAGACATGTTTTTTTTGTTTTGTTTGTTTGTTTTCTCAGCTTTTGTTTGTGTGTATTGCAGTTTGGGAAAAAAGTGATAGAACTTTGTAACTATTTTCAATTGATTTATTTGCTATGTGCAGATCTATATTAGTTGTGAGTAATTACATAGGTTTTAATTTCAAAAGTGTTGGTAAGTATAAAAACAAATAAAGTTTCATTTTTTCTTTCTGTGACTTGTTTTTCTCTGGTTTCTCTTTGCTGCTCCTTAGAGAAAATGTCTGACTTTAGATTATTTCTACACCATCTATGTGCACACATTAAAGCCTGATGAACAATGAGCTGACAAGGGCCCATGTCGAGCAAAATCCCCCTGGGGAGATTTAGATAGTTATTGAATACAGCTAATTATTGTATGGCAAAGTGATTATGGTAATTAGATGAGTTTTAAATGAGAATCTCATTTATCCTTTCTTAAAAGATAGCTGTGCAATTTCAGTGCAACAAACATTTAAATCAGATTAAAAAACACAACCAAGTGATAGAAGAGCTGCATGCTTTTTGTTTAGAGCAGGGATTGTCAAAGAGCGGTTCGAGGACGTTGTGAGGTCTTTGGTTTGCAGCTTAACGAGGAATAACTATCATTTCTTATAATTATTGCCATTAACTCTAACATTAACTCTAATTTATTTTTAATTTGTCCTAATTGGAGAATGGCTAAAGAACATTATTGGAATCACAGGTTCCTTCTTCTCCACTAATATTTCGACATCTGCAGTGCAGAGAGTTCAGATAATTCAATAGTAAATCAATGACAAATATAGACCTCATGTCAAACAGGAGTCTCCTGTATTTGCCATTAAAATGTTCCAGGATTAAAGTCTGTTTAATAATTTTAATCTTTTATTATACAGCCATTTAAAGCAGATGTGTGCAGTCTATTATCATTCATTTATAGTTTTGTGACTTGGTAAAGTCACACAGGGTGTTCACTGCTAACACAATGGAATTATGGGTTGCAGCTCATGGGGATCAATGGAAATAAAATATCTGTATATCTGTGTGGGTGAGTCATGTAAGTGATGGTCTCCACTGACATTCATCCAAACTACTCCCCCTCCCTCTTTAAACAGTCATTATTTTGACACTTCAAACCAGCTTACAGGTAATTTACCTGTCAAATAGCCACAGCTGCTATGAGCTGGCCCGCCTCTGAACCTGCAAAGTGCTCTGCTAGAGAGGATGCTGAACATCCAGACAGTAGACAATTCCCATGCAGCTCTCTGACAAGTGATTCAGAGCACTGAATCTCCCCTCCACAACACTATCTTCTTCACTATAAAATTATGCAACTATGTAGGAACTTTACTTGGATTAGACAGAAGAAAAACAGATAAATCCAACAGGCCATGTTCACTTTCTTCAGCTCTGCAAATAGGACTTGAACCAAGAAGCTGTGAGTAATAAACAGGTGAAAAGTTCAGAAACAACACAGGATAACTGAAGGATTTTTTTCAGCTCAACCTCAGGAGGTATCTGGGAAATTATGTTGTTCTGTGTCTGGATTGGTTTTAAGGCTGAGAAGATACTCAAGGACAGAAAGCTGGTCTTATTTTTATGGCGTCTGGCAGAACAGTGACACCATGTGTGGTGGCCAGAAGACCCCTGAGTTTATCTTAGAAGAAAACGGACGGCTTAAAACAGATCACAAGATGATGCCAGGATATGTAAGTTTCATGCTGTTGAGACAGGGGACCCCCACAGTTTTAGCGAAAACAGATAACGGCTCCTGGGGCTCAGGGCTGGATTCAGAGATAGATTAAGAATTTCTTGATGAGAGCCAAGAAGCTGTCTGAGAAGTTGATAGGTAGGCAGGCTATAATCGCTGGCCGAGATCCAGCGCAGAGCTTTGCAGTGTGTATCAAAGTTTAACGGGCTGCCCCTACAGCTGACGGTGAGTCTGACTGAGGAATCAAGCCCTGCCACACGACAGTCATGACAAATCTATTCACGCTGTATTGCTAAATAACAGCATGTCGCAAGGAGAAGTACAAAGAATATTAATCTATATTTAAAAATAAAATAGAGCACTAAAGCAACACAAAAGGAGATGGTGAAGTTCCTTTCAGCGCAATGGGATAGAGGCACCGCTGGTTGAAGTATCCCCACTGTAAATTTTCTGTCAGTTTGGTGTAACACATGACAATTAATATAAAAAGAAGAAGTCAGTCCGAGGTGCATATCAGAGACGCAGTAAATTCACAAAGCGTTGCTGCTGCAACTGGAAACAAATCACCACAACACGTTTAACAAATACCACAGACGTATGAAGATGGACCCGCCATGATCTCCTTGACAAAAAGAACACGTATCAAGCATCATCAAGAACGCAAACACAAGGTTAAAAAAGAAATCAGTTTTACATCATTAATATGCAAATTTATACAACAAGGCAAATGGACAATTCTGCAAAGCGCTGTCCTTTTAAACCTCTCACTTCGTACAACATCTGTACACTGCTCCCTGTTGCTGCAATTAACAAACACACATCTTGTCACAATTTGTCACAAAGCCAAAAAATCAATTAAAAAATCATGGTTCTTCTATTTTAAGAAGTAACCCAGACGGCTCTGAAGCTCGACCTTTAACAAAAAGGACATCAGTAAATCAAGTGGTCTATATGCTGGGCATCAGACTGTTCTCTCCTCAATCAATTTACCTACAGTAACGGTTCAATAAGGGTTTGTCTGACTGGGCTCACCCAAAACAGAAAGGCATGCACCGTCCCTGTGTTGGCTTGGCATGAAAGCTGGAGCGGGTCCAGGCTATCACTCAGCACTGCTGCAAGCTGCTTACAGACAACCTTCTCTATAATGCAAAGGACTGATGTCAAAGCAATGAGGGAGACAACATGCAAACCTAAAATGTCTTGAAGTAGGAAGTGTGAGGAGTCTCCTGCCAGTAAATATGCTGGGCTTCTTTCTTTTCCACTCTGATTGTGGACGTGGCTCTGCTTTGTCCTCGCTCGTGAATGAAAGCAATTGCAAGCAGAGTGAGCAAAATCCAATGTCACATAGTCTCTGCAGCAGGAAAGCATTATCAAATGTACTGAGCGTGGCATCGGAGAGGTCAATATAGACTGTAGGGCAGCGCTGTGCCGCTCCCAGAGAGTGACTACGCAATGTCATCTGCAGCAACACCACGCAGGAGGCGCAGATGGGACAGAATGATGTTGAAATGGTATCTTTGTTCAGAGGAAATAACTTGAATTCATCTGCTGCTACAATTTACATGATAAATGTGTGTCATGAATTGTGTTATGACAGAATCACTCAGCCTATAATGCTTGCACAACAGAGCTTCCCCTTAACTGGCTTGGCTACATATCACTGTGATCCTGAGAGGAATTTATTTAAAATGGGTTACCAGGCAGGAATTCTGCCAGGAGTCCAACAAGATGAGTAAGGATGTTAGACAAATTCCTTGGCAAGTTTCACGTAGCTTAAACAGTGGAGAACGGGAAGTAAATCTATCATCCTGATTATCCAGGAGCAAGGGGAAAAAAAACTCGTGTTAGGCTGTTTTGACATTTATAAGTGTGACTACTATCACAGCGAAGCAAACTCATGCAGGCTAAAATGCTTGACTAGTCAATAAAATCAGTGATTCTGCCTTTCAGCAAAATTGACAGGGCTGAAGTCTGCACGTGGCTGCCATTTAATCATACAGATGCTTTGCAAAAGGCAAAAGCGCTGGCTGCATTCAGGTGCTCTCTGCGTCACGGCGATACAGCTGGGAGTGCCTTCAAAGGTCTTTAGTCACCGTGGGTGTGACGGGCTCCGTATTGAAGTCCATCCTCCATCAGGGGCAGGACAATTGTAATCAATGTTTATGAAGAATGACAGAGAGTGACACGCAGGGCAAGCCATCAGTCACAGACAGAGCATGACGAGAATAAGGCAGCGGTAGGTTACTGAAATGGGGTTCAGGGACCTTTAGGGGGCGTTGGAAGGACTCTTTATTTACTGTAGGACGGTCGTGTAACTGACTTTGTGAGTCAGAAGATTCACTCTCAACTCCCTTCCTATAATATCAGCATCTACATGGAGATTTACAGATCTTGCACCTGTATATCTGCAAGTAAAGGAAGGAAACTTCCAAGTAATAGTACATGCATGCTTTAAGAGGTTACTGACCCTTTAATTTCCATAAGTCCTAGAATTTCCTTACGGGGATCTATAAAGTTTTTCTGATTCTGATTCTGATTCTGAAGTCCTCTCTGGTGAGCTGTGGTGTACTTTCTTTTAGCTTGCATCAAACGACTGGAGAAAAAAAATAAAACATCAGGCAGACGTCCTAAAAACATTAAAAGAGGTTTAGATGTCATTCAGAGGTGCAAGCGAGCATGAAATTTATATTTGATACATCAGTGGGTACAGTGGAATGAGTAGAAAGAGAACACTGTACAATGGGACAGTAACAGATATTCATTTTCAGTCCGATCAAATATATTTTCTAGAAATCAGCCAATTATTTAGTCTAGTAAACACCGGAAATTTCCATCACAAGTTACTAAAGGCGCAGACTTTTCTCACAAGTTTTCTCATTTTGGCTTTTCAGCAGCAAAACCAAAAAAAAAGCAACAGAAAAAACTCATCATCTACTAATTATATAGATTTGAAATTAGAGCTATTTCAGGCACCTGTGGGTCGTAAGGTTCATTTTTTCCCATAGAAAAGGTTAGCTGACTCACAGATGGAGCACCTCCACATCTTGGATCAGCATGAAACTTTTGAATCATCAGTACAAAACATTAACAACTGCCTGAAGTTAACTAGTGATGGACAAATAACTAACAAGAAAAGTTCAATATTTGTCTAATACACTTAGGCCTATTCACTTTCTTGCTGAGAGTCAGATGTTTAGACTGACTCACTTATGTCTGTGTGAACCTACAGTCAGCAGGCAGGTGGATTTTATTACCTTTACTGTTGTAGCTGGTCGAGTTACAAATAATTTTATCTCCATTATTGTTTAATTAAGAAATAAAACGATGCACAATGTATTTACAAGCTGATTATACAATATGTTGTGGATGTAAACTAAATAAATATAAGTGTAATTGTGTACAAAGTGCAGTATTTCCCTATAAAGTACCTGAAAACTGTATTTTGTGAAGTAAGTATATGTGATTAGTTACATTCCACCACTGACGGATTATGGGTAACTGTTTTACTATTATAGGCTGACATACTGTCATAATACATTTGGAAATTAATATTCTTTTAATATTGTTGACAAGCTGAAATCTGTGGAAATTGGGGAATATCAATAAAGTTTCTTTGGCTGAACTCCTGCCGTTATAGTTGATAGCAGTAGGTTCCCCGGTGAGTCGCAGGTTTTTAAGAGGAGAAACGGGACCCTGTGCACACACACACACACACACACACACACCGACAGACACACTGCTGCTGCAAAGCTGCACCTACGGGAGGCTGTGAACTGACAGTAAAGTGTTGCACCCCGAGTCCTGAACTGGCTGCATTCTCTGTTTTTCACAGTCACCGGAGACGTGCGTTTATTTGCAAAGGATGAAGCGATGTTTTTCTCCGCTTATTTCTTCCTGGACGTCAGATTAAACAGAAGCATCTCCCCCGAGACTGCGCGGTTATCTGACCCGGGCAGAGTGAAGCTATCAGGTAGGAGCCGACTCAAGGAACAATAATTAACTCACTTTTTAAAACCGTGTCCATTAACATGAGGGATTTCAGCCGCCTCTGAGAGCTGATTCATTTTAAAGACATGGAAATCTGAGCGGAGGAAAATGTATTCAAGTGTTAGACACACAGTGAACAAAGTAATTAGCAAGTTGATTTGTGTTTCTGTCTGCTGTTCATTTTAAGATTAGTTTGTCACCAACTGGATTCATAATTTACATAATTATTGATTTGCCAATGAGAAAAACGCTCTCTAAAGATATTTTTATAACAGTCTGAAGGGAACTTTAGTTTGTTTATTGTGGTTTTTAGGGCTGAAACTATTTATTTTCATAATGTGTAGTTTGTTGTCAAGATTAATTAATTGATTACATCAGTTGGGGTTTTTACTGGAGTCTTGTTTTGTCCAAAACACAACAATGTTCAGTTCATTGTAACAAGAAGACAAAGAAGACTAAGAAATCAACCAGTTATCATCATTAATATTATTAATATTACTTTGGCTGTTTGCTTTAAACAGTATTTTAACAATTAGCACTAATGGTTTTATCTCTGTTATTACCAAATAAGTAGTTTTACGATAACAATGTCCTATTTTCTTTACAGTCTCCCCACAATATTCTTACAAGGACATTTGCTGTCTATGATACTGGTTCTATCATATGTCTGATACATTAAACTTGTCAGTGTTAGTATTATCTAAGGACTCAGAAAGAGCTTCAGAGCAACCTGTTTGACTACCTTGATCACAAAGCTGCTTATCGGTTGTTGTTTCTGTTGTGACCTTCCAGCCAACGCATTGTGTCCTGTTCTCCTGTTAATCTGCATTCTGACCTTCACTGCTCTCTCTGACCTTCACTGTTCATCTTATAGACTACAGACCAGTTTTTTTACGTCATTACAAATCACTGTTTTTCAAAGTTCATCTGCTGCATATTGATGAGCCCACACCTTGTTTAATGGTTTGTCATTTTCTCACAGGGACAAATCTTGAGTGTGGGAGACCCTTACTGAGGAAACATGCTATTATTATGATAATGTTGAACTTTACTAGCCTCCCCTCCAAGGAGGAAGGAGTCTGAAGCGGGGACATGGTGTAGAAGTTTGACTGAACAGGCACTTTTTACATGATGGGCCCAGAAAATTATATAGGAGCTGTCAGTCATTCTTCAAATTCACATCATCTCATCAGGATTTCTGAACAGCAAGTCCAAGGCAGCAAAACACAAAACAAAGAAACTCCTGAATGTGAAGAACTTTTGTACAGACCTGACATTTTCTTTATCTCACCTTTTCTCTTTCTATCTTTTTATCAATTTCTCTCACACAGGTTTCTTCCCATCAGCCCAGAAGACGTGCCCTCCAACCCTGGATATATGATTATGACTGGGCCTGTCAGAAAATTTCCCTCCCCTCTCTCCTCAGCTGTGCTGCACTTTGACCGCTCATTTAACTAATATGAAAACCTTTGGACACTTGCTCCTGTTATGTTGGATCAGAGCTGAGTTTTCTATCACTGTCAAGGTAAATGATGAACGATAATGTGCGAGTGAGTGATGAGAATGAAACTTTAGTGCCCAGACTGAGGCTGTGTTCAGACAGGGTTTAGCCCTGCATGAAAATTTTTTTTGAATGAAACGAGCCTGGCGACACTGTGTGTCCTTTTGTGTGTCAACACAGTGGGCTACAGCAAGGCACTGCACTGGCTAATCAAATACATGCACACATTCCTGTTTGAATGTGAACAGAGTATTTCTGCTGTTTACCTTGCAACTGTGCTGCCGTAATAACTTTACAGAGTTGTAAAATCCTGCGTCAGAGTATCCGAAGCAGCTCTGCAGTGTTTTGGCATCTGATAAGCATCCAAATTCACTGTACTGTAACTCAAACAGGACTTCCTGGATTGTATTTCATGTGTTATTGCTACCTGAAGGAACATAGAGCCACCAACGCAGCCCCTTGCGTTGTTTTAACGCAGGGCTGATTTCAGTCTAAACGCCCGCTAATGGGGGCCACTCAAAGGCGTAGGTCATCCATAAAACCTCCTTCCTGTGGTTCTCTTATCCTTGTGGGAACATTGTGGCTTTTGTCCATGATTATGACTGCATATGCTTGCCCTAAGACCTGTCACTGCACGGACAAGAACGGCATGGTGGTGCAGTGCACCTCACGCAACTTGGAGAACATCCCATCGAACTTGCCCAAGGACACTGTTGTCCTCTTGCTTTCATCTAACCGGATCAGACACATCCCAAAGGAGGCGTTCACAGACCTCCACCGCCTCAGGGAGCTGGACTTATCTCACAACGCCATCGAGAATGTGGAGGTTGGTGCCTTTCAAGGGATTTCAGATGGCTTGCGGACCTTGGATCTTTCAAACAACCACCTTAGCAGCCTCCCTAAGGACACGTTCGCCAAGCTGCACGCCCGCATCCGCCTCTCTCACAACCCCTGGCACTGCGAGTGCTCTTTGCAGGAGGTGCTGAGGGAGCTGAGGCTGGACCCCGAGACGGTGAACGAGGTCAGCTGCTACACGTCAGTGCAGGAGGAGTATGTGGGACAACCAGTGATCCAGGTCCTGGACTCTGGGATCAACTTTTGCAACTTCCACCACAAGACGACAGACGTGGCCATGTTTGTGGCCATGTTCTGCTGGTTCTCCATGGTCACGGCTTATATCATTTACTACATCAAACACAACCAGGAGGATGCCAGGAGACACATGGAGTACCTCAAGTCCCTGCCCAGCACGTCCCACATCAGCAAGGACTATGACACAGCGAGCAGTGTCTTCTAGAGTTTGAAAAGATGCAACTGTACCAGTGAATGTAGATGAACGTGCACCAGTGAATACAGATGAAAGTGTACCAGTGAATATGGTCACAGCACATAAAGAACACTGATAAGTGACAGCTTTGCAGAAAGTGATAAAACGTTGTGATATATATTCAGACTAAGGCACAAAGACTTTAGGAGGAGAAGGTTAAAAAGTCTCATCATCTTCAAGTACTGGCTCAAGAGCCGCAACACTCTTTAAAGCTGCTTAAGAAAACTTTTAGCTTCTTCAAAATTAACCCTAAATTTGAGACGAGCAGGAAATCAGTTAATATTCAGAGGCCTAGCATCTCGATTTGTTTCCCCTCTGTGGAAAAAAAACAAGGTGGCACATCATTATTTTTCACTCCAGTGTTATGTATAATGCATAAAAGGATCTCTGAGGTAAACCAAAAACCCCAAACAGTTTTGCATATCGTTTTGTGGTTTATGAATTAAATGCGAAATTTAACCACTGACTGAGGCAAACCTGAGAGCCAACCAAGTGTCAATCAGAGTTCGGTGAAAGAAGATAAGATTAGATGAACTTTGATTGATTCCACGAGGGGAAATCAGCATTGTTACAGCAGCAGCAGGATGCAGACGAGGGTAGATATCACGCAAATATTTACATCAACAGTGTATTTACCTCAGGTGTAATGTTGCACATTGTTTACACGAAGTATAGCATTGCACATAAGTCGCTCTCCCTCCACTGTATCCAGGGGGCATCTGAGGACAGAGCCTGCCCTCTTGATCAGTTAATTTAGTCTCTTCCTGTCTTCTGTTGAGATACTGCTGCCCCAACAGACCACACCACTCCACTCAAATGAGATACCTGGAAAATAATCCCCACAGTGTCGGAGGGGGATATCACTTCTCAGTTTAAAGTTGTTTTTTTGTGAGGGAGCGTAAAGTTTTATGATGTATTTCAAAAAAGTAAACCTTGACTGGGGACTTCAACATTTAGATGTATTAACTGTAAAATTCCCTGTCAAAACGAGTGTGTGTTTTCTTCTTAGTGTAAAGATTTTGTATATTTAATAATCCATAAAGGATTGAGGCCAGTAGTGGAGATTGTGTACAGTGGTACTGAACCTTTCTTCTGCTCCTACATCTTACATTTAAGGTGGAATTGCAGCCAGCAATTAAATTTCACGCTTGAACTCTTGTCAGCTCACCTAATGTTTTTGCTTCAAAAGGTAATAACTCTGTCACTTTCGGGAGTGAAAATAATCGATTTCAGCCACAGAGAACCTCCATTAGATGAGCTTGTCTCAGATATTGAACAAATACTGTTGAGATTTAATTGATGTTACAGGCTTTTATAAATTGCTCTCATATATTTCTGAAGTTTAAGGTACCACAAAGGCAAAACAACTGAAAGTCTTATTCTGACACATTTTAGTGGTGTTAAACAACATAATAGGAAAAACTGACACTTTTGCAGAGTAATAGTGTTTGTACTGTTTGTGTACTCACTCAGTCTGTTTCTTCTTTGAAGTCAGATGTTGGGGCTGGCGAAAGCAGACATGCTGCAGCAGTTTCAGTCAGCTTTCTGTAGATAGATCCCTCGCTTCCTGTTGAGCCTGAAATGAATTTGGGCAAAGTCAAGTTTCCATCAAATGATGAGCACATTTTAGCTTAAGTACCAGAAAGTGTTTGTGTTTCAATCCACTGCTGTAAAAACTGGCAAAATTAGGATTTGAGTGCATCGAGATAATTTTGCAGTCTGGTGCCATGAAACCACTGCAGAAGAAGAGGATGCAACAAGATGATGTAATTAAAAGGGTGCAAGTCAGAGCTCTTATTCCCTAAGTGTGTTTCTATTGCAGGTTGACACATTTTGTTTTTATCTATACACCATCTTTTACCACCTCAACCAAAAACATTTGTGTGATAGTTTCCACTCAGGTTTTTTTTTTTACTTCCAGATTGAAAATGCATATAAAATCAGATGAAAGGAAACACTCTTAGAGACCATAAACCAGCCTTTAGGATTAGGATGATCTATTACAGTCCCACTTTTTAAAATTCAGACTAATAAAAAAGGTGTATTTCTTTACACTACACTACACTCATTACAATCATGACTACTGCAGCTTTATGCCGATTCAAGTCAGTTTTCCAGTGGCTGTATATACACCGAGCTCCTGCCCTTTCATGGGTCTGTGAGCATCCCATCCTGTCTCTCAGTAAGTCAGATGCAGCTGTCTCGCTACATCGTATCACAAGAGACTGCTGCATTTATTTTTCTTTACATTCTGGAAATGTTCCCCCTCAGGATAACTGGAAATGGTTGGTGAATCCTGCATTGAATTCTGTAACTGTTTTTTTATGGTCATTGTTGTTGCAGCCTCAAGCCAATAAATGTGCCGCACAACCTTTAAACCTCACGCGCCATCCCGTATCGACTCATCTGAAGCCGTAACATATTCCTCACAATGAGATCAGATTACTATGAAATATACCCACAGCTCCAAATAAAGAAGCCATAGATCTTCAGCTGCAAAGATCGGGATGAGTCAGAATATTAATATGTGTCTTGCAAACCAAAAATAGTTTCATCCTGCCAAAAGTTCAAATCCATAAATCCAATGAGCCTTTGTAGAAGGCATTATGAGAGCTGCTCATTTAGTATCCTACTACAGCGTCGCTTTATATAATCATGTGAATGACTTGATTCATCTGTTTATTCTTTTTCAATATTACAATTTTAGGACACAAAACTGTGGCCTGTCTTTTGTCCTCTCTCTGCCAGTGCAAAGCACTTAATATATTTAGTGTAGTATCTAATGCTGACCTTGTAGTCTCTAAAACTCGACCTATCCCTCCCGTCAAACCGTCGCAATGTTAATTACAGTCCACATTACTTTATCTCACAAGTCCAGAGGGCTGTGGTGTATATCATAATGAACTGAATATTATTAATTAGCTGAATACATTTGAGGTCAGTGTGCCTCCCTCCGTTTAAGTTCAGAGTGGCATTTCATTAGCCACTCTGAAGCTCCATGGCTAAATCAGGAGACTATATTCTACATCTGCAGACCATATATTTAAGATTGAAGACATGTTTATACATATAAATAAACATTCATACTGGAAATGATAACATGAGTGCATTGACACTGTCATTCTCTTAGTTCATAATGAAGCCACAGGAAAATGAGACACTACTGTACTGTCTACGTCAGTAGATTGTTGGCAAATGTGTTGTTTTATTAATGTTGTATTATTCAATATTCTTATTGACTCAAATCCATCATGGCGTCATTGATTTATGATGTACATTTGCCAGCTTCAGTAATGTAGAATAAAACCCTTTTATGGAGATTGACCATTTCTCACTGGACATTTAGGCAATGTTTACAGATTAGCTGAAGGCCTCGCTGCTTCTTCGCTCATAAACAACGACCTTCAGCAAAATAGAAAACGTCAAGAGGTGAATGTGTGTCTCTCATCAATGTCTGCATCCAGTCGGGTTTAATGCTCTCTCAAGGTAAATTAATTCTTGAGTGTCTAATGAATTAAATTCAAAGCTATTACCAGGAGCCCCACACCGAGCAATGTTAAGCCATGTGGAGTTCTGTTCCCTTGCAACCGCAACACATGGTCCCGTCAAAATCCACTTGAGGACTGATTGATGTAGTAACATCACCTGTGCATGAACTAAGTCTGTCCCTCTGGCACGCTCTCTCAGACATGTCACAGGTTTGACAAAGTGGAATGAAGACACCAGCTCCCATGTGGCCAAGTGGCCGAGAGGACTCTGTGTCCTGCAAAGTCTATGAATTATGATCAGTTATCATCAATCTCCCTTGCTGTCTCTCATATGCAAACTGCATGCATATGTCCCAGTTTGTTGTATTTGATGTATTTTCCCTGCGATGTCTGGTGTCACAGACATAAGCAATGTCTAAAAGCAAAATGAACTTTACCCTGCTTCAGGGAATCAGATGCTTGGATGCAGCCATTTTATCATACTGGAAGGCTACCAATGAAATTAGCATCCTCAGCTCTCTGGATAAGTCTGCCTTACTGGCTGCAGGCCAACTCTTGCCTCCTTGTGAGCTGGACCACAACCAAAATGTAAGAGGAGGCTCTGCAAGACCATGTGGCCTAATGGACAAGGCGTCTGACTTCGGATCAGAAGATTGAGGGTTCGAATCCCTTCATGGTTGGAACTTCCATCATCAATGGCTCCCATGTGTTCTCTGAAATATTAAAAACTGTTTGGAGATGAGGAATTCAAATGCTCCAGGGGCTGGGTGGTGTATTTTTCATGTTTCCAGCAATATGTTTGTGATTGACACGGCAGCAGTGCTTTGGAAACGGCACTGGAAAAAACACTTTGACATAATCATTTCCCAAAATTGACATTGCACAGGCAGGATGACATTTTTGCTGCTTAAGTGACCATTGCACACAGAGCACCTATTGCACCAATGAAGTAATCATGAGACATGAAATTGCAAATAACCAACTTCATTTTCCCCCTCAGATGAAAAAAGATTAAAAATACTGGCTTCACTGCTGCAGCTTCTCACATGTGAAGCAAAAGACAGAAACATGCTGCCTTTAGAAGCAGCAGCTTAGAGGATGCTTAACATAAAAAAAAAAAAAAACAGCTGTCACATCATTTAATTTATAAACAAAAACTGTAGTATATGATCTGCCCACTGATTAAAACACATAATTCCAACACTGGGACATCTGTTCAGCATTGACTGGACATATGTTACTGTGGAGACGTCTTAAACATCATTTCTTCTTTGGGACAGTAAACGTCATGGAGAAACCACGGCCAAAGCATGTCCAAACTAAAATGACACTATGTCCAAACTAAACTTTATAGACACATGACGTCTGTGTCCACAAATTTGAATTCCTATCCAAATCTTCTCTCGGTTCCAGTCCTGCTCTCAGGAAATAAAAAAACAAAAAACAAATGCGTCTCTGTCGCACTGACATCTTGCAACACTCATGCACACGCACACACACACACCGATACACATACACACACCTCACCTGTATCGGTCAGAGCTGATGCATTATGCAGCACCTTCACGGATCGCTGTTCAAGGTTCAAGGATCTGGAGAAGAGAGAGAATAAGAGGGATGTTTATACTGAGGTCACCTTAAGACATGACCTGTTTATTTCACAGCCTGTTTTTTTTCTTCCCTACAGTTTAATTTAGAGACTAACTAATTTATATAACTTCCTTAAAAAGAACAATACAGTGCAATAAAGTTACAGCAGTGCAATAAGAGAATGTACAACATGTTGTTTGATGAGTCACTCACCGTGTGTCAAAGACAAATTTCTGCCATACAGTACAATGACTGGAAAGCTTCTTTTAGTTTAAAAGCAAATGGCTGACTATATAAACTAAGTACAGTTTTATTGCTGCTGTTATTACTCTCACTGAGGCGGATGGCATGCTGACAACACAGCCAGAAGTGTTCACTCTCTGAGGAAGAATTTAATCTTCTCCTCCTCTCTCAGCAGGAGGAAGGAGACGATTTTCAATTCAATTTATCCCTGTAAATTAGTTGAGGCTTAGATATCATTTAGTTTTTCAGTACGGTATGAAAGAAGAGGCCCTTCACCTACTTAAAAACTCAGTTAAAAAAAGTCCTACTTTGTGCCTTTTGTTTATTATTATTATTATTATTACTACTACATGTAAGTCACAGAAACAAAATGAAATAGTTTCACCATAGTGTTTGTATGAATTTTTGAGACTTAGAAAACAGGAACTTAACCTTACATGAATATTTTTGACATGTTGCAAAACACATTTACTCAAAGGAGTAAACCTGTCCTGTAATTAGCTAAGCAAAAGACAGCTTTAGCATGTAGCATTAAAAGAGCATCTATGATAGTTAATGTAAAGAAGAAGTGAGATTTGAAAATTAAATTTGACTAATACCAACAAAACAAAGTAGTTTTAGAAAAGTCATAAAAATAAAACTCGCCTTCAGGAGCTTCGGTGAGTGAGAGCTTCGGTGAGTGTGAATTTTTGCCAGGCTGTGGGTTCAGTGTTTTCAAAGCTTCCAGGTGCCCTGGTGTTTGTGCTGCAGCTCTGCTCTCGCACACCTGATTCAATTAAGGTCTCATGAAAACGTCTCCCTTAATTGGATCAGCTGCTTAAACAGCAGCCAGCCACTTTCATATTCAGAGCATGCACATTTTTCCCCTCTGAAATACTGAAATACATTTTTCACTTTTTTTGCACTTTAATGAGTTTAATGTCTTTGTCTCCTCACAACTTTTGTTTTTCAAGCAATTGACACTCTTGGACACATACGTCCACAAACATTCACTTTCTGGAGACGTTTTTATTTTTGCTGAAATTGTTTCTGAAGATGGACGACAGTGTGTAAACACATATAGGCCTGTAATGACACATGAATGGAGAAACAAACAAAACAATGAATACAAAGTCCTGATGTTAGGATATTCATGGAGCCCATAACGTTTCATGGCGACCATCTGTTCCTCAAAATGCTAATGAGACAGGCGTCACATCTCTTCTTCGATCCATACATCTTTCCATGCAGGATGGATACCCTGGGCACATCTCAGTGTTTTTTATGAGGCAATATAGAAGCAGAAAGAGGTTAAAATGGAGACACAAACAAAGAAAAGTAGTCACTACACATGGAAACAAAAAACTTGAGAGATTCCTGCTGAGGGGTCTTTCAATTTAAGATGCAGTCTTGAAGGAAAATGCAGCGCTTGGGTTTAGAGAGGAGGGGAATAATTCACTATCACCATGTTCCACAGGGGCTGGTGGATGAACACACTGAGAGAGGGCCGCTCAGTTCAGGATGAATTCATGAAGATATGAAGCATCTGAAATGTGTTTTTGTGTCTGTGTGTGTGTGTGTGTGAGAGAGGGAGAGATGAGGCAGAGTCAGATTTACCAAAAAAAAAAAAAAGAATGAATAAATTCTGCACCCTGACAGCTCTTGTGATTCAGGACGCATCCTCCAAGACGCAGTTTTTAAATTTATGTGTATAAGACAAGAGGCAGAAAGTTAGAGTGAGAAGCACTATTGCCAAAAGTATGTGGACACCCAAAAATGACATACATGTCAATGTGATGTTTGTTTCTATGGCTACACATGCTGCCCAGCCCCAGTGGCCTAATGGATAAGGCACTGGCCTCCTAAGCCAGGGATTGTGGGTTCGAGTCCCATCTGGGGTGGTTTCCAGCAGAGTGGCGCAGCGGAAGCGTGCTGGGCCCATAACCCAGAGGTCGATGGATCGAAACCATCCTCTGCTAAAGAAGTTGTTTTAATAATACCTTAGCTCTTGTATTTCAAAGTACTGTTTGTTTCATAAAGGGTTTTTGTGTAATCAACAAATATTTCATCAGTGTCTTAATGTAAAATGCATCTCTTGCATTAATTTGAAGTTAATTCAAACGATGATTTCTAGTTTTAATTTTCAGACTCACTCCACAAGGTATTAACATAAATTCTTCTTGACAGGATGAGCTGAATGAATGAACCGCTGAGAGTTCAAATGAATTTAAACGACTGCAGCACAAGGCTGAAACATAAAATGTGGAAAAAGTGAAGAGGTTTGAATACTTTCTGAACGCAAAGTTTAAAACAACTACATCACAGATAAGTGTACCTTTGCAGAGTCAAATGTTTAATCCCTCTGGGCTGCTGTAAGTACACTTAATCTTTTCCTCCTCTACTGCTCATGGGTCGCAAGGATTGTCTTTGCAGAATAGCAGAAAAAAGCTCCACTCAGGCGCTTCCAAGCTTCGAACTGTGTGAAAATGTTTTGATAAAGCTGACATTACTGCACCGCTGCTGGGGTTTTTCTATCCTCTTTCACCCTTTTCAAACCTATAACTCGGGAAAATATACTACCTTCCTCTGGGTCGTACCATTATGAAAAGAATACATAAAATACATTTTGACACACTGTTAGGCTTGAGTCCAGTGACAAAATACACCAATAAAAGATTATAATGCTAAAAGAGGAGATGTAAGTGAGTGAGTTTAAATATACAAGCTATGATGGGTGAATACAGTGAAAATATCTCCTTCCAACATTTAACAAATCTGCTAAATGCAAATCTAAATCCCAAAACTAAAATACAAGCTGGTGAGTTATTAGAGAAGGTGTCTATAAATACTAACTCTAAACCTCGAGAAAGCTCTAAAAACCTTTGTCAAAACAGCAACAAGATGATCATGAGGTTGGCAGAGAAGAAAAGTCACAGTCTGATACACAGTGAGAACACACACCTATTCAATAGGGAGACAAAACCGTTGGACGGCTCAACGCAAACAGGCTATAAGGTTCAGCACGCCTCAAACAAAGTGCCTGACAGATTATCGAACAGCATCAAAAAACCTCTAGGGACTGTGTAGGACAAACTAAATCAATAATTGTGAGTCCTTCATGCCGCAACTGTTGTGCCTTTCAGAGGTATAAAAGTAGGCAGGATATGAACTTCACCTTCCAGCTGTTTTTTTTTTCAGCTTTCATACGATTACTTCTCTTTTTTTCTATATATCTTGAAGAGACAATAGATAATCTGAAAGTCTGTGCTGTTATCCCTATCTGAATAATTATCACATCTCACTCCTTGCTTCTTACCACACCTCTAAGTGTGGCGGTCTGCAATAGCTGTGAACACGTTTGCCTTCGGACAACACTTCGTACCAACAGGCTAATTTCAAGCACACCCCGACCTTTATCAGCTACTCACTGTGTTGTTCCGATGTCGCTTCACAGGCAGTTAACAACCCATTCACACCTGGACTCATGTGACACTTAAGACTCTCACATGACTGCCAGGTGGCCCAATGACCCACATGTAACCTTAACGATTCTGAAGGTGTGAATGGGCCTCTGGTAACCCATGTTACTAATGTTAAAGTCAGTATTATAGCAAAATAATTAACTGCCCTTTTGACATGTCTTTTTGATTGCACCTTTGCGTTTCCTGCCATCACGTCACGTCTGCTATGAAAATTGACTGTTTTGTGGGCTGAGTGAGAGACAAGAGTTTATTTATATCCATAAAGCCGATATATCTGTTCGCTTGTGATTAAGCTCAACAAAATGTGAAACTGGTTCTTTCTGGTTAGCTGTAGAATCATCGGATGAGATCATTTGATTAATCTGCTCCATTAATTATCACTGGCACTGCTCGAAATACACGTGAAAGAAAGTCCAGAAGGTCTGAACTCCACTTCTCCTTCCTCATTTCTATAATTAATGGGAGAACTTTAAACTTAGCAAAGCTTTGTTCAAGAGTTGGAATTTAAAACGAGAAAAAAAAATCTTAACTGTTCTAGAAAATGCAGATTTTTCCTCTGTGAACCTATTCATTGTTTATCACCTGAGAAACCAACACTGTCTTATCCAAAAAGACAATGTGTAGCTTTACGTTGAGTTAAGTATCTTGTAAAAGGGCAGTTACTTAGGATTTGAGTGACGAGCAAGCAAACCTATTTTCATATATCAGCTTTGATTCCTGCAGCACCTGTCATCTGGCATGAAACAGGAAAAAAATACACAAAATGCTTCAGAACTGCAGTTGAATTTCAGACATTTTCCGAAAGAAAGCCATAGATCAGTGACTGGGGGTCCTCAGAGCCGCCAATACTGGTGCTTTTGGATTCATGAGCTAAAGATGAACGGGCAAAATAGAAGAGCATTTTTCCGTTTCTGTGCTCAGTTAACCTTGTCTGTTTACATAAATACACAGAAATATTACACACAGAGCTTCACTGCGTTCGTAAAGGTGAGAACCAGGCAGAAACTGTCTCAGTACTACTTCCCTTTGTGCCTACACATTAAGGTCTGCTTCAGTCTGGTGATCCAGGAGGGAACATCGGTCCTGCTGCTCCTGGACAGAGTTAATGGATGTTCCCTGGCTGGAGAGGGCGGGTGGGACCACGGTGATTTGACTCAGCTGTTCCCGAGCTCCGGTGGAGAGAGCCGGGCTGCGCCGCCGGCCGTCCAGTCCCAGATGTGTGCTGATCTGAGACGACCGGAGGCTCCTCATTTGACCTCGTGCACGCACCTCATACAGCTCCACAGAGGTTTTCTTATACCTGGAGGAAACAGATGGTTATTATATTCACTTCTGAAGATGAAAAATATAATGAAAGTTAGCTGATTCTTATGAAGAGACTGCAGTGACTGCAGAAGAGACTGCAGAAGAGACTGCAGTGACTGCAGGATGGAAATTTATACAGACTTACGTTCTCAGCAGTAAAGAAGACAGAACCACGGATACGGACGAGGCAGCCATGGCAGCCGAGCCCATCCAGGGTTGAAGCACCAGGCCAACAGGCATGAACACACCTACAACCAACAGAGGGGAGGGCTTCATCTACGACAGCGCTTCAACGTTCACTAAAAAAAGCTTTATCTAGTTTGTGTAACTTTGGCCTTTGGTTTCAGTTTGGTTTTGGCTTTTTAAACGTTTAAGTTTGCTCTTACTTAACTTTTGTGCAGATTACAGATGCAACATTGCCATTTCACTGTCGTCTACACGGTGCCAGTGTAAACAAATGGTTGTCTTTCCTTCCGATAATTTCCTTTTCTTTCAGCATCTCCTGTGGTTTAAAAATAACAGGATTCTTTTGCTGCTTGTGCAGCCAGTTAGATTTGTAGGGCAGGTACAACATCATCTCTTCACTTCTCTGGTAATGTGAGGCCTTTCACCACCTCTGCTAGAATCAAGTGTGGAAGCCAGTCAGTTTATAATCAGTCCTTACCAGCAGCGACTGGTATTCCTAGAAGGTTGTAGATGACAGCAAAGACAAAGTTGATCCTTATCCTCCGCACCGTCTTCTTCGACAGCTCGATACTTGCCACCACATCCAGCAGATCATTCTGAACAGTGGAAAAACCTCCATGTTAGTCTGAACATGTTACTGTATCTCTGCACAGTCACAGTGTGTCACTTACTCTGATCAGGACAATATCTGCCGCCTCGATAGCCACATCTGTTCCCGTGCCGATGGCGATGCCGACGTCAGCACGGGCGAGTGCGGGAGAGTCATTAACGCCGTCTCCCACCATGGCAACCCGCAGGCCCTTCTCCTGCAGCTCTTGTACTTTAGCCACCTTATGTGACGGCAGCACCTCTGCAAACACGTTTCTGATCCCCACCTGTGGTCAACCAAACATCCATTATTTCATTTATTCAGTTGCTTTTCTTTCTGTATTTTCAAAAATTATTTATTGATATGTGTGTGTTTTACCTGTGCGGCGATAGCTTTGGCTGTGCGCCTGTTGTCTCCTGTTATCATAATCACCTCAATGCCCATGCTGTTGAGTGTATGCACAGCTAACGCTGACTCTGCTTTCACTGTGTCAGCAATAGCTAACATGGCGCACAGCACACCTGCAGAGAACACACATAACATACGCTGAGGTACAACTGGAGTGCTGCAGCAGCAAAGTATGTAAAGATCTGAGAACCAGAAAATTGTTTGCTTGTTTTCTACTCACCGTCTATGGCCACCAGGATGGCTGTCTGCCCTTTGGTCTCATGGCTGCTCATGGCGGCATCAACATCTGCTCCAATATGGTGACCGTTCCTCCTCATCCATTCTCTGTTTCCGATCAGGACTGAGTAAGACACCACTTCATCTAGAAGCAAAGACATTAAAAAGTAAGAATTCTGTTATAATATAACTGTCCTTTTAAGTGATAAATCATGGTATATGTGCTGTCACTTTGCACATTAATGGTTTTTCCCACTCAGAGCCCATGAATAAAATATTACAATCATATGTTTTAGCTCAAATTTAGTATAAGCCTTTTAAATATCTAAATACTGGATAAGATTCTCTTAAAATATAATTAATTTGAAATACATGAAAGTATTTCAGAACCCTGAAAGCAAACTCTCACCCTAAAAAACAACTTAAATCCATAAGAGATGGGTTTGTCAAATATTTTAAATCAAGGCTAAAGTGAACAGAGGATAGGAAAGCAATATACAACATCATTCCTGAGGAAGAACCCCTGGCTCGTACCTGTGACCTTGGTGTTATTAGCACCATACTCTAACCAACAGAGCTAACCAGCGTGGTTTGATTTTTAAGGTCAGTTGATGAGACTCTGACAGATACATCTTGTATGGAACAGCTTTAATTGTTTAGCTAAAAGGACTTGAATAATGTATTTGTTTATATATCCTACACAGAAAAGACAAAGGCTTCTCATTGACTTATTGACTAGAACCAGGCAGCTCTGATTATATTCAAATAAAGTGAGTATCAGTTAAACAAACCTCTCAAATTTGAGTCTGCACAAAAGTTCAATCAGCAGGTAAATATATAATTCTGGGTTGAACCCCATAAAGTGAGAACCATCAGACCTGCAGACGGAGCCTCGGCAGCAGAGAGCATGCTGCTTTCGTCTGTGGTGGCTCCCGGAAGCAGAAAACGCTCTTCGCTCTGGTGCTGAAGCAGATGCTCCACATTGGACACCCGGCAGCTGATCCCACAGCCGGGAACCGCCTGGAAGTCCTGGCAATAGCCTAGCACGTCATAGCCCAGCTCCTATTATCATTACACATAATGTGATGATAAGCTCTGGTAATTTTATCTGGATACAAACTGCTCAAAAGCTTCTGACATCTGTTGTTACTAAATACACTTTTAAACGCACAAGTAATCACACAAATACAAGCATAAACTCTACATGCTGATGAGCAAGATCAGATTAAGACTCTGACCTCACTGGCTCCCTCGCTCACCTCTTTGCAGTGTTTAGCGACAGCCATGCCCAGCGGGTGTTCACTGCTGGCCTCTGCTGTCCCGACCACGGCCAGGATCTTCCTCAGGGGCATGCGGGCCATTTCCCACAACACCAACACACGAGTCACCTGAGGCACGCCGTGTGTAATCGTCCCGGTCTTATCAAACATCACCACATTGATCTGAGGGAGCAGTGACACACAGAAAAACAGCAGAGTCATGGCTCCATCTTTTTCATGACCTCTGCACTTTGCCTATTAGTCCTTAAGATGGAAAATCAAAATGCTATTTATTTAGCTAATATTATATTATATTAGCTATGTTCCTGCCCTGAATTGTAAAAGGTTTTCTGAGGACATGTAGAATTTAAACTTTGGTTTTGGGAATAATCATGAAAACACCACTGAAGACCTGAGACCTCCTGCCGGAAGGTGTGATATTATTAAAATAAAAAACAAATGTGGATGGAAACAGTCCTGCAGGAGAGTGTTTCAGTAATGAAGCAGTGACATCTGATGCCACACGGTGTCACTAGTTAATTAGAACAGAAACAGATTAGATATTAAAACAAGCAGAAGTCCTGACTGCAGAGTGATAGGAATGAAGGCGACACTGAGGAGGAGGGAAATACACTTGGGTCTCATTTATCATGTATTAAGTAAGAAGATTAACAGGTGTCATTTACATCTTGAGGCTGGTATGCTGCACATCTACATACCAGTACCTACTGCAGGTACTTTGTTTTTCTAACTATAAAGGTGATACTGACGAATGAATGAATCAATTCATGCTGTGGCTTATGTGCTTGGTTTATATCAATGTTTTTCTTACTTATGATTGACGTGTTTATTTAAGTCTCATTGCTTATTGCTGCTCTGCACGCTCTGCACGCTCAGCTGGTTTGCCTCCTTCCCCTAAATTGTTTACCTATTTTTGTTGTATGCTTTGTCATTCATGGATATTTATTTACATGCCTATTTAGAGGTACAAACAAATTTTTTTGTTCCTTAAAAACAATTATAAGTATTACATTGCTAACAACAGTCCTTATCAGGAGTCAGAAGCAGGTTGTAAAGTGCATTGCCTTATGTGCCATCTCCAGCGGCTCGCCTCCTTTAATGAGGATCCCGTTCTGAGCTCCAACACCTGTGCCCACCATTACAGCTGTCGGGGTTGCCAGCCCCAGAGAGCAGGGGCAGGCAATGGCTAAAACAGTGATGGACGCCTGGAAGGCGAAGCGGACGATAACTTCTGCCTTGGAGATGTTCTGGTTATAACCCTGTGAGGAGGCGATATGAAAGTGATATGAAAATGCTCAAACAGCAGCCTCTGCATGTCAAACCTTTCTGACAGAAGCTTTTTTTTGCAAATCAAAACATTTTTGTGCCCACTTACCGGGAAGTTTTCCTTCACAATGTCAAAGTCGACAAACCCAATTACCATCCAGGCCACCAGTGTTAGCAGAGAAACAATAACTATGAAGGGCACAAAGTATCCGCTGAGCCTGTCTGCAAACTGCTGGATGGGGGCCTGAGCAAACACAAGAGCGCAGAGGAATTAACTGCAGCGTTAACTCTTGTTCTCACTTTTATAAATAAAGCACAAGCGATGGACAGCATGCTAGATAATTTGTTTTCTTTCCAAATCAAGAGTTTTTTAGTTCAAGCATTTGTTTGAAATTTTGAAAACCTGCCTCTTACCTTGGAGGTTTGGGCTTCTTCCACCAGTTTGACGATCTGAGACAGGGTTGTGTCAGCACCGACATGAGTAGCCTCCACCAGAAGAGCACCATGAGCATTGATGGAGCCTGTGATGACCAAACTCCCCACCTTTTTGCTGACAGGCATCGGCTCACCTGACAGAGATACGAGGGGAGAAAAAAACAAGAAGTACAAACCTTTGTCTGTTTGATTAAAAAACTCCTTCCTCAAACAGAATGAACACAATACTTTCTTTCACTGATTAGATTTCAAGATTAAATATGATAATTCTGGTATGTGTTAATGTCCCATTATCCCAAAAAAAAAACAGTCAAAGGTGAGTCGTTTGCTGAAATGCCTTCTTTTATAAAAATGAACTGAGACACTAAAAATCAACAGCCAGCAATCTGAAAACTTGAATCTGTCACATAAATCATCAGTAACTTCATTCTGCAGATTGAAAATGGCATCGTCAGTACTCTTTAACTGTTACATCCTCCTACCTGTGATCAAGGACTCGTCTGCCATGGAGCTTCCCTCTATCACTTTCCCATCAACGGGGAACTTTCCCCCTGGGACGACCTTCACAATGTCGCCTCGCTGCACCAGCTCCACCACCACCTGCTCCTCACTGAAGCATACAAATGTATTTACAGTCACACTTTATAATTATGTGTTGATGTATTACTTGTTTTATTTCTGTTCTTTGAACTTTGTTTCTCTGACATAAGTGACTTAGATCTATTTCAGCTTCTCAGTATGTTATGTGTCTTGTGTCTCACCTGATGATGGAGTGGTCGGGTCCCAAAGTGACCACAGTGGCATCGGTGGCTTGAAGGGACATTAGTTTGGCCAAAGCCTCTGAAGTTTTACTCTGCAGAAATAGAGACAAAACAAAGTAATAAAGAAAAATCATAGCCTAGAGCTCAGTGAGGAGCACTTGACTTGGCTTTAGAGCATTATAAAGGTGATATGTGAAGAACGTTGGCATCTAAAAATTAAGAACATGAGAGATTACTGTTCTGTAATCTTCAATGATTACAAAGCAGAACAAATAAAAGCTGCAGCATTAATTTTGGCATTTTAATATGGTACAAAGCAACTACAAAAAAAAAAAAGAAAAAAAATCATGCTGGCTTAAGCTTTTCTTCTAAACTAACTACTTTAAATATTTTAGTGTTACACACAGTATCATATGACAGCTCGACAGCTCTTATTTAAGGATGATTCATGATGCATAAAACCACCCAGACTTGACTTACTGCTTGCTGGCCGGAGCTTTTACTGTAGCTGTTGGTACAGCAAGGTCACAAACAAATGTCAGGATAAAATTTAATGCAGTCTTATGATTGTGTTACAGCAGCAGCTCATGCACAGTTAATCATTCACTATAACCACTCCTGACATGACCTGTAATAATATCCCAGGTTGTTAAAATGCCCACTGATGTTTCATCCAAGTTTTATAATAAAAGCTCAGTTGATGAAGACTCTTATAAGGAACAAGGTCAGCTTTTGTGGTGATTTGAGATGAAAGTTGTGTAAAAATTGTGTGCATTTTAAAAAAAAAACCTATTTACTGATTCTTACCTTGGCAACATGCTCCAACCATCGACCCAGTGCAATGAACACAAACAGCATGGGTGGAGTGTCGAAAAAGGTGACGGGGCTCTGGCTGGCTCGCTCAGCCATGGCTACGATGAGGACTACACAGGAGTAGATGTAGGCAATAGAGGTGGCTAACACAATCAGCACGTCCATGTTGGCTGTGTGGTGTTTTAACGAGCGATAGGCCTGGATGTAGAAGTACCGGCCTCCGAAGATCTGGAAGGAAATGAAGACAGAAAAAATTGGCTGTCAGTGAAACAGTGTGGGCTGCACTGTGGCATCTTTTCCTTGTATTCTTTAATCTTTTTTTTTTATTTAAGCAGTAAAGTCATTTCTCTTTTTGTTACATCTGAACAAACTGGAATTTTTAAATTAACTTCCTTGATGGCAGACGGCTTTTCTTAGGCAAGAAGGAATGGATATTATTTTCATCCACATGAGTCCTTGCTGGATAATAAACCCCAGTTTGGTGAGGTAGCCAAGTGCCAAGAGTGATCCACTGTCTAAGAAGCGCATTAAACTATCAACTTACTAACCTGTAGAATTACAAGAAACAAAAGGTCTCTTCATGCATAAGGAACCAACCACAATTACATTCTTACAGAAAGGAAACACCGCAACCGTTTCTGAGTAAATGATGTGAATTAAGCAAAGAACTCGTCAAAAAAGAAACCAGCAAGGTTCCCTGTTCCCTCACCTGCACAGGTGTACAGAGCAGGAAAAAGGCCAGGTTGAGGAGGGAGAGGCCTGGCAACAGGTTCTGCTCCTCGGGCATGGAGCCTCCATGTTCCTGGTGTTGACTATCCATTATCATCATGTAGATCATGAGGCCCATGACAGGTAGGCCAAAAACAAGGCTGAACAGGAAGGAGTTCTTCCACCTGCAAAGGTGGCAGAAATGACACACAGTTGAAATACGTTTTTTTCTTTTCCTTGTGACTTTAGTTGTTACCTTTGAAACGTTTTCTACTCTGGGATAATGGACAAGGCATTAGCTTCCTAACCCAGGGACTGTGGGTCCAAGTCCAATCTGGGGTAAAAGGATTTTGGTGGTGCTGGGTGCATAACCCAGAGGCTGAAGGAGTAAAACACTGTCCTGCTTGAGATTTTATTTTAATCTGTATCAACCTTTTAAAACTCATTAAAATGTCATTTTCACATCAATTACAACAAGTCATTAACATAGTCTTTGTGATGAAATATAACACAAATTTGTGGGGTCTGAAGGTGTCCTTGCCTAAAAAATGCAGATTGCACTTACTCTAATAATGTGGACAATTTCTAAAATAGATACTTGCTGTCTAATTTCCTCTGAGTGGTCAAGGTTGTGTTTGAAGCCCTCCTTCACCAGACTGGCCCCGAATCCAAGGCTCTACAGGGAGAAACAACGTTAAGATATAAGGATTTAAACAAGAGGAATCTTATGTTAGAGTGTAATAGTTACCTGAACAATCCTAATAATATCTCGAGGTCCGAGCTCTTCTGGGTCAAACTGGATCTGTGCCTTTTTGGTGGCAAGAGCAACGGAGGCCCCGAGGATCCCTTTGGTTGCGATGAGCTTGGACTCAATGTTGTGGACACATGATGCACATGTCATACCTGTTATCTAAAAGTGCAAGACGGTGAAAATTACTACCTGGTTTCAGGACTTAGGAATTCTGTGTCACATTATGTTGTGAAGACTTACTGAGAGGTTCAGTTTCCCGTGTGTTACTGCATTGTCCTCTATCAGTTTGGCCTCAAAGCCTAAGTCTTGTATGCGCTGAGTCACAGCAGCAGCGTTTATGACGTCTGAATCATATTTCACCTCTGCCTTTCCAGCCATTAGTGATACCAGCACCGAGATGATTCCTGGAAGTCAAAGCAGTTGTGAAGTACTGTCAAACAAACACAATTTCTGTAAAAACTGTTCAGTTATTCTATTTTTTTATTACTCTTCTTCTTATAACCCACATTTCAACATATTCAAAGCAAGGGATTCTCTCATATGCTGCAAATATAAAAACTGGTAAATAAAGAGACTAGTTAATCAAACTTACCGTTGTGTTTGAGCAGGTTCCTCTCAATGTTGGCCACACAGGAGGCGCAGGTCATTCCCATTACACAGATGAAGCATTTCTGCACTTTAATGTCAGGAGAGTTGGGTTGATAGTCTGCAGTGTTAGCCTGTGATCCAGTGCCATTGCTGATTCCCGCCTTGTTGGGTGACTGCAAATCAGGAAAGTGAGAAGGTCCAGAGCTCACAGGCATGGACTTTTCATAACTCCGGACGCTCTTCTCAGGCTCTGAGGAGAAGAAAGAACAAATTCATATTAGTCTCAGTATGATGCAGTGTAGTTTTACATTTTAAAGTGTTTCATACACAAATAAAGATTATTTTTAAGCAGCCATGCCATGTTTCCGCAACAACTACTACTTTAACCTTCTAATTTAACCAATCTAACCACATAGCATGGTTTGAACACATAGAGTAGATTTAGTATGACTATTACTCTAAATACTTCATAGCAACTTGGAACAAATATTCAAAACTTTGATGGTAAGTTGTAGGTCTGAATTAAACTTAAGTACAGTCCACAAAAAGCTGCTTTGAAAGCAGAGAACTTTAACTCCAACTTGACCTTGACGGCTGAGATCGAACAAGGTACATGAAAGAATCTGCTCATAATCTGCCCTGACTTAATTCCACGTCTTGGCAAATGGTTTTTGTCATTAAATTCAACAAGAAAGCCCCAGCTGCTGTAAAGAGGCCTCGAGCCGCCCTGGAGAGAATACTTGTCTGGTTTCCATGGTAATTTGTGGAAACTGAAGTGAGGGGAATATGAGGTGTCCTGCTGCCCTAGTGGCCCATAGCACTCTATAGATTATACATGCAAGAGCTTAATGAAAGTCTTTCTGCACATAATGTACAGGTTCTTTCTACACATGCTTCTTACACAATACACTTGGCACTTTGGCAGTACTCACGAGGTTATAAATAACATAGTTCTCCTGAACGCATCTTAACATATCATGTACAGGAATTCTTGAGTGGGATGATACATTGCTTGCATGACAACAATATAAGCCGCTGGAGTTTATCTAACAATGGGTGCTTTTCTACCTCGAGCCTGGCAAGCTGAAAAACCAGTTCAATGCCCACTAGTGTTCCAAAACCAACTCCTCTTTTAATAAGTTGCTGCTGGAGATGATGCTGGAGAGACCAAAATTAGTAAAGTCGTGGGCTGGCTTTGTAGAGCCGAGGGCAACAGCAGAGAAGGGTGATAATTCTACGTGCAATTGATTTTCTTCTATTCTACACTTGTACTTGTGTCCTTATATTAGTGCAGACTAAGTATTTTCTTGATAATCTGCATATACTAAATAATAATTATTGTATAATCCACAGGCTAAAATCTACAGTTTTACCACAGCAAACTCACAAATGAACATATGATCATCACACTATTGGAGCCCAATTTGAAGAATCATTAGTACAGAGAGATATTTTTTTGGATCTAGGAATTCATCCTGTTTATCTCTCCTGTCATTATTATGCTATTTCAATAAAGAGTAGGCTAATTCTTCTCCCTTTTAAAAATACAACCACTGCACTCACACTACAATCATTTCTGGAGGTGTTTTATGGTGACATCTGCCATGTTCAATTTTTTTCCCCTTAGAGCTTGAACCAGTGAATCAACAAAAATGTAAACTTTTCTCATTGGTGCCTACCTTGAAGTGATGCATCAAAGCCCATGTCCTCAATAGCTGCCCTGAGCTGCTCCGGCTTCGTCAGACAGGGGTCAAAGGTTATCATTCCCTTTTCATCCTTCAGTGACACCGCTATGGACTGTACTCCTGTCATCTGAGAGATCCTCCCTTCTATGGACTGCACACAAGAGTTGCAAGTCATCCCTACAATCCATATGGTTACAGTCTGGGTTGATGAAGTCAACATGTCCATCTGCCAGTAGCTTATATCTTCTGCAGATGGGTCCTCAGATAATAAAGTGGCATCAAACCCCATGTCCTCGATCTTGTCTCTCAGTTCCTGTTGCGTAACTAGAAGAGGCTGAAATACAATCAGTGCTTCACTGTCCTGAAGAGACACCTGAATATATGAAACTCCTGGGAGCTCACCAAGATGTCCCTCGATGGACTGTACACAGGACTGGCAGTGCATACCGTCCACCCTGATCTGCACCACTGACTCCATGCTGTATCCCAAGCTCTGGAGCTCCAAGGCGATATCTTTGGTTGTGATAACTGAAATGTCATAGTTCACTTTGGCTAATTTTCTGGGTAAAGACAAGCTGATACCAAGTACTCCCTTCAGGATGGAGATTCTGGCTTCAATGGCTTGGGCCTGGTGCTCGCTGGTGAGTCCCAGGAGCTTAAAGCTCACCCTGGAGGCAGTTTTGGGTGGAGGGTAGAGTTCACTCTGGCTGCCATACTCGTAGGCCAAGTTGTGAAGGCCTTGTTTCCCCACATCAGTGCAATTTTCCTTGAAAGATGAAAGAAAAGTTAGTTAAGCACTTGTGAATTTAGTAAACTCAGGGACTGTGAAAACTGTGGAAGCTCATGTTGTAATTATGAGATAGTTTAATCTTGATTATTAAAGCATTCACACTGTATCTGTGTTATAAAAGAGAACCTTGCTCTTTGATTCTGCACAATTGTCACCAAAACCCAAAACCAAACACAGATGTTTTAAATCTCTGACAACTGCCCTACTAATAAAACCACATTGTAGTGGTTGCAAAAGAAATATCTTTTAATATTGTGTGTTCCTTGGTAATTACTGTCAGGAACAAAGACAACACACACTTTTAATTTCCTGCTCACTCTATATAAGCATGTTTACTCTGTTTTCTTTTACAGCCGGAGCTGACAGACGTATTTCCCAAGCAAACCACCATTCAGCTACTCAACAAGCCCCACTTGACCCCATTCAGCTTGTACATGTTCTTTCATCCATTGTTTCAGCTCTGCATACTCAGATCTCTGCACTCATCAGCTTTTATTTTGAAATTTAGGTATCAGATCCCATTCTGTGGTTTATGTGGCCTCAAATAACCATGTAATTTTTAGTTTTTAGAGAAGAAGATGGTCTCACACATACTTGATTAAAGAAAAACACTGTATAATACACATCAGCCTATGCACCTGCTTTCTTCAAATCAATGCTTGCATTTTTATGTATAAAAATAAGACATTTAATGATTTTTATGATGCTTATGATCATTTCCAAACATGTCAAAGGCTGGTTAGTCCAAACAAACCAGGGAAAAAAAGACTCAACCAGGATTCATGACCTCAGCATCTATATTTTGGGGCATTTTAAGTCTCTCATATTGTAAGAGAGACCATCAGTTAAGACGGTTAAAAGACCACACAGATGTCCTCAGAAATGGGAGACTCAATTCGACCCCAATGGAAAAACGCACAGTCCTGCCAGTTTGGGGCCTAAAAACCACATGACTGGCCCTTCACATAAGCCTTCCAACGTGACTCTGCTTAAAGTCGATAGTCATTGGTACCTCACAGAACTGAGGACAGAAGCTATGTATATAGAGAGCCAAAAACAGATTCTTCACACAAACTAAAAGTCTTTGTGCAACTTTGAACACTAAATGACATCTTGCTTCCCACTTATGAGAATAAAAACTACAAAAGGATTAAACCAGCTGTCAAAAATGCTAAAATAACTTAGTTAGCAGAGGATGGTTTCGATCCATCGACCTCTGGGTTATGGGCCCAGCACGCTTCCGCTGCGCCACTCTGCTGGAAACCACCCCAGATGGGACTTGAACCCACAATCCCTGGCTTAGGAGGCCAGTGCCTTATCCATTAGGCCACTGGGGCTACACAGAAGCTCCATGGACATGCTGAACACTGTGTTTCTGCAGTCCGTATGTCCACATTGAAAAGTGCACTGCTAGCATGATGTTTGTAAAAGCATCTTTTTCCTCTCCTGCTCACTGTGGCTATTTCATGCTTGTTCAGCCATCTGATAGCAGAAACACAAAAACAAGTAAGTGAGAACAACTATTAGTTAAAGCTAAGAGCCCCTGCTGCTGATTTGACAACATCAGGTCAAAAAGACTTTAAAAATCTTTTTTGTCCACATGTGTCCCTTTGTGTTACAGTACAAACACTGAAATGTTGACTGCTGAGTTCATGAGCACTGTTCAGCCGTTCAAAGTGCAACAGTTCTCTAAAAAATTAAACACAGGCAAACACTTCCCAGAAAAATCAAACGTTTTAGACCATCCTCCATAAATGTCCAGTGTCTCTGAGCAGTCTCCTGTGATATGTTTATGGCGTCAAAACAAAGCTATGTTCACAGTGTAAACTGCTTCTCACGTTACACTCACATAGTTAAGAACTTCAGACCTGTCACAAAAGACCGAAAAAACATGTGTTGTATTACAGAACTGCTTATTGTTTATACTATGTATTGCAAACTTTACATTTTATTTATTATTATGCACAGAACATCACAACTGCTTTGGTTTTTGTCTATTCTTCCTCATTCTTTACATTAGTTTAGATGTAGAACTGCCTTTTGTTGTGCTCATACTCAGTGCAGCGAAAACAGTTGAAAAAAGTTTAATCTTATCTAAAAATCAATTAAGGGAATGGGATTAAATTGTATTATTTTGTCACAAACTTTTTATTGTTTTTCAAAATGTTGACTTTCCTGAGAAAATATTTTAATGTTGACTTTCCTGAGAAGATCAAGAACAAGTCACAAAATTAAACAGCCTATTGGAAAGACGTGTCATAGCATCAAAAATCTTTACTTTAATTAAAGTTCATTGATGTTCTGATACTATTTACATTAAAAAACATACAGATTTATCTTAACATTAATTTTTACAGATGATAGCATTGATTTTCTGCCTACCTGCATCATGAGTACCTGCCGTCACACCTTGCTGCCTTAACTTTGCATGTACTGCGAATATTTTCTGGTATGTGTCATGTCATCGCTCAGGATGAAGGAGCATTAATTAATGATTGGGTGGCTCTCGCACCAATCAAATTCATTCACGGAAATAACCTACCTCTTAACACTGGCTAAGCATCACTGATTGGATTCATGTTTATGAATAAGGAAAGGATGCAAGGGGATTACGGACTGGTGGAGGCATTGTTATTTACAGTCTGCAGGAACCTGAATATAGCCTTACTTTAGAGTGACTCTAATCACATTTTCTCCATTGATTTCAACAGTGCAAGCATGATAACCCTCCTTATTAAGTTATTCCTCTTGCCTGTGTTAGAGCTTCAGAGTTTGAGAAAGTTCACATAGGTTTTGCTTCTGTTTTGTTTAAAATTGCTGCTAAAATTGGAAATCTGGAATAAAAATAAGGACAGATTGTGTGCATTTACTGTAATCATGAGTGATTTGTACTTGGTTTAATGTTGACTAAAGCCCCTGTGGAACTACCTCATTCAGCATTTTAATCTTTAATTAATTTAATTTATTAAATAATGTTTCTCTTGTTGGCTCAAATAATCTCTTTAAACCTAAAAGACATAGTGGAAAACCTGACTTTTAAAACTGAAGCTAAGAAAAATAGAAAATAGAAAATCAGAATAAATAAGACAAAAAAGCTGCCGTTATATAATCATGGCGAATATCTCTCTGTTACACTTTGCATTTTGTTGTGTAACCCTGACTGACTTGTGCTAAACTCAGTGACTTGCATGGTTGGATTACATTCATTTGGCTTGTGTTCAGAGCACATATTTTAAGTGCATTCAACCTCCATAGCAACTACAACATAGATGCTACACTGACACATGAGCTGTGTAGTGTTTCACTCCTTGACAATAAAACCCTTGTTCAATGCCAGATCACTGAAAGAAAAACTAAGTCATCTTACACATACGTGGGACCATTTTGATTCCTGACTTTTAGTTTAGCTTGTATCACCTTAAAAATAAGCTTTAACTACCAGTGGCCCCTCCCAACAGGTCGCATACATCTTTGAGTTGTGACCAGCTCAACCAAACAGTGATTTTCCATTTGAATTTTAATTATTTTAGAGACTAGCCTACTGCTGTTATCTCTTTCATTTCTATTTTTCTATTTTAACACAATCATGTACTTGTAAGCAGCTATCAGGACATTTTAGATGCCTGTTAACATAGGCTACAGTATGTCAACAATTATAAGGGAAGCCCCCACTTGAATGCATTAATAAACAAAGGTATCTGCTGACAACTACATTGTAGTGTATTGTAAACTACTCGCTAAATGTTTAAATATAAATTATAAACATGGGGACATGAAGTGTTATAAGAAATTGATGCAATGAGCTGCTCATTATCATCATGTGGCTCATCTCTGGGCCATTAAAGTCGCCATTAAACTACTTTTTGTGCCAAAAGAGACTATATTAATTGCCAAAATGGACATGGTCTGATAAACCCTTCCAAATAAGACTTTTCAGTAACTTTCCTGATTTTGCAACACGTGAAACTGTGGAGTCAGACAGGACATGAGCTGCAGATGTTTCTGCAGGCCTACCTTGAACTCCTGCGCGCAGCGTCTCCCGCCGCTGCCTGCGGAGTGGACACTACAGGTGCAGTCCGGCTTACAGACACATTCAACCATACAGATCTGCTCCGCCGACCTGGAGACATACTTGGACCGACTTCTGGGCGACTTTGGCGAAAACATGTTGGAGGAGCTGCTCTGATGCCGTTCGGCTTATCTCCACCTGTCATAGTCGGAGGGCAAAAGTCCGCAGTGGACAAGCGCCGCGTCCTGTTCCTGGAGATAAGGGGAGCGCGGCGCAGCGCGGGTGCGCATTCCGGCAAAAGTCTGTTTTTTTTTTTTTTCAGCTCTGGAGTCGGAGGTTTTTGATCGGGGGTGGGGGGGTTCATGATGATAGATGAATCACATGACCTGTGCATGTGGAAGCAGAACGTGCATAAACCACAACGGCGCAGAAAAGCTTCACAAACTTAAAAATGTGCAAAGGAAGTAACTTCCTAACCTTATATATTAATTTCAACTGATATTCATACTGATACAACTCTTCCACAAGGCCTTACATTCCCTCTGTGGCCTCTACCTCTGCAGCTGGACTTCTGTTATTCATTGAGAAAATTAAGTACAGAAATAAACCAAATCTGTAGAAAAATAAGTTTTATTTAAGTCCAAATAAATTCAGTACAAGCACTCCATAAAAGCAAAAAGACCCCCCCCCACCCCCCAGTAGACTTTTATTATAGGGGATTAGGTCGAACCTTTCAAAATAAAAGCCAGTTTGCCAAAAGATCCAATCATCCAAATGCATTGCGATCCAATTTCTCCTCACTCTTCTGGAGAACTAGAGATAAAAATACAATTTCCTTTCTCTTTTTGCCAAACAAGCGTTTATATTTCCAACTGCCAATACTCTTTAATTGCACAAACTGACTCTTTAATATGTACTATTTTATTGACTGGACTCAATAAAGCCTCAAATATCAATGGCAACCGTAAAGTTGAGTGTGTGTGGAGGTGGGAGGGTTGGGGGGATCGAAGCAAAACCAAGAGGGAGTCTAAAGAGATGCAAAGGAATGTAGGAAATGTTAGACTAACTGAATTTTGTTTTGTGTGTACTAATGGATATAAAATATGCCACAGCAAAAAAACCCGCCTTCAGTCTTCTTATCTTAAACGTTTTCCCCTTAAAAACAAGTGACAAAAATCTGGCTGAAAAACCAACAATTGCTCTTTTCTCAAGAACTGAAAGTGGTGATATTGATTAATTTATGAACATTCAATAAATGAGACTAGAAACTAGAAGGCACACAGGGGAGATGAGAATCTGCTGATGCTGGTTATTTTACCCACGTTATACTTCCTGTTCCTTAAAATGCAAAAACAAACCAAATAAAGCCCCACTGACATTAAACCATCTATGATTCATTTGTTTTTCTTTATTTTTCAATAATGTTCATCTAAAAGGGAAAAAAATCTCAAATCATCTTCAGTGATGTTCTCGTTCCTTGATCTGACGTCAACCTTGTCCGTAAACTTCTTCAAAATCAGTTTTTTTTCTCAAAAATCCCGCCATCACACAAACAGGAAATAAAAACAAACTCCTGGGCTGGAGTAGGACAAGATCCTTTCACCTTGACACGAAGCCTCACTTTTTTTTTTTCTTTTTAGCAGATACAGTATTTTTAGACCACACACGTGACAAAGTGTTCAAATGGACATTTTTTGCAGTGTAGATCTGTACAACAGGGAATCAGGTTGGGAGGGGTAAAAGCGACAGGAACCAAGTTTCTCTCAGTCAGAGCCTCTCAGCGCTGTCGATCCCAGCGCCAGATCGAAGCATCGTCGCACACCGCTATCAAAATGCTGCTGTCGCGGCTGAAGCTGGTTTGCCGGATGGCCGACATGCATTTGGGGAGGGTCAGCGTGGTGCACCTGGAGACCAGAAAGACGACGGTTCGGGTTGTTGTAACGTTTGTGTGATTCATTCTGTACTCAGCACGGAGAGTACACACGGCATGACTGTCCACTCAAGAAAAGGCGCAAATCCTCGCATTTAACAAGCTGGAGACACAACACTCACCAAATGGTCATTTATCACAGCGGTTTTGTTTTTGTAAGACTTATTCTTTCTACACTGACAAAAAAAAAAATAAAGTCAGAGTGAAACTTAAGCTTGTTGGTGGTGTCAATCACACTCATAGTTCCCTGGGTCACTAAAGTGTCATGTAATGCTTCACTACACATCAGTCGGGTGTGAAACATGTATAACAATACATTCATATTTTGTTGTATTAAGCCAACATTCATCATCAGTGACAAGACGCGTAACCTGCTTGTCAGCAAGGATTAAATCTGTGACTTATCTGTTTCGATTAAAAAAAAAAAAAAAAAAAACATTTCTCGCCTGCTGTGATGTGGACTTACTTTGCTTTATGAGGATCTTCCACTTCAAGGTCCCACACGTAAAGCTTCCCCACCTGGTTTCCCAAAGCCAGCATCTGTAAATCACCATCACAGAAGACACGTGAATATCAGCAAAACTTTTCTGTGGTCATTTTAGCACCATGACTACAGATGAAAATACTCAGTAAATGAAACAATTTTAGGAGTCACTTCAGAAATATTCAGGATTCTTTATTAGGTTTTCTAACCTTCTGCCAAAAGTCCATGGAGAAGCGCATGTACCAAATGTCACACTGGCTATAATCAAAGCGTCCCAGGATCGTCACATTCGACTCATTTGGCTTAATGTGATCGATGTCGTCCTCCATCTTTCCTGGTTTCCAGCACACGATGGCATTTTCACAAGACTACAGTGAGACAGGAAAAGGAAATGAGAACAAAAAAAATTAAAGAAAACGTGCAATTACAACTAAATACAGGACAGTTTTTTTTCCTATCTTATTTCTAGAATTTTACCTTTTCATCAGACAAGTTAATATTTATAATTAAACATATTTAATTTATTTAGTATTAAGGCCATTTTAAGTATCATTAAACTCACTAATAACTTGCCTTGGAAAGAATAAGGTCCCCCAGCCACCGCACACAGTCCACATAGTTTCTATGGATGTCTCGTGTTGAGAAGTCAGGGAAGTGAATTTTCTGTGAGACGAAAGGCCTGAAGGAAACACAAATTGAGTACAAAGGGATTAAAACAAGAAAAGCGTAACCCCCATGTTGGAGTTATTTTTCAAAACTCTGTAGATTTGGCTGGTATAAGAGTCTCCACAGGTAAAACAGGACATGGAAAGACCAAAAAACTATTTTCTATTTTGTACCTGTTGGTCTTTGAGGGGTTGTACTCATAAGATCCACGTATGGCTTTCTGCATTCTCTCTGAATTGATCCGCCAAAGTTTTAAGGAGTGGTCCATCCCACATGACATAATCTTTTCTCCCAGGAGATCAAAATCCTAAAGTGAGACACAAAAAAAGAGACAAACCAGGAAACAGTTTAGAAACCCCTTTAATAAAAGAGCTTCTTTAACCATAAATATTGATGGAACTACATAATCTGGAGTGATATGATCTGTATGGCCATTATTTCTTTTTTTATTTTCATGATATTAATAATATTCTGAGATACGTGTGTTCTGTTTATCTGTTGGTTCTTTAATTATGTGATGCAATATTGTTTACTTCCAGTGCATTGTATTTAGAGTACAAGGTTCTCTGTGGGGTCAAACAGCCCGACTAAATAAAGGCTTTTAATATAGGTCCTCTCTTTACCACTCAAGAAACATTTCTTTTCCTGTGATCAAACAGCAAAAGACTCTTTGAAAAGCCAGTTACTGCCTGGGGTTTAAGATTAATTCCAGGGGGTGTTGGTGCGAGGTTTGATATAATGACACTCACAGCACTCAGGACTTCGTCTCGATGACCCTCCACACCGCCAAATATCGCCACTAACGTGTCTGTCTGAATGTTCCATAGACGAAGGGCGTGATCTGAGGAAACAGGCACAAAATAACCAATTAAAAACAAAAGAAGTCACCTCATAAGAGCCATGAAAGAGTGGTTCATTTGTTTATAATTTATGCTGCCAGAGAGGCTACGGATTGTTACTTGAAAAACCATTAAACGTTCCCACTCAACATTCACTTGACTAAATAAAATATTAATCTTTGCTGTTGGTCCTTATCAGAGAAGCACACCATGCCGTTTGCCTCAGATTAAGGAAGCACCTGACAATCACATGGCAATAAAAACACTCCAAGTATCTCTGCTGTCATTGGGTGACGTGAACAACTGTAATCTATTTCTTCCCTGTGCCACAATGAAGGTTGCCATGAATCATGGGTGAGAGAACATCTTCAATGCTGAGATAAGGTCAATAAAGCCAACAAAGTCCATGTTATTAAATCAGAAAATATATCACTTAATGGCTTTTCTATGTCATAGCTGAACTGTTTTTATGCTGTATGATAATTATTGTAGGTTTTTACCTTTGCTGACCGACAGGAGGAGATTTGGATCCCTCGGGTGAAACTTGAGTTCATTGATGGCATTTCCATGACCTACATAATGCTGGGCGTAAAAAAAAAAAAAAAAAGAAATTATTTTAATTATGGACATGATCTTTGAAAATTTGACAATTTTTGGTGGATGGTTTATAGTTTTGTTAATCCCCAAAACAAGCAAAGGCAGGAAGTAGCCTCTCTTATTCTCATTAAATGTACCCTTATACAGTGTATTTATTTTTCTTTAAGATTACATACAATATATGGAATATAAAGATGATAAAAGTCTGGAGTGTTGAACTATGCAGAAGAATCCTTCACATTTGTGATGCTTAAATCTGAGCCATTTATGTTACATCAATATAAACAGTGTGTGTGTGTGTGTCCAGCAAGAAAAATGAGGACAAAGTGTGTGCTGGGTTACTTCAGTAAGGAGCAGTGCTGAGTATTCCTGAATTTAACCAGGAAAACACAGTCCAGGGTGCAACAAACCAATGAATTTTGAGGTAACCTATTAAATGTACCTTGATGCACTGCATTGTGATGTGGTTGATCACCCGAATGATACCACGGGACCCGGCTACAGCCAGCAGGGGATGACTTGTGTTGGTGTCGTAGGTCCAGGCACATGTATAGAAGTTCTCCTCTGCCTTTGAACGCATGTAGTCAAAGAAATCACAACAAAAAGTCTCCCCGTGATCTTAAAACTAACTTTTCCTGAAAGGTGGTCGTGCATCTCTTTAATACTTAAAATCCCCTGTTTTTACAGTGTCATTTCTGTCTGCTGTCAGCAGCACACGGCTTGTTTTTTTTTTTATCTTGTTCAAATGATTGTTAGCTTAGTTGACAAGAAATTAAATCTGTCTATGTTCGCATTCTTTCTTCCAGGTTATACATGTAATAAATGTTAAAAACAAAAGCAACCCGACTTTCTGTGTGGAAACAGTGATGAACGAATGACAAATGACAACAAGGAAGGAGCTATTTTAAAAGGCACTTCAAGTAAGTGAAAGGATACATCTGCATCAACATAAGACTGCAAGAGTCTTATTTCTCCCTGAGAGTGACATTCATACAAAGTTACCTGGAGGAGAAAAGACACCACTGGTTAGTTATGGAACAACACAATTTTTTTTACTTAAAAAATAGGTTATGTACGGCCAAGAACACAGGAGATCACTACATAGTATGTCAAACAAGAATGGGGTCATTTAGAAATACAACAGATATAACTTACAACCCAGGCAGCTCGTCTTACCCTGTTACTTCCAACTGTGGCAAACACCAGCGGGTCTCCCTCCTTGCTGTGCCAGTTAAACTGGACTCCAAACAGCGGCTGGCCGTGGTCCTCCTGTGAAAACCACTAAGTTACTATCAACAACATTCGGAGGATGAAATTAACCCAAGACACCTGACATATGCTGCCTCTTTTGCAATTCAGTGAAAATATGCTTGGTTGGTCCAACAGTTAAGATGGATTTTGTGATGAACCAACATTCAAAAAGTTTGTCAAAGTAAATTTTGGATGGTACCGATTACCACAGCAAAAAGGAAATAAACAACATACTGTGTAGAATTCTTAAAAAAAGAAAATTTACTCGGTAATCCTATGGCAAAATGCCCAATAGTTTTTGTAGAGGAAATTATGAAACCTGGGCTGCACATACTGTTCAGGGTGGTGGGTGTACATACCCTCAGACTGTTGACACATTTAAAAGAATATCTGCACTTCTTGGACTTCCACTTCCCCTTGCCCCAGCTCTTTCTGCCCGGGGCGTTGGCAGTGTTAGTGGGTGTGTCTGGGCGCTCCGCGTTAGTCCCACTCTCGACGCTGGCAGCATCATCCTACAAAATCAAAGAGATACAGGTGATGTATATACAGATCTGAAGTGACCACCTAACCTGTAGTTTAGCAGTTAAATACTTTGATATTTTAATGACAGACAACAATAATTTGGTACCAGTATCTGTGTGGTGCCTGGAGCTGTTTCAAAACATTTATCAACATTTTTTACCAAGTGACAGGCATAACTGGACAAAGACCATGATGTTTCATTTAATAATATGCACAATAATCTGCACCACATCAATGCTTTTCTGTAACAGTCGTAATGCAGGCGGCTCAGCTCTTCTTAGCATCTTGTAAATGTATTTAACTGCAGAAATTTTACCAAAAAGTTCGTTAAAGTCTACAGGTACCAACTTTGAAGCATTTAATTCTTGCACTAGACGTTTAACATGAAACACCTACTCCTTATAAGTAAAATAAGCTCAGAAGAGGTACATAGTCCTAACTACGACCAAAATGGCTCTCATATTATCTGCTTTTCCTGCTGGTGATAACAAGGTATCTTTCATTCAAATATCCCAAACCTCTGCCTCTCCATTAACCCTTACGCCCACAGGTAATTTCCAATAACTCTAGCACAATGCACATTTCTATTAGCTGCTAGTGCTAACGCTAACTTAAGTTTACACGTGAATGGTTGTAGTCAGAGTCCAAAGAAAGCGGCATTTGAGTGTGTACGTAAAAGACAGAGACAGTGAGTACATACTCTATGCATATAGCACATTCGGGAGATTTTAAACGGGTTTACAGCTAATATCGGTTTTGAGCAGCTGTCTGAATTCAGCCGGTATAGACGGACAAAGCTGCTAGCTAGCTGTTTTAGCTATTCGGCTACTTTAGCACAATGCTAACCCGCTAAAGCCTAATTGTGGGTCAGTTTTCGCCTTAAAAACAACACGGTTTAATTTTCTTACATTCTCGTCTCCTGATAAATCTGGGTTACTGTTCTCGTCACTGCTTAGTTTTTGTTTTTTCGCCGGTATTTCTTTTCCCGCTTGAGAAGGGGACTCGGACATGTTCTTATTTTCCCTCATTTTGGCTCAAACTCCACCTTTTCCGCTCCGCTGCCGCAAGTGCTGGCGGGTAACGTGGTTTGATTCGACCTGGAGTTGTAGTTCAGCCAAATTCTGATGGAAAAATATCAAATATTTGCTGGTTACAGTTGCTTTCATGAGTTAAATATAACTTATAAAGTTGGGCCATAGTTACTTTATCAGCATTTTACATTGTGTTTAACATTTTGTCCAATAAAATCCTGTGTGAACTAAATAATAGAAAATGCCATCAGTTGCAGCCCAGTGACATTTTATTATCACTGAAGACCACAATAACCCATGAGTTAAGTCCCATTTTCAAAGGCATTAGATGCATTAAAGTACTAAATGTTAAGGAAGTTAGTTAGGATTCAAACTACAGTAGCAACTCTCTGGTAAATAAAATTATAACTAGCATCCTATGTCTTGTTTCAGTGGTTGTACATTGTTAAATTTTTAAATACCACTTAAAGAATGTGATTTTGACCAGAACAAGCACCTTTAAAAACAGATGGAAGCCCATGTTATCTCTATGCCACAAGGAATCACCTGTGTGTGTGGGGTATTTAGCCAAAGTGAATGGGGGGCAAATAAAACATAAAAACAATGCACAGTTACACATGAATTTAATAATAAAAAACAGTTTACAATCATAATATTCTCATTCTCTCCAACATTATTATTCTTTGCACAGATATCAGCCATGGTGATAAAATGAGGTGGTTTCAGGACACAGCCTAAAGCATCATCTCTGCATCCTCTAAGGAGGCTTCGCTCATCTCCTCAGACAGCTCTTCATCCTCTTCCTCCTCCTTGTCCTCCTCAGCTGCTCTCTTTAAACCCCTCTGCTTCGACAGGGCCACGGCATAACGAATGTTATACATGTTAAAGTCACACCTGTACAGAGAAAATACACATTTATAGTTACTGACTCAGTTTGAATTTGGGTGCCAGGGTTTTACAGGGGCATATGTACTGTAACATGAGCAGTTGTGAGTTGGTATAGCTAAAAAGATGAGATTTACAGTTTGGACAGGTTGTCAAAGTGTCTCTGGATGCTCTTCTGCAGTGCCTGGAGGGTGGGCAGTATGGATCCTGACCTGCACACCAAAGGACATCTGGTATAGTCACTCAGAAATACATGAAACACACTAAATGCAATGAAAAGTTTTACATCCAGTAAATTACAAAAGCATGCAGAACATTATCCAGGTCCTGCACAATTTAAAACAAACTCAATGAAAAGGTAATAAGTGGCCGGGAACAGACCTGTTCTTGAGTTTCTGTCCGTGCAGCATGAGCAGGCTCTGGGCCCAGGTCATGTAGAACTGTAGGTGACTGGACTTCTCCAAACACGCCGCCACAAATCCCAGCAGCTTTTCCACGTAAATGTCAGGTAGAGAGCCACAAACCACTGGGACTGGAGAACAAACACAGACGAGCCGGATCTTTCAGGTGTTTTCAGCTTTATAGTGAATTAAATTCATAGCCAGTCATGTAAAATTCACTGTGTTGTCTGGTGGATGGTTCACTTACTCTGCTCATGTGGCACAGTTTCCAGCACCTCCTGCTTCAGGGCCTTTTCGTTGAGTCTGAACGCCAGGACGATGGCCGAAGCCCACTCCTGAAGCCTCAGCTGCTTGCGTATGCTGGCCGGCGTCACATCCAGGTCAAGGTCGTAGGGGTCAAACACCATAGAACCGTCAAGGGAGTAGACCAGCAGGCCCTCGGTGGTGGTGGCCGCCCAGCTACGACCTGAGAGAACACGGAATGAATGAATTTTCCCTTAATAATGGCAACTTCTCTGCAGAGGAAAAAATATTTTCCTCAGCTGTCACCTACCAGTGGGGGAGAACCGCAGCGAGCTGACTCTGATCTCTGGTTTGAAGTGTCGAGAACTCATGTCACCTTTAAAGACAGAGAGAAAAAGACTTACTGGTTATATGGAGAAAAACCCGAAGCGAGAACATCTAGTGAAACATCAGGGAACAAGAGAAGATCAAGTAACAACACAAGTGACTTTAATCAGCCATTTTGTTGGAAATTTACCTATTAAATAAACCACTGCTGTCTGATAAAGAAAAAATACATTTAAATAAAATGAAACTTTGCACCAGTGTCACTGCAACAACTTCCTCCACATCTGGTTGGGGACACAAACGATTTTTATACATTATGATAACTGGTCCGAGGCAGTGAAGGCATAGTGGTACCTCTCCTGACTCCAGGGAGGCTGATGTTGACCCCGTCTCCATCCCCAGCTCCCTCATCCACCAGAGCCAGGCTGCCGAACTCTGTCATTTTCCGCCTGTCCAGGAACTCCTGAAGGTAAAGAGACACACCAACATGAACAAGATAACAGGGTTTCCATACCAGTTTTGGGCATTATATTCAATTATCTGTGACTGAACTGATTCTAAGGCTGTACCTCCATGGCATCGAAGGACAGGTTGCAGGAGATTTCAAACTTCTTCATGAGCATCTGCTCCTTGACGTTGTAGATGCAGACAAACTTGGACTGCCCTCCTGCCAAAATAGACTCCCCATCCGCAGAGTAGCACAGACACGTAAAGGACCTTCATGAAAAACAAATATAACACACAACCTGAACCAGAGGAAACAAACTGAGAGACAGCTGGAGACTGGTGGTGTGGTCCTTGTCCACTCACTTGCCCTTGGCAGACTGTTTGGCTGTGATTTTATCCGTTTCTTTACGGCCCATGTCCAGATCATGGCGTCCAGCCACGGAGCCGGTTTGTGTGGCTGTGTGGGTGTTCCAGAAAGTGATCTCCCCGTTCAGAGTGGCTACGGCCAACTCCTGACCATCAGGGCGGTAAGTGACCGCCAAACCTGAGGGAAAAAAAAAAACACAGTGAGTGCAGTTAGTTTTTAATCATGTTTTAATCTGTTATATTTACACCAGCGTATCACAAGAAACGGTGACTGATCTTAGTTCAGTCACCGTTTGTGGGTCTAGGGACAGTTCACTTTAAATCTTTCCAACTCTGGTGCCCCTTAGTGGCTGCACTGGGGATTGTCCACTTGATCTTTATTTACCATCAGAGGTGAGGGGAAGTGTTTCCTTGACCTGCCAGCTGTCCAACATGTCCCACAACCGGATGGTGCGATCCCACGAGGCGCTGGCCAAGATAGACTGGACTGGACTGAAACACAAGCAGCTGACTGGACCCTCATGACCCCCTAGAACCTAATTAATCATAGGGAGGAAGGAGATGAGGCACCACACCTGTTAAGTACACTGTATACAATATAGTAACATTATAAAGCGGAAATACAATTGTGATTAAAGAGTTTAAATATATGTAATTGATTGAATACCTCCAGCAGTCTGCCTGTCTGCATGGACCAGATGAAGATCTCAAAGGAGTCCTGAGCTCCTGCGCTCACCAGCTCTCCACTGCTGTCGACTGCGAGGGAGGAAAACTGCGCAGGCCGCGGCGACGTGAACGTCCGGAAGTTTCGGTACCTGTAAATGAACACAAACACGTTAAACACATGCACTGTGTGCGAACCACAAATCCATATTCTCACTCTCTTTGTTTTTGCTGGAAGTGAACCAGCTTTGCTCTAAGTTCACCTGTGCAGGTCAAACGCCCTGACCGTCCCGTCCAGAGAAGCGCTGACGACAACAAACCCGCTGGAGGTGAAGGTGACATTGGTGATGCTGCTGGTGTGCTCTGTGAAGGTGACGAAGCAAAGTCCACTGTTGCTGTTCCACACTTTGACCTGAGGGGAAAAAAAACACAGTCTGACTTCAGATATATAAACACGTTGATACTCGCAGCATTAGCACAGGCGCCGTTTGATTCCAATCTCAGTGCTTTGACATGATTCTTTTAGTCTGAAAGTTCAGACCTTGCAATTATGCTTGTTTAGGTCTCACACTGTGATTGTGGCTGGGCAAAAAGATGGTGAGCTATTACTCCCCCGGTAAATATCATAATACCTGAAATGACAGGGGTTTTATTTTCAGGCCCATCACATTATAACATGACTTCCTGTCACTTTCCAGATTTGCACATGAATACTGAGAAATGGCTGCAGGAGAAGATGCGAAGCACTCACTTTGCCATCGTCCCCTCCTGTTGCCATGTACTGTCCGTCTGGTGAGTAGGCCATTGAGGCCATGTTGTTGAAGTGTCCCTGCTGCTTGAAAACGTACGACTCGCTCTGCCACTCCCACACAAGCAGCTGACCCATCCCTGAAAAAAACAAGGTCCCACAAAACACACAAAATACAATAAAGACAAATCAGTTTTCAGCACCTGCTGCAACAGAAAACCATTAATCCATCCTGACTTCTTACCTGAGCACCCAAAGCCAATCCAGTCTCCAGAGCTGTTTATGGCAACTGAAGCAATTCTCTGGTCTGAAATACTGAAAGGAGAAACATTCAAAGAGCCAAATAAGATAACAGAGTACAAATGGGAAAACCCCGTCAGTCCTGCCCTGTCTAATGATGTTTTAATCTCATTTTAACTTTTGTCTCCCACTTTCTCTCTACACCACACTGATAGGAGCACTTCTTAAACAAAAAGCTTACTTTTCTCTCACTCTCACCTAAGGGAATGAATAAGGTTGAATTCTGGGAGTTCGTGTAGGTGGAAGATACCAGACGCAAAACCGGTGACCAGGATGTGAGTCGGCTTGTGATAGGCGGCAGCAGTCAAGTTGTTAAAATCCCCCTCCTTGTTGAAGAAATGTCTACAAGAGCAGAGAATAAAGGAAATATAGAAAGACTTCATCCAACTTCTACAGCCAAAAGGCGTCTCAAGAGGCAGCTAATGTCTTTATTATCAACTGGTATTTGTCTCATCCCTGCATTTTGGGGGAAAAGGTTAATGCAGTTTCTGGAGCTTTAACTGTAAAGAAAAAAATAGCAGCGAGAAACCTGCTCAAAGCTACAGCACGTGCTGATTTTCATTATAAATGCTGATACAGCTGTTAGAGTTTCAGAGCAGCCAAGGGACAAATAAACCTGCACTTTGTGAAGTCAGCAGCTTAATGGAGAGCCAGATAATTACCACTCACACTGTCAAGGTCTGAGTGTTACAGTGTTTTTTGGAAGGACTTCTGGTCGTGACTGAGTATCATTATCTGGTTTTTGGGTTTGACAGAAAGAACTTCACAACCTCAACATACAGAAACCAAACTAAGAACAATACAATATAGGATAAATGTAAATATGAGGGATTATAACAAGAATAAAGTATTTACTGTCTAAGACATTTCTTAAGATTTAATGCTGCAACCCTGAATATATTGGATTTTATTGGATTATTCCAATGCATCTCCACTTACATTTACCAAAAAAAGAAAAAGTCATTTTATTAACAAAATCAACTAAAAATGAAGAGGTTTCTTACTTGCTTCTCTGCTTGTAACGAACGTTCTTCGTCTTCTTCTCTTTGGGAGCTTCAGCTTTCCCTCTGATGACCTCTCCCTCCTCTCCCTCTAGCCTCTCCTCCTCTTCATCCTCCTCCTCCTCCTCTTCTTCCCCCCGTCTTGGGGTCTTGGGTTTGTCCCGGTTCTTCTTCAGGAGGAGGCCGTCCAGCTCAGTGTCGCTCTCCCAGACGCACAGCGTCCCATCCTGACTCACCGTGTACAGCTGGAGACACAGGATAAACACACTCGTAAGGGTTCAGTTTAGAAGTCTGCCAGGGTCTCTGTATCGACATTTTCTTTTTGATGTTTATTCAAAACCACATTTGTACTTTCAGCCTGAATCACAATGTCGTGGAAGGCAGAAATAAACTCACATCCAGGCTGTCCTTCTCAAAGAAACAGCCAACGATCACATCCTTGTGTCCACCCAGGGAGTAGTAGATGAGGTTGGTCCAGCGCTCTGCACCAAACACCCACGTCGACATGTCTTTGCTGCCCACCACAAAACACCTGAAGGAAAATGTCACAACTGCCATTTATGATGATTCGTCTTTTCTCAGTTACAGGCTTCTTGTTCACTTTTATGTCCAGCAAACTGCTTAAATTTGACTCACTTGGAGTCGTCGGTCCAGTCGATGCAGGTGGTTTCATCGTAGGGGCCGTAGTAGCTCTTGTCCAACACAAAGGCGTTAAACTCCCGCTGCTTCCCAGGAGCGTGGTACATCAGAGCTACGTTCTCCTTCGTAACAACAAATTTCCTGAGAGGGACAAATAATGTTTCTTAGGATTTCATTAAATGAGTAATTGAGACAATTTTGGCAACTTAATCTGGTTTCTGCAGCCCTATTAATATGTTCTTTTCTATTCTGACTGATTCAAAGAATAGGGAAACGGAAATGATTTAAACGCCTCGTCTTTCCTTTTCTTAATAAATAAATAACAGGGCTGCATGTGAGGAGAAAAAAAGGTCGAGCTGTTTACCTGCCGTCAGGAGAGAAACGGATGCTGTTCACAGGCTTGTGAAAGTGGAAATGATGGAGGATGGCTCGGGTGATGAGACTGACCAGCAGCGCTGCGCCATCTGTATGAAACAAACACAGACACATTTGGATTTTTGCAGTTTTAACTCTTCCTTAGCTTCTTCTTATGAGATATCACAAGAGAAAAAAAGCCTCTTACCTTCATCCACTACGATAGCTAAGTTTCCATCAGGAGAGAGACCCACACACGTGATGTTCTTTGTGGTGGAGACAGGTAACGTCTCAGATGTGTTGCTTGAAGACAAAAAAAGAAAATGATTCTGTCTTGCTTTAGTTTTATGTCTTAAATTCAACTTCACTTTTCAAGATACTGTGCATTAAAAAATGAGAGGTTTAATGTATTTTGTCCATTTGAAAACAAGCTTAGGTTGTGCTACTGTATGGATTCTATATACCATGTTTTATAAATCTGAACATTTGGGAAAAGTTCACACAAAAGCTCAATGAATACAGTGGCATATTTAATCTTGATGTGCAGGCAAAGGATTGTGCACAACATTTATTCTGTTTACTGTTTAATGACTTACTTCTTCAGGTCGAAGACAGAGATTCTGTTTCCAACCGGACTGATCACAGCGTTGCCATCTTTAGAGAAATTCAGGTTTCCCTGACGGTAGACTGCTCCGAGCAGATTGGAAAACTACAAACAATGCACAGTGGTTTTATTTTTTAATCACTCAAAAGTTCCTGTTGGTGTCTGAGGAGAAAACTTCACGCCGAGCTCCGATCCAAAACGTGAACAATCAACATGAAGTATCAATAAAGACATATCAATAAAGTAATGAACCAAACGTCAACCGAATTTAAGTGTGTGTTCCCAATTTACAGTAGTAGTCTGAAATGTGCTGTGGGTTTTGTACCGCTGAGGCTATGCAATGATGCAAATAAAATTTAGCAATTTTTGAATGAAATTTGGTCTGACGTTGTCTCCCATGCACTTAATGTTGCCAAGCAGAACATTTCCGATTTAGCTAATAGCAGCGTACTTACCCTATAAGCAAACTTCATTTTAATATATATTCCTTAAACTTAGTTCATTTATCTTCTTCTTAAATCTTTAAACATCCCCGTAGAAATAGAAATATGAGGTTTCTGCTACACATGCCTCTTTCTCCACACGTGTTTGCGTTTTGTTGACACTTGGAGCATCCGGCTCGAGTTGAGTAAAGACATAAAGCAATGCGCCCTCTGGCGACAGGGAGGGTGAAGGAGTCTTTTCCTCACCAACACTCAGTAATGCAAAAGATATTGTTTTCAAGATCACATTAGGGAGGGTGTTCATGCTTTTCAAGATAAGGACATGTGTGTCATGTCAGCTTTCTGTGTGACTGTCTTCAAATAGTGTTATTGGTGATTTTGATCACAATTTGATTAATGTAAAGCTATAATTCCAAAACCATGGGAAGTCACAAATGACCTGCTCAGAATAAATGTCACACTTGGAACCGATCAAAACCAGGTCATCCTTTCCAGTTGTCCGTCCTTCCCTCGCTGGCCTTCACACGATCCCTCCGTCCATTTTTAATGGCACACGTGTGGAGATGGGCTGGTGCCAAAGGTAAACTGAAAGCGATACTGTACATTACACCACAAAGTGAGAGATGACACCAAGTTTATATTTACATCTTTTACTGGGACAGTTGGCTGTTGCTGAAGTAATGGTTCAAGATGTTTAAACTGTCACGGATGTTTAGATACTTTGCAAAAGGACAAGTCCAGTTTTCGTGATTTTTATTTGAAATACTACAAGACTAAACATCTGAAACTCAGCATGGTGAACATTTACACTTGTACCATCTAGCACCACCAGAAAAAATACAACCTTCAAACAAAGCTGCTCCCATGTGTCAGCATTTCTCTTTTTCACCTAAGCGTTTTGTGCCAAAGGTCAAAACAGGGCACCACGTGCAGGCGGACATATTTTTGGCCTCCGGCTGAGCACTCCAGACAGCCATAGACAGTTTCCCGCCTCTGGTTGCCCATGCCGCACAGCGCACAGGGCCCCTTGGGGATGTTGTGCTTGAGGAGGTTGACCCGTGTGTGGGTGCTTTCCCTCAGGTAGGCGGTGGACACGTCCGTCATGCTGGCAGCTTTCTCGTAGTAGTCGGTCACCATGTCGTCCATGTAGGTGTCGGAATGGGTGAGCTCCTCAAATGTTCGGTCATCTGCACAGGAGTTGGATAAAGCAAAGTATAATAAAAATAACTGGAAAGATAACAGTTTACTACGCAGAAGAGATCATTCCTGTACCTGCCCTGAAGGGGTTTCCGTAGATGATCCCAGACAGGAACCGGCGCAGTCGACCCATGGAGAAGCGACCGATGAAGCCGTCAAACTGCTCCCTGATCTGCTCCCGCTCAAATCCCCCTTGAGACTCTGGGGCTACACAAATATCTGACAGGGAGGAAGAAAATATCAGAAAACAACTTTCGTGTTAACCCGGGTGCTGTGAATCTAATTTAATTTAGGCAGAAGTGGAGGTGTGTTTTCATCCATGGAGCAGTTTATGACTGCAGCTAATGTTTTTATTGTTAAAAAGTCAGCACAATTTCCCAGTGGCCAATGCCACTAATAAATGCAAAAGCTTGACCAGTATGGGGATTGAACCCATGACCTTGGCGTTATTAGCACCACGCTCTAACCATCTGAGCTAACCGGTCTGTGGGAAAACAGCTTTAAAGGCAGTAAATCGAAAATCAGTACAGAAACAATTTCAGGGCTTCACTCAGACATTAAAAATTCTTTAAGAGCTTCGGCCTATGTTGCAGCTGCCAGATAAATGTAATTCTAAGATAATAATTTGAAATGATTAACAGTCCACACTCTCCAAATCTATTGAATCTTTCCATCAGTGGATGCTAAAAACTGGGTTGAACTCACGATCTTTGCTTTAAAAACACCACATGCAAACCATGTGAGCTGAACAGCGAACTCCAGAGACACCTTAGTGAGCTTGCTGAGCATGTAAGAAGTTGTGGCATTATAATTGTTTCCATGGAGCAAAATCATAATGTGTTCCAAATTCCTATCAACACATGAAACTTAGCTCCACAACCATAGCAGTACATAACTCTCAGAAACAACCCCCATGGAGAGGGACTGTTCCACACTTCAACCACGAAGGGACTCGAACCCTCAATCTTCTGATCCGAAGTCAGACGCCTTGTCCATTAGGCCACATGGTCTCACAAGGGTCCTGAGGTCCACTATTGCAAATTCACAAAAGCTTTCAACAACAAACGCTTCAAACTCATGAAGCAAATGGGACTGAGTTCAACATTTTCGAAGACTGCAAAGCAATCAAAAATTGTGGCCCTGTAATTTCAGGTCATAAGACGCGATGGCATCTCGTCTCCAGTGAAAGAAATGATCAATTTTCCGGTTTAAAGGTGCAGAAATTGCTCTGACTCCTTCCATTTAAGATAAGAATGCATGGCATGAAGCTTTGAATGCTGAAGAGCCTCAGGTGTTAACCACAACTAATATACACCCACACAACATTTCATGTGGGACACAGCTTTTAACCGTAAAAGGATTCAGACCTTTAATTTTCTCAGAAGCCACACTCCTTATCCTTTAAGTGCTCCGCTGACATTGATCTCAGCTTTGTTGGTAGTGGATTAAAGTCAGAGTCATTTAAACTGTGGAAAGCAGAGCTCTATATTTACTTTACTTTTACTGGAAAATATAGCATGAAGTGCGACTGAGTTGAAGAAAGAGCAGTATACGAAGAGCTGAAAACACTTCCAGGCTCATCAAACTCAGGCGAACGACACGAGACACGTACAGGTCGAAATTCATGTTAGTCCAAAAAACTGTCTGGGAGTTTAACCTTGCGGCTTCCATTGGAACTTTTGTGTGTTTGTGTGGGTGTTTGATGATCCTAAATCAGAGTGAGTGTGTAGGCAGCCTCCTTTACCGAGCCGCCCGTCCACTCGAACGAACAGCTCACAGATGCTGAAGGCGATGGTGGTGTGAGCCGGGATGACGATGGCCTTGTCTCGACCTTTGGGGTTTCTGCCGTCGTCGATCTGAAACTGCAGCAGAGCAGAGAGCTGAGCGCTGCAGACTTAGGGGTCCAGTAAGGGAAAGATGCACCATCTCAGAGCTGATGTTGATATATTTAAACATCATGCTTTGTCCACAACTCAAAGATACTCAGTTAAATATTATAAAAGACTAAAAAAGGAGCAAATATTCTCATGTGATCATCAAAATAAATGCTATAGTTTATTAATTAATTGTTGCAGCTCTGTTTGTCTTTATTGTAATTAAGTTGAGTTTAGGCCTCTAAGGAGTGCGTTTACCCTCATGGTCGTCCCTCTCATTCCAGCGTGGACGGTCAGAGAGCACTGACGTGTGGTGCGGATGCTTTCCACAACAACACAGAGGACACTTCGCCTGCTCTCTTTTGACTGACGCACCAGGCAGTGGTCCAGGTCCACTTTCCTGAAAGACCCAGAAGATGAATTCGTCGTCTGGTTGTGATTAACATTTCAAAGACAAAACACAACACCTACAATCTATTGTCTCTACAATCTACACCTTGCATTGTGCTCTTGTATGTAACTCCTCTATGTGTGCCAGTGTAGGATAACACAATCATTTATTCATCCTTACAGGGAAACCCTCTTCTCACATTCACTCTGTCACAAAGAGGTCAAAGGTCACACATCACTGTATATCTGTCAAGTTTACATTCAGATTAATTTGTTTAGGAAAAATCAGCTCATGACAGTTGAGTCTTAAGATGCTTCTACCGACATGTCTCTTTTAAAAAGATTAATAATGCACACAGCATGCTGGGGATACCTGGAGTTGAGCTCCCGCAGTAACGTGGGCACCTCCAGCTCGTGTTTGGTCACGATGCCGAAGGAGGCTTTGACGGCCACAGAGTCCGAGCCGCTGATGTTGAACCCCACGTCGTTGATGATGTGGTTTCCCAAGCGACCGTTGAGGGCTAAGTCAGATTTGTCCTCGTAGTTAAGGAGCTGATAAGAAGAGACTCCTGCAAAAGACAGAGGTTGTGGTTAAGTGTTGCAGGGAAATATGTCAGAATATACATGATATGCTTCTTTGTACTTATTGACTTTACAAATATCTATAAATATGAGGTTTAGAAATGAATTAAAATGCGCTCTACTACAACCAGCCACAACAGTAACATATTGCACTCAGTGCAAACATCAGACAAGTTGATTTAGAGCTGGAACAAGCTAATTCAGAATATTTATGATACTGTTAGATAATGTGAAGTAAATGTTTTACCTGCTGTGATCTCCTTCTCCCCTACCAGGATGTCTTTCAGTGAGAAAGGGGTCGAGGCGTACTTGTTCTTCTTCCAGAAATGCCTCTTCCTCTTCCTGGTGACCAGGCTGAGGGGCTGGTAGCGGTCGGCCTCGCTCAAGCTCGGGACGGGGATCAACCTCCCGGTGTCTCCAACCTGCTTCACAAAGTTCTTAGTGGCAGAGGCAAACATTTCGAGAGATGCATGAGTGTTAAACCAGGTAAAAAAAAAAATTATATTCCTCTTTACAAAATCCACCTGCAAAGAAAACGACAGCGTCACACACACTGCTTGGCCCTGTTTGCTGGTCTTTTTGCTGATCAGTACTCTTCTCAATGGAGAGGCTAATTCAGGAGTGTTCTTTCTGACTCGTGAAATGTTAAATAATGCAGGTGGTGTGTAAGAGAATATGGGACCAGGTGTGTGTTAACCTGGTCACCGCGGGCCTGCTGCTTCCTGTCATGTGATAAATGAGGTGGGAAAACGAACTGTAGGAGTTTTCTTACACATTTAACCAACACGTGACTTTTGTGGTGGTTGTTTTATCTATATTTGGTTTAGAAGACACCCAGAATGATTATGAAATGTCACACAGTGAAGGAATAATTATAATAAATTACAGGAATTACACCAGTTACAAAAGATGAACTATGAAGAAACTATGAAGAAAAAAAAATTTTTTTCAATAAATTTATTTTTCTCAGTAAAATTTTTCTTTTGTACTTCTCTTCTTGGTATAACCCCCTCTAATCACCGCTCCCTGAGAGTAGATTAACACACCCTGAGTGGGTTAATATTAGGATTAGTCAAGTTCAAATGCAGTACATTCTTTGTAAATAAATGAAGAGAAATAATGAGA
>JBBMJY010000017.1:7004731-7048627 GCA_037833715.1 Toxotes lorentzi | reverse complement strand
TAGAATTCCAAAGCAATCTCTTGCTGGCTCTAGTCTTTTTCCAACAAGAACTTGGGGTCAGGTCAGAGCTGGTTCTGCTTGGTGAAGTCTGTTTGCCTCTGAACCTCCACCTTGGGCTGGAGCTCATCGCAGATGAAATGACGTTTGCTGTGTTGACATTGAAATCGCTGTTTGTAATCCCCCTTTTTGTTAGAATAATGGCCTGATCAACCATTGTTGGAGGTCTGTTTGTCTTTTGGTGGTCGGTTGGTTTGTTTAGTTAACCGAGTTTGTATTTTTCAGTAAAAAATTCACCTGTGTTCCTCATGCTTGCCAGCTTGGTCCCTTACAGTATGTGTGAAGTTCATATTTATTGTAAATGGTTAAAAAACATTAGAAGCCTAAATTTGGCTTATTTTAAAACAATAATAGAGCTGAGAAGTGTCTGAAAGCATTATGAGATGTTTTTCAAAAATTATGAATTGGCATAAATAAATAAATTGCACAAACTGGGATCAAACATGAAGGACATGTGTGTCTTTGTGTCTTTACATCCACCTGAACTGCTATATTTCATCATTTAATCAATATCCACATTCTACTCCTCCTCCCTGTTTTTCGTCCACCCTCTCTCGCTTTTTTTATTTCCCTCCATCTTTGTTTCCTTCTTTCCTTCCCTTCCCTAATTCTTCCTGTTCCTGTACCTCATATAAATAAAGGTAAAGCATGTGTTTTCTCTCTTCTTTACCTTCTTTTTCCTTTGCTCTCAGTGGAGGTCGCAGCTTTTACAGATGATTTAGTGAAACTCTCCCTCTCTCTTAGTGAGCACTTCAGATTTCAGACTTAATGCCATTGGCTGGATAGGTGGCTTTAATCCAGTGGGAGGGGGGGCAGTTGGTGAGGATTAATGGAGTTCTTATCATGCATTTGTTAACACTTCTACATCTCAGTTTCTGTGGTTACACTGCTGTCTAGTCTATACATCCAGAAATAGCCTGTATGTTGGAAGGTTTCAAAAACCACATGTAAGAAACTTTCTTACCACAGGAGCTGAGGTCAATATTAGTTTCCTATACAATACAATCCCTGTAATTTTCACTTCTCGGCCAAAGAAGGTCATGTCATTTCTTGAAAATATGATTCAAGGATAAAAAATAAAAAAAAAACAATCCTTCTGTAATTCATTCTCAAACCATGCAACCTTGTCTGCTATTTGAAATTTCTTGAGTTCCCACTGTACATAATGTTCGAGTGAATCAGCTGACTCCCCACTAGAAGTAATCTATCTAAAAAGTTTTTTAAAGGACTGTTTAGATGAAAAAATGGCAATCAGCAACTCATCTTCAGTGAGTTCAGTTTTTAAAGATGAATCTACAGATGGTTGATGACAGTCTCACGATGTCTGTATATATAACTTCTCTGTTTGCAGAGCAGCAGTGATGAATGATTTGATGAATGATTAAAAAAAAAAAGAGCAAACCAGGAGCAAAAAAACAGGGAAAATGAGTCAGAATCACGTAGAAGCCAAACCAAACAACAGAGTCCAAGTACAGTTTGTGGACCAGCTTGAGGTCCTACATTCCTGACAGGAAGTCCAATCCCTACATGATGTCTACAATGACATGCTTAGTGTCTCGAGAGGAAATCCAAAGAGAAACACTGGGTGCTTCAGAGACTGACACCTGTGATCTTAGCTTATACGAATATGCTCCTCAGCAACCAGTTCATCACACTGCATAAAAACTACCAATGTGCAGAGGCTGACCTCTGATCTGATGGAGGAACTGTCTTCCCATCTGCTTCGGTCTCTGTCCCCTGTGGCTCTGCCCCGCTACTTAATGGGAAATCAGTCTGTTCTTCAAGCTCCTCAAACACTTCCTGACTTGTTCTGCAAAGGAAACAACAGAAATCCACTTCACTACCACTGACAAATGTCACCTTAAGGAGGCTTTGATAACTCAGCTCAAGCTATAATCACGTGATAGATTAAAGTGTTCTGTGTACGAATCACTAGTGGAGATGACTGCAAAGATTTTGTGTTGTTTGTTTTGTTCTCCACCTCCGGGACATCGCCTCAGGGATCCACGGTTCTGCTTGACGCACCGACTTGGCAGAGCTTTGAGCTGGAAAACACATCAGATGAGTGTAACGTGCACGTTGTAAAGCGCTCAAGCTGGAGCGCACAGATGTAAGTCAGCGAGTCGAATTTCAGGTAGATGGCAACGTAAACAGAAATAGATCTATAATCATCTGAGGGTCAAATAAGAAAAAATCAGACGAGTTCCTCCAACTTGTTTTCTGAGTTATAAACACTTCATTCATAATCCACAAAAAATACAAATAATAAATCCACTGACATATTCCCAAAAATTCTGCAAATTTGAGCAACTGATGATTGAATTTATGTTTAGTGTAACCAGCTTAGCTTAGCATAAAGACTGGAAACAAGGGGTAACAGCCTGCAGGGCTCAGTCCAAAGGCAACACAAAGCATTTATGGATGATTTAATGGTTGATTGTAAAGTATGGCCACATGTTTTTATGGTCTTTTTTGGTCTTTTTATTTGTAATTAAGGGACATGAATCATCAAACATGCTTTTTTTGCTCTGAAAACTAATAATACATAATAATAATAAGCAAAAGCAACAAGAAAGAAATGCTCAACTTAAACTTAAAAAAATCAGCTGCATCATCCAGCCCACCTTCTTTCATCAGTCCTTTGGCTGGACAAATTTAATGCACCCTCTAATTAGCTGCATCTTCCAAGGCAACTGTAGGAGCCCGAGGAGGAGGAGGTTGGCCTTGAAATGAAGCAAGAAAAAAATGATGAGAGAGGAGAAGAGAAGGAGGAGTGTGAGAGTAGGAGGGGGAGATGGGGGGGGGGGGGGGTTTGTTTCAGTTTGCAGTAATCGCTCATCCAGGAGCCTGTTCCACTCAGGGATATTTGGATTTTTCAGTCTGGATGCTGTAGCTCAGAGTCGGGCTCTCTCTGGCTTCCTCGTCTGTTTCGTGGCGGCTGTGTGAGGACGCTGCGTGTCTGGCATGCAGACATGGGCCCCTCGTTGCTCTCTAGGATTACTGTCTGCCTGGCCATCACCTTGGCTCAGGTGATTGCTGTGACCTGCCAAGAAGATACCAAGAAAGGTGAGTGACAGCTGCCCAAATATGGCCTCTCCTTCTGTCCTCTGATTGGTTTCGTCTGTCGACACCTGACATGTTTAAGTGCTGACAGGTTGATGCAAAAATAAATTTTAAAAAGTCATAAAAACGCTTCTTTTGTGGGCTTTTGTGCTGAAATAAACATTTGTCCTTTGCGAGTTTAAAGTTCATAAAACCAACCTATAAGGATTTATTTCCAATGCTGGATGTATATCATAGTTTGTTTGTTTTAAGTTCTTTGAATGATTCATGGTTTAGTGTTCGAGTCCTGTAAAAACATTTACTTTTCTATTTTTATGAATCTGACATGTTTTTTACACATCTGTTTGTTTTTCCCATCACATCCCTGCTTTATGATTTCTTCTTTTCCAAAAATGTAGGATGTGGTTTGGGAAGTTTCTCTCCTCTTCCAGGTTTCCTGCTTCGTGTTTTACTTTATGTGTTAAACTGGGCTGATCTGCCTCCCAGCACCTGGACCACACTGGCCTTGTAGTTTAGGAACCAAAGGTTAAAATCACACCCACAACATCAACCAGAAAGGCGTATTATGCCTTAATGAGACACCGTGTGCCTGCTCATGAAGCTGCTAAAAGCCACAGAGTGATGATTAGGAGGATGTTCTCGTGGTGTGGACACAAAACATCTGGCAAAAACTGCAAACCTTTCAGGAATTAATTAGAAATCTTTAAGGTGACAACAAGCTGTGACGCTGCTCCTGATCTCTGGGCCTGATATTGAGGCTGAAGCAGGCCCTCACAAAATCCCTTAATTCAGGATGATTTCTTAGAGAAGCAGATGTGGCTTCTCCCCTTCAAGCACGTTTTCTAAAATAAAACGTCCCAGTAGATGTGATTCTGCATCAAAAATACCTTCCCCCCCTACACGCTGCAGTACACACTAAAGAGCACACACGGCTGGCTGGGCTATTTCAGTGCGAGGTCGAGGCTGAATGAAGGGGTTTCGAGCGCCACGGCTATAATGATGTGGCCTTGTGGATGGGATGGACAAAAGCAGGCCACTAATTTTGGTCAGACCTTGGGCCAAAGGCAGACAAGACACACCCAGAGTGAGAGGATGCTGGATGTGAAATACGCTTCGCTTGCTGTCATCACCTCCACTGAAGCTGCAAAAGGGAAAAAGAAAAACTTTACATAAACTTGTAAAGCATCTGAGCTGACACTGAAAGGTGTGCAGCAGCTGCTTCTAGGACTGAAACGGTCAGCTTTAAATGCAGCACTGATTAGTAAAGGCCTTTCTCCAGCTGTGATGAGGACTGGTACAAAAGATGAGTTAGTGCAGTCAGACCCTGGATTTAAAGGCCACTGTCTTTCCTACAAGTGTAGAGACAGTAACAACCAAACCTTAACAGGTTGCTGTGCTGCTGTTATGAAGGACATTAATACAGTTTAACCTTAAATGTTGTTTTAAGCTGAATAGAGACGTGTTTGTTTCAGATCCAGGTACATCAGCTGTTGTTGTGGAGGAACAGTCGTGGGAGATTTACGATCCTGGCTGTCAGCTTGTTATGATGTTGACTGGCCGTTTTAGATTTCGTGCTCTTCTTGGCTTGGTGTGTGTGAATGTGTGTGTTTGTTTGAGTGGGAAAAATGGAGAGAGACAGAGCGAGTTTAGACTTTAAATGGGAGAAACCAGCATCTTGCAGGCTTAAGTTTGTTTTTATCTCACTGGCAAATAAGATGCGCAGTTGGACTAAATGAGCGATTAATCTGGAAAGTGCTGCAGTGTACATCTAATGCAGTGTTGTGACTGTTAAATTAGACCCTAATGATTTACTCACTTTAACCAATAAGCTTTCCTGCTTGGACTGTTTCATTCTGATAATTTTAAAGCCCAGAGAAAAGAAAATATCCCATAATTCACCGGGGAAAAGACTAAATGGACTCCAACTGTAGAATTTTCCAAAACAAAAGTACGAAAATCAATTATTCGCCGAGCTTCAGACAAAATTTCCCTTTAAATGTGGAATAATGATTAATAAAGTGGAACATAGGATGAGGAAAACAAGAAATATTCTCCTTTTTTATCCCATAAATAACCTTGACATGATTTTGATCCAAAGCTCAGGTTGTAAACCACGAGCCTAAAGTTCAGGTTCATGAAGGTCAGAAATCTGCACAGACAGTTTCCACTTAAAAAGGAGCCCACAGTTAGACATGCTAATTATTCTCATAATCTGAGCCATAATCACGTAAACTTAACATAAAGCTTTTGATCATAGTAGGTTATAACTTTGCTAAATGTTCTGTAAGTTTAAAAAAGTAATTTTATCTGCATGTAAATACCTTTTTTTTCCAAAGTAAAAGGTTCAATACTTAAAAAGAAGGAAGTTGCAGAGGAGCATCGAACCAATAAACTGCTAATAAGAGCCCTGCAGCCTAAAGACGCCGCTGAATAAACCTACAGCTCATTGAATTGTAGTTTTTCCGTACGTTGTGCAGCCTGCCAGGTGCTCCTCAGGGTGAAGCAGCTTTCACTGCAGGAGGGTTTCTCCGGGTGTGGCACCTCTGTGCTCTCCCAAATAAAGGCAAGCCACAAGTTCTACCCAAGCCCAACATATAATACAGCCACTGTGGTTTCCCCTGAAATAACTCCCGTTTTTGAAATGCAGCCTCTCTCGCGGGGAGAGGCTCCACCACATAATTAGTACTTAGGAACGTCACTAAACTGCCTGGATTAAAATATGCTCACAAAGCTTGCAGCAGGTGGCAATGTTTGCTTTTAGTTTTGCACTTTTTCCTGATGGTTTTATTTCATTTCTTAAAAACAGATTCTTTATCATCATGTCATTTTGTCTTTGAACCTTATTTTTCTGAAAGCCAAAATAAAAATCTGATTTAAAAACAAGTTAAATGATAAGACATACCCTTTCATTAAATAGCATGTAGATGAATTTCGTGTACTGTCATGTGATAACATGAAAACTATAGGTCTTATCTCCTTTTATGTTGGAGCCAAGATAAATGTGTCTGTGCTGCGTACAGACACATTTATAGACACACTAACAGCCAGGAGCTATCAAGTTCAACCACAGTCTAGTCACTGCTTGGCTGAATGATTGTAGTGCCTTACTCAAATGCAGGTCAGTGGCAATTTGCCTGAAAGTGTCTGTCTGTGCTGGAGAACATCTAATTCTAAAAGTCTGAAACCACATCTTTGGTTTTGCACATAAATCAAGAAGCTGTTGTTTATCAAATATTTGCAGCCTATTATTGTTCTTTTTTATTCTAATTTAACATCTAACACGTTACAAACATACAAAACCACAGCACTGTTGTTCTGTGAGTGCACATGAAGGTCATCAAAACCCAGGTTTCAGACACACATGACTGAAACCTTAGTAGTTGTGCATGTTACTTGTTATCATAGTCATAGACTTTTATGGCAATTTTGTTAAAGCAGATTTTAATGTATTTTCTTGATGGGTTTTGTGCATTTTAAAGGCCCATCTAGGAGCAGGCATTGTGGACTCATTGATCATTGGGTTATGCTGTATACTTACCTTCTACCTATAAAATATTAAATCAAATAGATACAATTTGGTGAGAGTCAAATAAAAAAAAAAGAAGTAAAAATTGAAGCAACAGATCCTGACTTTTTGTCCTTGGATGGATTAAACTCCAACAACATGTGCATACTACACATCCCACGATGCAACTTGCAATCTTTTCATAGACTCTGCTTGTCCAGTAAATGCCCATGTCTTTAAAGCTCTACGCCCGCAGTTTAACATAGTTGCTTCTTTATAAATATGCAGTCTACACGCCCCATAACTTCACTCTGATTATTTTTACCCCCAGAGGCAGAGGAAACGTTATAAACCTGGCTGACTGCTTCCCAAATGACTCTGACGTGCAAAATCCACGGGATCCCCCTTTAAATTATGAGACTTAATGTTATACCGCTGAGTTTACTGAGCCTTCAGTGTAATTTATGGTTTTTTAATTTCAATCTTCCTCCTTGAGTCAAAGAAATGAGTCATTTAATGTTGACCCTGTGAACTATGAAATGCAGTGAGGTCGACAGTCACTCTGTTCACAAGTCACTGATCAGTGATGGAAAGCACATCCAGCAGAGTATGAGATTACATATGTTTTTTTTAAAGATAACTTTACACTCTTTAAATGCTGCTAAATATTCTACTTATTATTGTATTTAATATTTGAAATATTCTATTTTACACACAAACTACAGCTCCATTACTAGCTCCATCTGGACCAACTACAACATTACAACATACAAAAGCTGCTCACAGATGACTCCACCGCTAAAAATGATTAAATACTACATGGCAGAATCATAGAGTATTTTTACTTTGGATGCTTTGTTCACATTTTCAATGATAATACTTAAAATGCAGTTTTTACATTGTGGTAGGTATTTTTTTTAAATTAAAGGATCTGAATACTTCCTGTTCTCTATAGTCAGCTGATATGTGGTTGACACAAGCAGAGAACATTTGATTGAGATATATACCTGCTGATATTTATTGAATATCTTAGTAATGGGTGCAGCCTGCTGGCCAAAGGTGGGAAATACACTGGGCTGAATTCAGTGGTGGATTCACTCAGTGGTCTTAATGTTTTCTGTGGGTTAGTTTATGATGTAAAGTTGCCTTTCAAGATTTTATCCTTGAATTTGATGTGAATATAACATATGATAAGGGCTTTGGAGTGAGGTGTACACGCAGGTACATGAAGAACACTCTGCTCCAGATGTTCACTGCTGCTCTGCTTGACTCAGACAGCTGTGCAGAAAACGGAAAGGTCTACTCCATCAATCAGATATGGAGCCCAGAGCCGTGTCGAGTCTGTGTGTGTGACACGGGGACAGTAGTGTGTGAGGACGAGGTGTGTGAGGAGCTAAGTGACTGCCAGACGGCTGTGACCCCTGAGGGCGAGTGTTGCCCCGTGTGCTCCACTGCAGCACCACCTCACAGTACAGACACTAAAGCAGGTAAATGGACATCACTGATGTTGTACCTTCATTCCCTCCTACAGAGAACACTGCTTATACTCAACACCTTCAGTTTCCTTTCAGTTGGTATAACAAGTCATTCTGGGGTTTTACCAATCATACTTAGATGAGTCCCACACAGATGCATACATCCAGCTTCTTCTCTAACATAAACCAGTTTTACACTGTTTATGCTGCAACATTTGATGCACTTTTATAGCAGCTATAGCAGCAAACCTACTGATTTGTTTCCATCATAGGAATTGATGGGTTGACTTAAACCTGCAATAACTGACTTCGAGGCCACTTTTAGCTGCTAAATGCTATGGTTGCGTGTGCTGTTTAGCAGGTAGTGTACAGGAGGTATTTTGGCTAATTAGGCATCCTCTCAGGACTGTATGGGCATGTGCAGACTGTGCTACTGTAAAGACTTTCACCTTGCACAGCAGTGCATCAGCAGGATGCAGCAGGTTTTAAGTAGAAGTAAACACAAGTGAAGAAGTAGTTTCTCTTTGCGAGTTAAAAACCATGTGCACTGGTTTGTGTCTTTGTAAACTGAGGCTGACTTGACCTAAAAAAGATAAGTCCTGCTTTTAGAGAGCTCTACCTACAAATTTCTACTTTAAACTGAACTTGGTGTGTTTAAACAGGAAACACAGCTGTAGGTGGAAACAGTGGGTGTTGTATTTATTGCACTGCCTTCCCACCAGGCCCACACAGCGCACCCTATGACATGTGCTCCAGTTAAGGCCAAGTACTGACTGTGCAATTTATCCGAGAAATATTACACACTTCTGAAAACCCCATAATGATGCACAGACCTCACCATTACTGCCAACTGAAAGGGAATCACCCACGATACTGACGTGGTTGCTGTTCTGTTTCATGAAGATACCTGTACAGAAAATGGCAAGACCTACGCCTACAATCAGATATGGAGCCCAGAGCCGTGTCGACTCTGTGTGTGCGACACGGGGACTGTGGTGTGTGAGGAAGTGGTGTGTGAAGAGCTAGGGGACTGCCAAACAACCGAGGCCCCTGAGGGCGAGTGTTGCCCCGTGTGCTCGACAGCCGCACCACCTCCTCCCAGCACGGACAATAAAACTGGTAATAAATATTTAAGAACCGTTTTAAACCTGAGCACATTTAAATGTGGGTGTGTATGTTCCATAAATATCCACGTTTACAATTTTACCTTGGGTCTGCTCATGTGGATTTTTAAGTGGTTTAAAAAACATTTTCGTGGATGATCACAATTGTAGGTGATCGTTTGTACTGAAAAATGACAAAATAGTCCTAGATTTAATCAACTCTCCTCTCAGTCTGTCTCATCTTATTTGCATTTGGGAAATAATTTTCTCTTTTTTTCTTGTTTTTCAAACAAAAGTCCATCAATTTCTTTGCAGTTTTTATATTTGTACATTTCATTACATTGTAATGTTGTCCTGACATGGGTGATATGAGTGTTTACTATATTTTGTACATATTTTAAGCTACTTTCACACAAATCCTGAGCTGAAATACCCATTGTGAACTGTGAAATTACATTACTGTCAGTACAGCCCTTCATTATGGGTTTAAACAGTCAGATTCCCCAAAGACACCATGAGCTACATTAGAACTGAGCATTGTTTTGCTCAGTTAACACAACTTGTTCCTTACAGATGTTCATACAAATAATGCCCACAATGTTCCAGTAGCATTAAGATCACACAGAATTCACCTCAGTGGTTCTTGGTTAGAAATGCAGTAATAAAAGAAATTACAACATAAACAAAATGCAAGATATTTGTAATGAATTCAGCTTTACCTCACTGAGTTAAGAGACGACAAGCACAGGAGATGAAAGAGTATTTGAGTCTGTTAATTTTGGCTATAGAGAGTCAGAGGATGCAGAACCGACAGACTCTTGTGTTGAGTGCCAGACATTTATCACATTATTTAAAACCTTTTTCTGTTTGACACTAAGAGAGGAAGAGCAACAAATACTAAAGACTTATCCATGTGAACTGTAGCCAGTTTCCTCAATCAAAAGATAAGCTGCTGGGTTTTCTTGTGGATCATATGAGTATTAGTTTAAGCGTGTACCTCTAAGACTCTACAGTTTGTTTTATTTCACAGTTTATCACTGTGTTTTCAGGTGTGGGGTGGTGACGTCTAAGATCAGTGCACATGTCTTTGGTCACTTTCACATGATGAGAAAAGACTTATCTTAGGTTTGGGTTTTGGCAGATGGAAGGGGCAGAGTCTTAGGCGACCGGGAAACTAGCTTTTGTTAATGTGAACCTGCTGAGGCTGTAATCCAGGATCTCACACTTCAGACTTACACCCACTGTATCAGCAGGTGCTGATGTCAGTTGCTGTTCTTTTTCACCAAGATTCCTGCACAGAAGACGGCAAAGTCTACTCCAACAATCAGATATGGTACCCGGACCCGTGTCGAGTCTGTATATGTGAAAAGGGGACAGTGGTTTGTGAGGACGTGGTGTGTGAGGATGTAAGTGACTGCCAGACCACAGAGATCCCAGAGGGCGAGTGTTGCCCCGTGTGCTTGGCTGCAGCACAGCGCCCGAACACGGATACAAAAACTGGTAAACTGAGGTCGTTTGTTACCTGCAGATTTTCCTGTGGCTGCATCTTGGTTATTTTAAGTCTGAGGTGACTTTTTTCCTCCACCATCAGCAGTCAGTCAATCTTCCCATCTGTGTCAGGACTGCTGGTGCTCTCTGTCATCTGTCACAGCCTGAAGCTCTGCTCTTCAGGCTCCATCCTGTGTCTCAAAATGTTGTTTGTTAAATCTGTGTCATTGAGCTGTGAGTTTCCCTTTGACTGTATTTTAAGTTTGCAAAAGGAATACATTGACTTTTTGCCAGATAAGCTCACTCCTCAACCAACATTTGTGCAGCAAAAAAAACTGGTAGCAGTTTCATTCGAAGTTTACCTGTTTTACTGCCACACAAATGAAGTTGAGCGAGTAACTTATTTACCAAATAAGGTGTATTCCTCTGGGAAATTGTACCACCTTCGTCATGTTCTGTGTCGTATTATTCATTGCACTTTACATGCATTTTTGATTTTGGATATTGCCACTTTTGTTGGTCTTTGAGCTGGTCTTTGAGTTGGGCTTTGAAAACAGGACTACTTCTACCTTTGTAAATAATTGCTGGCATAAAAGTTAGAAAATGCATGTTAACATTTAAGATTTTGTATTTAAAGTTTGACATTTTGAGAAACACACTTTCTTGCCAAGAGTTAGAGGAGAAGACTCATATCACACCAAATATGAAGCAAGCAGTTAGCTCAGTGGAAAAGACTGGAAATGAGGAAACAGATAGTCCACCTTCCAGCACCTGTAAAGCTCTAACAGGCTGTTTACAGGGGTTTTAGTTCTGGACTGGGACCAGTAACTTCCTACCTGTTTCACAGTTTTACACTGCACAAATTAAACAAATGAGATATAATATGTTAGTTAGTTAGGTTTAGTGTGCTGGTTGGTAGATTCTCTCTGGTAGCTTCATATTTGGTGCACAGACATGAAACTACTGGCAAGAAAGTGAAAAGGTGCATCTAACAAAATGTTGAACTTTTCCTTTAAGTTCTTTAAATTTTAACTGTTGGATTTCACATCACATGGTCAGTGTTATTTTCTTGCACAGAAAAATTACAAATTTCTCTGCGTTTCTGTTTTATAAAGACACCTGCACAGAAAATGGAAAAGTCTACGCCAACAATGACATGTGGAACCCGGAACCGTGTCGGATCTGTGTGTGTGATATGGGGGCGGCGGTGTGTGAGGACGTGGTGTGCGAGGACCTCGGTGACTGCCAGAAAACTGTGACCCCAGATGGAGAGTGCTGCCCCGTGTGCTTGACCTCAGCTTCAACATCAACCCCCAGCATAAACCCCGAAACAGGTAAATGTCGCACCTGTCACTTTGTCGTGGTCCCAGATTGTGCTGCTTTTAAAATATCTCACCTTTGTTTGTGCGTTGCAGCTGCAGATGAGAGCATAGGGGAGAACTGCACCGTCGACGGGGAGATCTACGTCCACAACGACATTTGGAAACCGGAGCCGTGTCGCGTCTGCGTCTGTGACAATGGCGTCGCCATCTGCGATGAGGTGCAGTGTGAGGCTCTGTCCAACTGCGAGAAGGTCGTCACACCTGAGGGAGAGTGCTGCCCTGTGTGTGACACCTTCGCCAGTGCCAGCAGGATGATTGGTGAGATGGGTTTACACTGTCTTCTTATTATAGTAGTAATAGTTAAAGTGCATTTAGTTAAGGCACTTTGCAGCATTTGTGATGAGTGTGCATTTTTGCACCTGGGCGTAGCATTAACATGAGATGATGAATGCGGTAGCTGAGAGCTGAGGAAAACCACTAAATGACATGATGCATCATTCAGGTTCAGGACAGAAAGTAACTGTGCAGGTCAAGTTGAAGCATAAATGTGATTAACTTTCTTCTTCCTGTTTCCCCCCCAAGAAATCATGGGCTTCAAGGTAAGACCAGAATAATTTCCACATGGATTCATTTAAAACAAATATGAAAGCTGCTGTTGTTCTTTAGTCAAAACACAATATTTGTTTTCTTTCACAGGGACAGAAAGGTGAACCAGGTGATATTCCATATGTAAGTAATCTGAGCAGTTTGAATGGCAAATTTTTATACTGTACAACTTACAATAAATAAATAAAAGGACTTTTTTCATGTTAACGTATTTTTTTCCCTCGTAGGTGGTGGGGCTGCCTGGATCTCCAGGACCCTCTGTGAGTTTTCAACTGCTTTTCCTCTCTCTATTGTTTTTGTGTTTACTCTGACATGTACTAATGTTTATAATTAGATAATATATAATATATAAGGTTTAAGACACTAATTAGAAGATGTGCCAGCAGGCTTCTTAGAGTGTGATCAATGCATTAGTTTTACCACTAGAGGGCACTAAAGTGTCATAACTTTGTCTTCACCTTCATTAGACACAAACATATACACACAGGCCTTTGTTGAGAGAGTGCAGGTAGATTTATATACATGCAGGTGTTTGCATATTGTCATTTGATGCACTTGTCTTTTATATTTGTCTTTATGGTTCAGGGTCCTCCAGGAGCTCAGGGTCACACTGGACCAAGAGGCTTTAAAGGCAGGCGGGTAAGTCTGAATCAGTGCATGATATAAATTAAAACAAAGGTTAAGACAGCCAGATAATTGTCCTTTCTTTAGACCAGGGTGTGCAGTCTCGATTTTAATGACTAATTTTGTTCTGGTGAACTCATAGAAGACTCACAAATGTGCAGTAAAAGCATAAAAAGAATCAAAAGACTTCTGGTTACACTCACATGATTTAAGGCTCCAGCTGTGCTATCATCAGCTAACAGACAAGCAGTCACACTGTGCTTTACTGTGCCTCATGTGTCTTCTCTCATTTGTGATATGTTTCTGAACAACCTGCAGGGATTCCCAGGGCCTGCAGGATTTGACGGAGAGCCTGGTGTGCCAGGAAATCCAGGAGAACCAGGGTTGCCAGGCCATCCCTCCTCACCTGGGGTGAGTTTGATAACATTCAGATAACATGTTTCAGTGTATTATCACTGCAGCAGGAATACACAAGTCTCACAGAAGACTAAGTTTGAATTCATCTCTTCCTAACAGGAAAACCTAGTGTCACAGATGGCTTCAGGTTTCAGTGAGAAGTCTGGTCTGGCTGGGATGGTGTCAGGATCAAGGGTGAGTGCTGCGCAGGTGTACTGGAAAAAGCTATTTTAAATGAATTAAATCACATTTGTACAATGTTAAGAAGTTTGTAATGAGGTACAGTTCAAACTACAGTGTATGAAATGCTGCTGTTTCAGGGTGAAGCAGGACCACGAGGGCCTCCAGGGCCGCCGGGATCACCAGTAAGTTTCGTGAACTTTTTCCAGCCTTTTAAATAACTGTAACTATTAGTTATTCTTTGACTGACTAATTAATATTTATTAGTATTTTTAACGTCACTATGTTGTGCATGTCCTCCATTCTTGTTCAGGGTCCAAGTGGTGGTCAGGGAATCCCAGGAGAGTCTGGAGATCCAGGACCAATGGTGGGAACACATTCAGTTCTTTGTCGTAAACTTCTTTTCAAACCAGAGATGTTAAAGTCGAGTTCAGTTTAAATTTAATTGTGCTGAATTTTGAAAAACTTGTGTCGGCTGTGTCACTTCTTTGTGTTTTTTCCTCAGGGTGAGTCGGGTCATCGAGGACCAGATGGGCCACCAGGAAAATCTGGACCTGATGTGAGTCAGACATACACACGTCTGCTAATAAGATGCTATTATTATCCTCATTTCTTCAGCATTATTAATGTTTATTGGCACTGTCAATGATCACTAGTATCATCATAATCATTAACTTCCAGTGTTAACAGTAATTATTTATCTGTAGTATCTGTTGTTTTTTAAGAACCACAATTATCACTTCCTCTGCTCAGGGAGAACCTGGACCTTCAGGTGCCACAGGAGAGCCGGGATTTCCAGGATCTGCGGTAACCAGTCGTCTCCCAGCGTTCACACCAAAAACAAACAAATTATAATATTATATTGATCATAACCCAGTGACACACCCAAGCCCTGAAGAAACAAGGGGACGTGCTTTCATTTTCCATATAATGTAAAATCCAGCATGAAGTACATCAAATATGATCTATGCTTTGGTGATGAACAAAAACTGCAGAAAAAACTCATCACCTTTCAAAATACATAAAATAAATCCACATAACCAGGAGCAGTGTGAGGTGGGACTTCATGGTGGATTTAATTTTCTGTAGGGCGCAAGAGGATTCCCAGGACTTCCAGGTCTTCCAGGACTGAAAGGTCACAAGGTGAGTCACAGGTAGTTAAAGCTGAACAGTGAAGCCTCGCTTTTTTATTTCTGTAGTTACATCCAGAACTTACCTGTTGTTGTGAATTTAAATCTCTTCAACAGGGACACGCTGGTCTTGTTGGGCCAAGAGGTGAATCTGGAGCTGCTGGAATGAAGGTGTGAATATGTCAACTCATCATGTGCTTCTCAAATTTGATGAAAATAGACATACCAGAGGAATCAGAGGAATCTTTTTGTCACACAGTGCTATAGAACATATAATATACATTAAGCGTATGTAACAACAAACAACATATTTCAAACCTGCATTGCTTCTGTGTCTTTGTGATTTGCAGGGTACATCTGGTACTCCTGGTTCTATGGGGGCTCCTGGTCCACTGGTAGGCAACACACACAGTAAAAGGATCATCAGAATATTGGATACACAGTCAGATGTTAGTCACACAGATACTGAGCCAGGCTTCTGTTTCAGGGACCAGCAGGTTTGCAGGGAGAGAGAGGCAGAGCTGGCCCAACAGGGCCTGTGGTAAGAAGATAATATCATCTGTAATGCATGAATAAAAAAAAAGTAAGATGATGTGAAAAGCTTGAGGCCTTTCCTCTTGTTTCCTCTTGCAGGGAAAACGTGGTACACCCGGCCATGTCGGCAAACCAGGTCCTTTGGTAAGGATAGATATCTGCTGTATTAATGTGCTGCATGAATTGTAAATAAATTGAATTTTAGTTTAAATTCCAATCTGCAACTCAAACCAGACCTTATCTAAAGCTGCGAAATAACACAAGAGTTATATTATTTTATGTACGTATGTAAAATGTTCTTTAATCACAGGGTCCGATGGGAATCACTGGTGTGCCAGGATTTCCTGGTGGCCCAGGAATGAAGGTGAGATTGTTTATAGTCTGGTGTCACATACAGTGGTTCTACAGTAGATTCTGTCCTGAATCCGTCCTCTGGTGCAGGGTGAAGCGGGACCAACAGGGGTGAGAGGAAGTTCAGGACCTCAGGGACCCAGAGGTGATGCTGGGCGTGTTGGACCACCTGGACCATCAGGACAGCAGGTGTGTTATAATCCGTCTTTCTTTCTTTTTTTTTTTTTTTCGGTATTTCTTTTAAAACTGGGAACACTCTATAGGAGGATTAACATTATTGATAATCATTGGTTGATATTTTGTTTCATGACAGGGTGCAGCAGGACCTGATGGAGGTCCAGGTGCCCGTGGCCAAGCAGTAAGTGTCAGAGATTGTTAGAGCTTTCACTGCTTTAAAAAATAGTGAATTTAGAGAAATGCTTTTTTGAAGAGAGATTTAATTCTTACAAGTAATTTTGGAACATGTGATTTAGCAGCTTCAGTTGTCTTTTAGATTTTTTTAATTAAATCTGTAACTGCTCCTCCTCCTGCTCCTCTTTCTCAGGGTCTGGCAGGTGTTCAGGGTCCAGCAGGTATGCTGGGCCCACCCGGTCCCCCTGGCCCCCAGGGAACTACAGGATTACCAGGACCGAAGGGCCAAGTGGTATAAGCTCCCATTTCATCCAGTTTCCCTGTTTTTTAATACATGTTTGTAACCTTGTGGTTCATATGATCTAATGCACGGGAAGCTTTAATGTTTTGACCTCCAGGTCATGTGATCGTCTTTTACAGGGTGACGTTGGAGTGCCTGGATTCAAAGGAGAAGCTGGACTCAAAGGAGAAAGAGTAAGCCCAAAATAAAACCATCCTGACATCACGGTTTGGTGTCATGTGTTGGTTAACTGACAGATTGTTTGACTAGTTTGTTTGGAGACTGACCGAGTGATTATTGATTTCTGTGTGATGCCAGGGCGACCATGGTGCTCAGGGTCCATTAGGCCCAATGGGAGAGGATGGGAAGCGTGGACCACGAGGTGATGGTGGATCCATCGGGCCTCCAGGACCCCCAGGAGAGACAGTGAGTCACCTTTTACCTCATCCTCCATCCGACTTCATCCAAATTTTATGGAAACTCAAAACTCTAAGAGCAGACTTTTTTTTGATGAAGTGTCCTTCATTTGTTGTAGGGAGCTCCAGGAAATAGAGGTTTCCCTGGTGCAGATGGTTTACCAGGCCAAAAGGTGAGCTGACTACTGCTGCTGTTACTGTTGTTAATTACAATTATTCTTGATCTTGACTGTGATTCTGAAAATTTGATGCTTGGCCGAACAGGGAGCTCAGGGTGAAAGAGGGCTGCCAGGATCATCTGGTGCCAAAGGCTTATCTGGAGATCTGGGCCGAAGTGGAGAGCCAGGTTTAACAGGAGCTCGGGTAACACAAACACAGCTAAATGTTCAATGTTGTCCTTTATTGTTCTGAAATACATACAATCTACCTGAAATAAAATGGAAAGAATCAGGAGTACTGTTTTCCATTTAGAGTTCTAATAACAATATTCATGTAATGTTTACTTTTAAGGAGAAGATGCCACTTCAGAGACAAGTGTCCAAGGCTTCTTATTTTGTGTCTTATTTCTCAGGGTCTGACTGGACTTATCGGCGCTCAGGGAGCAGAGGGGAAACAAGGACCACTGGTTCGCAAAACCTTTTATTTTCAACACTCAGCACTCTTTCCCCAAACCTAGAGTACAGAACGTGTGACACCGATAGCATGAATTTAATTTTCTTTCTCTTTCCAGGGCTCAGTAGGAGAGGATGGTAAACCAGGCCCAGCTGGTTCTACTGGAAACAGAGGTTCAGCTGGACCGATGGGCCTGCCAGGACCGAAAGGCTTTGCTGTGAGTATGAACGTGTTTGATAGTACCCAACAAACATGGTTTTTAGGCATTAAATTCAGTGCTTAAGATTAAATGATTTTGATGGGCCTCCAGGCCATTTTATTCTGGGAATATGTTTTTGAGAATGATCCTCAAAGCAGAGGTACAGAAACGCTGACCACATCATGACTTCTGTGTTTGGGTTCCTGATGTTTTTTAGGGGGATGCTGGGAAGATTGGAGAGGCTGGAATCCCTGGACCTCCAGGTCAAAGGGTAACAATCACTATTTATATAATATAATTTATACCTCTTACCAGGACTCCATTCTCTTCATCAAAGTACAAATATACTGATAAATACTGCACTTTAACTGTATTCCAGGGACCAAATGGAAAAGATGGAGAGGAAGGCGCCGCTGGTCCATCTGGCCCAGCTGTAAGCATCTGCCTTTGATGAGAAAATCATCAGTGATTTATTGATGTTATGGTTTGATTATATTCAATTTGCTTATTTTCAGGGTCCTGCAGGAAAAAGAGGAGAGCAGGGACCACAGGGACTGACTGGTTTCCAGGTAAACTTTTACAGAATATTTCAATTTTATTGCTGACATCTATTATTTTACACTGTATATTATATATATTAAACATATACATTTTTAAAATGACCCATTTATTTACATATTTATGTGTTTGATTTCCGTTTTTTTCTCTGTTTCAACTGTTTCTCCGTTTTCTTGCTAAAACATGTGAAACTGAAACTAAATCATGATTTCATCACATCAGTGTATAACTGAGTAAGCTGATATTCTTGTCTATTATTATCATTAGTATTAAATAAAAAGTGGGTTGGTGTTTTTTAGGGTTTGCCCGGACTGCCTGGCCCACCTGGAGAGTCAGGAAAACCAGGTGATGAGGTATGACGAAATAACACACAAAAAAATGGAACTTCAGTTTTATTTAGCCTTCAAACTATATGCTGTACAATACATTACATTAAGCATAGTGTTCCTGTATTTTTCCAGGGTCTTGCTGGAGAGGCTGGGTCTGTCGGAGCTACTGGTCCAAGGGTAAGTTAATTTGTATTGTTAATAACTGATCCCTCCCCTGATTATGGGTGTAGCTCTTATTCAGTTTCCACTGTGAGAGTTTTCTTCTTTTCTTTCTTTCTTTATCCCCTGGTCGTCCTTGTAGGGAGAAAGAGGCCCTCCAGGAGAAAGAGGTGAAATAGGACCCAATGGGCTGCAGGGACCCAAAGGTAGTCCAGGTGGACCTGGACCAGATGGACCAAAGGTATTGTAACCATAAAGCCACTGACACTGAGACCTGAAGCACCAGGTTGCTGAGCTGCTACATGTAAATCTGTGATACTTTCTTGTGTGTTTTAGGGTAACCCTGGTCCAAAGGGTGCTATGGGTGAGCCAGGGGGTCAAGGACTTCAGGGGATGCCAGGGGAGAGGGGCATACCAGGACCTGCAGGCCCAAAGGGAGATGCTGTAAGTTAAAGAGTAGGATTAGACCGCAGAGAAACTGAGGTACCGGTTTCTCCACTAACATGATACATAGGACTAGCTCAGAAAGGTTAGTCCTGTGTGTTCAGCTTGTTAAAGGAAGATGAACCTGAGCCACTGATGAGGCTGACTTCTTCTGACAGGGCTCTGTTGGAGAGAAAGGACCCGAGGGTAAAGCAGGAGCTGACGGTGCACGGGTGAGTCGTCTCAACAACGATGGTTGGGACACAAACAGCACTGCAGATTTCTCAGATGTTTGTGACCAAACATTTTACCTGAAAACATTTTCACTGTCAAACCATCACTGACTGACAATCTTACTTTCAAGTTTTCATTCAATTAAGTTTTCATTTCTCTGGTATAGTATTCTAATATGTATGTATTCATTTTCTTAAAAGGGACTTCCTGGTCCTGTTGGACCTGTAGGTTCCAGTGGACCCAATGGAGAGAAGGTGAGTTCAGATTTTTAAATTTTTGTAGCAGTTAAAACCTGGAGATGTGGTTGGTTATGGTCACATAATCAGCCACAGTGGTCTCAAAAATACTACTGCAAAATCACCAGTGACTGGTGGACATGGAAGATGATCTTCACATTTATTCACACCTGTAGAAAAGTCTTTGCCATGTTTTAGGAATGCTTAATTTACGCGACTTTACTGTTCCTTTATTTCAGGGTGAACTCGGTCCACCTGGACCTGCAGGACGTCGAGGCTCAAGGGGAATCGCTGTCAGTAACATTTTCTTTTACAACTGATGTTAAATTAACAGGAAGTTAATGTTTCTCTTGATAAAGTATTTTTGTGTGATGTTATTAACAGGGCTCTACTGGTGAGCCTGGTCCAACTGGTGCTGCTGGCTTCCCTGGACCTCCTGTAAGTCGGCACTAAAGATAGATAAAACCTGAAACACATTTAGTATTTTTTAAGTTTTAAAGCTTGATTAAAAATGGACTCATTTCATTTTTTTTCCCCCAGGGTCCTGATGGTCAGCCCGGGGTCAAAGGTGAAACAGGTGAGCCAGGCTCGAAGGGAGAAGCAGGACCACCCGGACCACAGGGGATGGCTGGGAAACCAGGAACACAGGTACACATCCGAAACATGAAGTGTCTTAATCCAATTGCAGGTGAATAATCCAAATAAATCTTGGTCAGAAGCTGGTAGAGATTTTAAAACAGATCAACATGCCCTGGTCTGAAATTGTTTAAATATCTTGTGAAAGGAAGAGTCAGACTGTTTATATTAAACTCCACTGGAGGAAAACTTTTCAAGCAACAAGTCAGTTATTTACAGATGATCAGTCCATTTTCATAAAGATATTTAGGGTGATCTTAGTTGTGTTTGTTTTAGGGACCTGTTGGTGTAACTGGGTTGAAAGGTGGCAGAGGAACACAGGGTCAAGCGGTGAGTTGTTCAAAGCCTTTGTGACAAATAACAACTTCAAATTCTTTCTTTAGAACTTTAGTTTGGTGTGTTAACAGAGTAATTTCATTATTTTCACTAAAGGACATCTTATTAGAAGTCTTCTTTTCCTGCAGGGCTCTCCTGGGTTTCCTGGGTTGCCTGGAGGAGTTGGACCACCTGGCCCTCTTGTGAGTTAATTAGCTGCATCAAATGGAAATAACACATAACATTTGTTGACATTGTACTAACAGGAGGTTGTGTGCATGTTTCAGGGTGTTGTTGGGGCAGATGGGCCCATAGGTGCTCCAGGAAAGCAGGGCCCTCCTGGGATTCGAGGAGAGAATGGAGCTTCAGGGCAGCAAGGAGAGTCGGGACCCTCAGGCCCACCAGGCAGCCCTGGAGAGAAGGGAGACTCTGGAGAGGACGGTCCTCCGGTCAGAGAATCGTCAGACTGTACTGGTCTTCCAGATAAGTCCTGAGATGATTCAATTGACTGTCTGCTCTTGTGTTTCTCTGTCAGGGGCCTGATGGGCCTCCAGGACCTGCTGGTGCCGCAGGACAGCGGGGTATTGTGGGTCAACCTGGACTCAGAGGAGAGAGAGGCATGCTGGGACTGCCAGGTCCTGCTGTATGTAATCCTGTGGACCACAGTAACTCACTTTTTTTAGACTAATCCTGCAGCTGAAATGATGATGTGACTCCTGAACCACGTGAACAACAATTTAAACTTTGTGTTTTTATGTTTCTCAGGGCCCACCAGGAAAACCCGGAGCCCCTGGAACTCAGGGCAGCAAAGGGCCAGCTGGTGGAGTTGGGTTACCAGGAGCTACTGGACCAAGAGGAGACGCTGGCCCTGAGGTATGTTATTTAATTCCTGCTGACTGGATTAGAAGAGTCTGCCATCAACATATAAATATAGAAAGTCTAGTGCGGCAGTGTCTATCAATCACAGGCAAAAGTATCTTTACAGGTTTCATGGCAAAGCAACGACACTGCGTAACATTTGAAAATTATCTTCAAAGTAAGTTGATCATGTCTTCATGTGTTCATTCAGGGTATTGCTGGAGCAGAGGGGCCTCCTGGTAAAGATGGTCTAGTAGGGGAGAGGGTAAGATTTTTTTGTTTTTTTAAACAGCAGACTGAATCAGTTAGTGACACCATTGTACAGCTGTGTAATCGCTGGCGTGTGCATGTGTTTCCAGGGAGACAGGGGAAATCCTGGTCCAGAGGGTCTAGCTGGTGTTACAGGGTCTCCAGGAACTGAGGGTCCAGTGGGAATCACCGGCAGTCTGGGACCCATTGGCGAAAATGTGAGTTTAACAAACAGAAATACAAGTAATTTGTAGACCTGTCAGTGCTGTCACAACTGCAAAGTCTGCTCTGTCACATCTGTTTGCTTGTTTTGTATTTAGGGTGCCAAAGGCCCCCCTGGGCCCCAAGGACAACCTGGAGTACGAGGAAAAGTGGTAAACATTAAATGCCAGTTTTTCACCTTATCAATACCTAAAACAACAATTTAAAATTTAAAATCAACAACTGAACATAATGTTTTCCAATGATGTGTTGAACTGTCATCCTGTGTCTGGTTTCAGGGCCCTCAAGGTCCACAGGGAGAGAAGGGGGCAGCTGGAGAACAAGGAGAGAGGGGTCAGAAAGGACACCGAGGTTTCACAGGTCTCCACGGTCTCCCTGGAATCACTGTAAGCACAATGTTTATCATTTAGGCACTTCTTCACTTCCTGTGGAGATAGAAGGGAACGTACAGTCAAATAGTTTTGAGGCTAGTTAGTTCAGGGAAATTGTAACACAGACAGTTACATTTCTCTCTTTTCTGTTTCAGGGTGCCACAGGGGATGCAGGAGCTATAGGTATTGTTGGACCATCTGGGCAGAGGGTAAGTGTAGAACCACAGCCTCCTATGAAATTTACAGTCAGACCAGATAAAAATATGCATTACATAATATGTATTATTTCTCAGTGTAAATGTCTCATTGTTTTACAACCGGACAGGGACCTCCAGGAGTGTTGGGTCCTCCTGGAAAGGAGGGAAACATCGGCCAGCCTGGACCGATGGGTGCTCCCGGAAGCAGAGGAGCCAGTGGAGACGTCGGAGCACAGGTGACATTTTATTTAAGACAGTTATCTTATTGAAACTACATTTTCAGATTACTTAAACCTTAATAGCTGAAGTAGATGAAGTAAATATATTAGACCTTGTCAGAGTTTCACAGCAGTTTCCCAGCTTTAAAGACATTTTACAGGATTGCAGCATCAAGCTGTCATGTAACCTCAAAAAGACTAAGATATCTTGATCTAGATGTATGATTGCATGATCGTCTTTTCTCTGTCAGGGTCCACAAGGTGAACCCGGACCCCCTGGCCCTCCAGGGCCCCCAGGACCTCCCACTGCGGTTGTGGAAGACCTTTTCGTCGACCCAGTTGACTATGACGGGAACGGCGACGTGCCAGAGGCCATGGAATTCGTCGAGGACGGTGTGGCGGCTGAGCCTCCTCCACTTCCAGAGTTCAACAAAGATGAAGCCCTTCCCAATAAGAAGTCAGCCATCCTGCGTGCAAACACGGGCGTCCATGCTACTCTGAAGACCCTCAGTGGAAATCTGCAGAACCTGCGCAGTCCTGATGGCAGCAAGATGAACCCCGCAAAAACCTGCCAGGACATCAAGCAGTGTTACCCCCAGAAAAAGAGCGGTCAGGGGCCTGTTCTTCATATTTTTCTACTGTTTTCTGCTTGTTTAGACATTATTTTCTTTTATTTTTAAACCATTTTCAGACCAAGTGATCTGACTCCTTTTCTTGTACCTTTGATACAGGTGAGTACTGGCTTGATCCAAATCAAGGAAGCACAAAAGATGCCATCAGGGTCTACTGTAATATGGAAAGCGGTGAAACCTGCATCTCTGCCAATCCGGCAAACATTCCCCGCAAAGCCTGGTGGACAAAATCCAGTCCCAGTGCTAACAAGCTGGTCTGGTTTGGAGCCGACATGAATGGTGGAAATAGGGTAAGAAATCAAAAGATTTATTTTGATATGTGCATGTTGAGGAAGCTTTAAACTCTGTACTGGGCTGTAAATATGTCAAACTGACGTCTAATTTCAGTTCACCTATGGAAATAAGGAGGAGCAGCCCAATGCAGTGGCTGTTCAAGTGAAGCTGCTGCAGCTTTTGTCCAAAGAGTCACACCAGAACATCACCTACCACTGCAGGAACAGCGTGGCTTATAAAGACGAGAAGAGCAGCAACCTGAAGACAGCTCTGGTCCTCAGAGGCTCCAACGGCCAGGAGCTGAGAGCGCAGGGCAACAACCGCCTACGATACACCGTCATCGAGGACGGCTGCTCAGTAAGTCTACAACAGGATACCTAGACCTGATGAAAAACACTTTGGAGACACTTCAAGTGATTTGTCTTTTCTTTTTCCTTTAGAAATCAAATGGAGAGTGGGGCAAAACAGTGATTGAGTACAGGACTCAAGCGTCAGCCAGGCTGCCCATCGTAGACTTGGCCCCCATGGACATCGGAAAGCCTAATCAGGAGTTCGGCCTGGACATCGGCCCCGTGTGCTTCTCGTAAGACGCAAATACCCAACGCAAGATCAACACAAGATAGACTCAAATAGCCCTTTGTAGAGGAGTAACATCATCATGACAAATTATAGTACATGGACTCCTCAAATCAATAAAGGTTCTTCACACGTGGCTGCATTTCCCATAAGCTGTTGAAGCACATTGTACTTACTGTATCTGCCAGCAGACGAGAGCTGTGTGACTGGTGTGACGCTGACGTAATTTATTCACCATGTCAATACATTTACAATCTAGAGCACAAGTACTTTAGGGGGAAATGCATGTGGGTGGAAAAAAAAAGAAATGTCCGAGGTGCTAATAAAAAAGAAAGTGGGGTTTAAACAGACTGTAAACTTGCATAAACTGGAAAAACAGCCTGTAACATTAAAGCTTAAAGAGATGTAACGTCTTTATTGGGAACTTGGAGGAGATTGCCTAAGAAGTGAAGGTTTATACTGAATAAAAGCTTTCAAACTTTTTCATTTTTCACCAGTGATGGCTTTTTTCCAGTAAATGCACATCCAGAGGCCTGGATAGGGCAGGAGTTTTTATGGCAAAGAGTGTAGTTCTTAATAAATGGAATTTTAAAAAATGAAAATCATGCTTGAACCTAAATTATTTAGTTCTGTGCAGGAACTCATTTACTCTTTCAACGGGAAACCTTTGTATCTCCTTTTAAAACTTCAGCTGTAAAGGCAACGTATGACTGTAAATTGCAAATGATTTGTTTATTGTTGACTGTGGATGTGGAATAAATGTCTTTCTCTGGAATGACTGTGCTCTTCCCACAAACTGAAGTAAGAAAAACTGAATAAACACACGGTTCCCCCTCATGAGCAGCAAACTTCTGCTTTGTAGGTGAGTTTACATGAGCTCAGACATTAAACCATCTCACCACTGGAGGGAGACAGTGCTTTTCCTACCGGGCATCAAATCACAGTAAATTGCTCTCACCTGAGATTTCAGGTGTAACCAGTCCTTCATTAAATGGCTGAAATGAAAAAGAGCAGCAGGAATCTGGGAGTTAAAAACAAATGAATCTGTGCTTTATGATAAATGAATGCAAACTGTAGAGTCAGCTTTCATTTCAGACATGGATTTTGGTGTGTCTACACTGATTTAGTGCTGATTTCTTCAAATATAACAACACACCGGTTCTCTGATTTACAAAACCAACCAAATGTGTCACCTCAGCGTGAAAACTTGTCCTCGCTGCATGCTTCTCCCCAACGCTTTAGTGTGTCTGAGTGCATGAGGGTGTGTGAGCAAACGAGATGAAACAAAAGAAAATAAAGAGCCAGAGAGAGGGAGCGAGAAGGCGTCCTCACAGGAAGAAAAAGAGCCAAAGTTCAGGCAGCACATGTTTCTGGGTCGACCTCTCATCTCAGCGCTCGGTGAAAGACGTGACACTCTCACCGTTTCCTGCAGCCGGGGGCTCGCTCCACATCTGTTGAGGTGGTCATTTTTAGCCAGGGGGCTGCTATTTTCATTTCAATGCATGGAAAAAATTTATCATAGAGGTAAAACCATGGGTGAAGAAATCTAAACTGTGCTTCTGTGGAAGCTTTAAAGAACTTTTTTATTTACAAGCTGCTCAGGTGGGGACAATAGTGTCAAAACACAAGGCCTTCAGGATTCCAGACATTAATTATTAATGCAAAGCCAGTAACCAGTGCACACCTGTTCACTCAGAAGCCACAAATATCAGCTTCATGGCTTTAATTAGCTTCTGTCGTCTCTGAGAAGCAAAAGTCTTTTCTCATTTCCTGTGGAAATATATGAGTCCAGAGACTGAATTCTCCTTTGTCTCCTCCTTTCATCTCCTCCGGCTTGCATGTATACTTTAAGGTCTCTCTGCAGGCCTGACGTAGTTTTCTAAGAACTGGTTCTCTTCCACTTAATGTATTTGTGCCCGCTTCACCCAAACGAGGACCGCTGGAGTCTACGACCCTGAGATGACTTGGCAGCGACGCCCAGATCCTGACTGGGGTGTCTCTTGTTCACGGAGGAGCGTCGATGAGATTTCCCAGCTGCTCCTTTTCCTTCCTTTGCACCCTCCAACCCCACCTCACTGACGTCCCTCCAGAACACTTAAAGAACACTGGGAAAGGATCATGAGAAAGGATCAAACTATTAACCTAAATTATTCTCACTGGCAAGAAAACACTGGGCTGTGAAAAAAAAAGAGGAATCTCACAATTGAGGGAAAGTCATAAAGTTTGTTGTTTATAGTGGGAACACTGAAGCCACTGTTGATAGGTTTTGCATGTAAAACTCAACAGGGATCAGTTTATTTTGCAGATTTAGAATATTTCCAACATTTCTAGATGTGGCATTTTTAACATTTTCTCAGTTTACACATGGAACTCTGCACCTATACCTCAGTGAAATCTGCTCTTTATTCCATCACTGCCTATCAGTACCTCAGCCACAGCCTGATCTATTCTGGGACTTTTACTTCCCATTTTCCATGTCTGATAGTTTGCTCTTTGTCATCACAGATCCTGTTGTATCCACGATCTCACGGAGAATTTTCACCTGACTCTGCAACTCCTCTGTGCAGATTCTACTTTTGGGTCCTCACAATTTACTAAATTTGTCACTATTAGGTTGTATTCTTATGTAGATCTGAATTTAAATACAGATGATATGAATCGTTTTTTTTTATTAACATAATTGTTTACGTGAAGTATAAGTTTTTCACTTCATAATATCAGTTCCAAAGAGACTGAGAAAAATCAGGTGACATTTCATTACTGTGTGAACGTTTGGCATGAAATGAATTATGTTTGTATGATATGTGATTTTTAGACTGGGATTTTCAAGCTGTGGGTGTCAGCCAGTGTTTTTCCTCACATGATCCTGAAATCACAGATGAAGTAAAAACTCACACCCTTGCTTCACACAAAGAACTTAGCTTCACTTGAAAATGATAGCTCTTCACATGGGTGCTCACACACACACACACACACACACACACACACACACACACACACACACACACACACACACACACACACACGTGCAGGAAAACACAGTTACACTAACACACACAGACCATTCAGTTCCGCCAGCTTTTCGGAGTGTGACTGATTGATTACTACCCAGAAGGCTTGGCTTTGTTGATGTCAGAAACAGGACAGGTATCCCAGACCACAGGGGCCGCAGAGAAGATTGATGTCTCTCTCTTTCACACCCCTCTTTTCTTCCTCCCACTTTCTCTCTCCATCTCCATCTGTGTCATGATTCACTCACGCTTCCACGCACACGTGCATTTTTATAGCATTCTTAGCTAAAACATGTAGCTTTTCTTCAGTTGTAAATTTAGCTGTCAGTTGTAAAGTGGAGTCCCTCATAGACTCATGTATGCGAGTTGGAAGTCGGTACTTGTCCAGTTACAGACGGGCATGTAAATCATGTGGATACTTGTCCAATTGTGCAATTACTTTCCTGCATGTAAATTAAATTTATGCAAATCAGTTTTGAATGAAAGCGGAAAACCACTGAATACACAGGTGAGGTCGAGTGAATGTAGCCTAATATGAGGCCGTACGTACAGTGTGTACAATATAAGGCTGTGTTCAGACCAACTGTAGCCTCGCGTGAAATAGTGGCACAGTGAGCTCCGTCAAAAACAAATCAACAAAAAAACAACAGTATTAAATGCTGTCTCATAGTATTATACTGTAAAATCCTTCCAAGAAACCTTCAAACTCACAGATGTGAATGACCCAAATTGGGGTCTTTCTGAATTGTATTTCATATTGTGTCACTGGTACGTTAAACAATACGACTCCACAAAAGCAGCCCCTTGCGTTGGTGTAACTGAGGCTGGATGGTCTGATACCTGCACATCTGCTCTTTTTCCCTTTCTGTTTTTCCAGTAGCTTGGTGATCAAAAGGTTCAGTCTCAGGGACAAAAGGTGCAACTGTACCTTTACACGGTGAGTGTCTTATTGCAAGGAACCTTGTGAACCTTGGCCATCTTTAACCGGCCAGTCGTCTGTATGTCCACAGTCCTGTGGCAGATGTGTAAATATGGCTTAGAGGGTGTGAGTCTTTTGCAGGGATGCTGAGCACCAGGCAGTACTGCAGGTTGGAGGAGAGGAGAGGAGAGAGAGAAGAGGTTTCAAGAGGCATCATCTTCTTGTCTCTGTGCTTCACTAGCTCTCCCCCTCTTTCTCCTCCTCTCCCGCCCCCTCTCTCTGGTTCAGCTCTGCAGGAGGCATTAATGATCTGATGTGGGATCTGCCCTTTACTACCCCAACCAGCTGTAACACAGCATTTGCAATAATAATAGCTGATGTGGGACCACCCATTGTTCACCCTCAGCCAGGTGTTCCTGGGCACCTGGAAATTTAATGATCTGACCAGGGATGCGACCCTTTGATGCCTCGACCAGTTATCAGTTTCAAACTCTACCTCTAATACCACCTAGTGTATATTAACCACATTCCATAAGTTACAGTTTGTTATTGTCAGAGACACACTTTAGAAAACACTTGGCTTTAACTTAAGGTTGGTAAATGTAGCAAATGAAATATTTATTGCTGGAACTTGCTACAGGAACTTGTCCCATTTGGGACTACACAGGAAGACATTTCGTTTCAGAGATGTTTGGTGCTGCTATTTGTACAGCTATAAATACCGTTACAGTTGCTATACTACTTATGAAAATAATACCACCACTGTTGGTACCGCTATGACTGCCACTGCCACTGCTTTAACCTGCTTTAGTCAGTTGCACCTGTTGTTATGACGAACCTCCAGCTCCGTCTGTTTCTTCTGATCTGACAATAATAACCATCACTGGCATAGATCAGTGGTGTAGTTTCCTGCATTTAAATGAAAGTTTTGCATTTTTCCTTCAATTTTCATCACCTTCCCTGAACTGGCAACAGCTCTGCTACAAACCCTTATCTTATATATATTGTTTATTATTTTAATATAATTAAAATGTAATTTTAAATTCAAGCTTAAAAAAAGGGAGAAAAGGAAAACTGGATATCTCATTTGGAATTCAGCATGCGTACCACATTGTTACAGCTGTAAATATGAATCTTTAAATTTTGACCCATGGCCCGGGATCATTGAAAACATGGCAACATTCTCCTCATGAAGAACGCTGCATTCACTGTGTGTCTGTTTGGATTTTCTATTTTATACAAGTAAATGTATAATTAGATACATTATTAGATTTATTCGCCATTTCAAGACAAAATGAATGCAGAAATTTGCTGTTCTCTCACTCTCACCTATCTCTCTTTCCCTACAAACACTGTATCCATAGCACTGTAATTTTCCTCATCTTCTATTTTTTACTGTGCACACATCACTGTACATTCAATCCGACACTCATGGACTCCAGTATAGTTCTGCTGCATTTCATTGCAGTGCTGAATCAGTAATGAGAAGTAAAGCATCCAGACAAGGTTAGCATGATAATTGTAGCTAGCGGAAGTCGTGCTGAGACGTATTTCACAATCTGTGGAGCTTTTTGTTTTTAGGTTATAAGTTGTACTTTGTAAACTTCAGAAATCCAATAGATCAAGAAGATGTTATTTTAATTTTGTAAAAACATTTTAAAACATGTATAAATCCCTTTTTTTCTGTTCCTCTTCATATTTTTTATACTCTTTCATCCACTATTTATGCCTCCTTGGACAAATATATTTTCACCTCTGTCCAGTTTCCTCTTGCATATTGAGCTATACAGGGAAAAAAAACTAGACTGTAACTTCAATTTGCCTCCTTCATCACAAGGCCAGTGATACTGCAGGGAGTGTGTCTGTACATCCCTTAAACCCCCTGCAGAGCTCAGCTCAGCGTGGAGTAAATCCCGAGACCTGTCTTTCTCAAATAGATTACACTGCACATGGTATCTCTCTCTCTCATATACACCCTTGCACATCTCTCGCACACAATCACACAGGTTCATGTCTTCCCGTGGCCTTGGACTACATGCTGTGCTCCGTTCCATATTCCTTAAACAACCTTGAAAATTCTTATGGTATAGTTTGATAAAATAATTTACACTTCCTGCAGCTGAATATAGATACACGTTTTTGGCTTAAACATCCATCACAAAGGGCACAGACACTTCTTTATAGTCATATATATCATTGTAGGTAGTGAACAACTATAAAAAACAGCAAAAAAAAAAAAAAAAACTAGTCTGAAAAGGACAGTTATGATATAATGAATAAAATCTTAGAAAATTTTATATTCCCTATGTAGCAAGGACATATTATATATGGTGCAATCCTACATATAGAGTCAACATTATCATCAAGGGTAAGGTTGCCATTGAGAAAACAACAGTGGCAAAGACCAACATCCTGAGAGACCACTGTTAACCCAACATGGGTACAGTATACGATTTGACAGTAGATGATTCATGATACTGACATTATGAAAAGAAAAATGTAGTGCAAAATGTAAATAAAGTGAAGACCTCCTCTAACACTGGTTGTGTAACTATGTAAGGACAAATAGGGTTATACAAATAGCACAAAACAAAACTAGGCTCCTTATAAGGTTACACTAAGGTGAAAATAGGAATCATAAATGTTATGTTTCATTAGTCTTTTTAAATTGAATAAAGTGAATAAAAATGCAAATTTTCTTTTTTTTTTTTTTAGTCAGCTTCAGAGGAAGGAATCATGTGGAAGTGGAGTGAAATGAAATTACACTAGTAACTAGTTGTTTTCCATTGATGCAATTATATGTTTTCAAATTATCTAAAATAACCTCTCTTTTAGAATAATGCATGGCATGTTTCATTTTAGAATAACAATTTAATGAAGGCTTAATTTGATAACATTGAGACACTGTTATCAGAACTCTGAAGTTATTGATGTGATTCAGCAGATCAGATAACTTTACCTACAGTTTTAACAGCTGCAAAGTTCATTAGTTACCACAGCTCTGTCTGTGGCAATTAATGCATTGCATTGTAAGAGTAATCTAATCATCTATTGAATATCAAAATTTCTTTCACAAACATAATGAAAAATGATAATGATAGTGATTATGACAGATAATGAACAGCACACAAAGAGCTGTTCTGGCCAGTGATTAAGATAATGATCAGAGTCTGCACACAAAATTGGGGTCACATACATTCTGGTAAATTGTTGAATGGCAACTGCAGTGACACTAAACTTTGAAAGGCTGAAGGGTAGGTAACAAGGCCTAAGAGACACTGCTGTCTCAGAAGTTAGATGACAACATGTAAGACCTGTAGAGGAAGGATACTTCAAACCATTTCTCATGAACTCTGACTAAAATATCAACAGTTGTGGCTTAAAGCAGCCCCCAAAAAAGTGATAAATAAAATTCTGCTTTGGTTGAAGTGGAGCAGACTGTGTGAGGGCTCTGGAGTGAGTGGGGATCTGGGTGATGTCATATGGGCTGATTAAATGAAATGTCATCAAATGCGTTTGCCTGCAGGAGGACTACGGAGCTCGAGTTAGACTACATGCTAAATATTACCTTACCTATCACCTTACCTATAAGAAGAAGTCTGATGTGCCTTTGTGTCGCTTGAATTCAAATCAAAAATGGAAAAATGTGTAAGGACTTGTTGACATTATCCAGTAAATAAAGCTCATGAGTGACTTTTTTTTGGTTATCAGACTAGCATGGTGTTACTCTCCAAGCACGCGTAACTGAAATGTCAAGTCCCAAAAAGTAGCACGAGCCACCAGACGGACAGAATGGGGGAAGACAGTTTTGTCTCAAAGGATTAATGAGGAAATCTGACACCATGTTGCATTGTATAGGCAATTGAAATGCTGTTTCAAACCATGAAAGTGAAAGTGATCCACTACACCTGTGAACGTATTGTAAGAGACTTGACAAACCATATGTGAAACAACAGAGGGATCGGCAGAGACAGCTGTTGGTGTTGTCCCAAAGGACTGATGAAGATATCTGAGATATTTTCCATTCATGTCATATCTCATGTTTGTTATTGCTAAATCCAGTCACATAGTATGGTGAAAATTTTTGAGTCATTTAAATGTGTGTTCATCCTTACGAGGACTAAAGATTAGCCTCCTGAGGATGGATTAGAGATTTGTGTACAGTCCCAGAATAGTGCAAATTATTTCACATCAGTAAAAAATGAAAAGCAAAGATTTTCTTTCTCTTGTTCATTGAAGTGTCAGTGCTTCTTATGTCTAGTATGTTTATGCAGTTATCACACTTGAAAGAGCTTTTTAAAGCAACCAGATCTCCCTTTATAATGTTGTAAGTGATGAAAAGCCTCAAACAACCATATGTGAATGACCGGAGGGATAAGATGCAGAAATAGACTCAAGGTGTCATCCCAGAGGGCTGATGAAGGACTATGCAAAAACTCTCGCTAGGAAAACAACATATTGCTTCATGTTTTAATTGGAGCAAGTTAATGGTCCGTGAAGACTTGTGTATTAGTCACTAAGACAAGCTGTTCTGATCAAAAATGTTTGTGTATGTGTGAATGTGTGTCTCCACATAAAAAGTTTCTGTGTCTCTTTGGCCAAGTGCCTGTTTTGTGTCAAGCCTCCCGGGGGGGAACACTATTAGGCTGTTCTCTTCTATCAACAAACTTTTTATGAGCTCAGCTTTCTTAGAAACTCAAAAAGAGAACTTGTTCACAGCCTGTGTACGCACATAATTTCATCCTTGCTTTGATTGAACAATCAAACAGTTTATACCACATGTACAATAAGTACATGTACATTTTGGAGGATAGATAAGCAGAAAGTGTAAGAAAAAGTTGCCTGTGTGATGTAAAGGTAATCTGGGGGCAGAGAATGAATCCGATGAATGTGTATGACTTAATTGAAGTGTGTTGCATGTGTGTTTATCTAAGGGGGAGGGAGAAAGCTAGTGTGATATGAATACAGTGTGTCTATCATCTTTATCAGCTATGAGCGGGAAATGAAGCAATTCGATTAGGGTGACATATATCTTGTCTTTATGGAGCAGTTCATTTTACACCTCAGTCAATACGTTAATGAATTATTACATTTCTCTGAGTTTCCTACAAATTAAATTAAATTGCCATTTTGTCATTGTTACAGGAAACACCACCACTATATCAGTTTTTATTTCTTCAATGAATTTACAGAACCTTCTGACCATTTTTAATTGGTAAGATGAGGTATGAAAATTAAATATTGGACAGTGGATCATGTAAACTACTTTGAAGAAGACTAAGAGACTACAGCAATGTAGTCTCCTAGAGGCTGTACTAACGCACAATGGCATTTTGAGCTGAATGATAGTGCTAATGTGCTGATGTTCACGAAACATAATGTTTATCATGTTTCCCATATTAGTGTTAGCATGCTAACATTTGCTATTTAGCACCAAACACAAATTGAAGCCAAGGCTGAAAGGCCTAACAGTAGTTTTGCGGGCATTTGCGAACTTATGATTGTTGTGTCATCTGCAAACTTGATAATGGTGTTTGTTGCCTGGGCAGGTACACAGTCATGGGTTAAGAGGGCATACTAGGCCTCAGAAGTCCAAACTGAAGTCCAAGAAGAGCATCCTGACATACGTGTGCGGTCTTTCCAGGTGCTCCAGAGTGGTATTGAAGGGAAGGCTGATTGCATCCTCTGTTGATCTGTTTGCCCGTGATGCTGGACAGGCAAAGTGAGAGGCTGAAAACCTCTGCTAAGTGATCTGTGCATGCCCTGAGGACATGCCCTGGGACATCATCAGGTCCAGCTGCTTTCCTTGCATTGATGCTTCAGGTTATTTTTGGTGCTTTAATTCCTTGTTTAAGATAAGCTCTTACTAGACTATAGGCTGCAGTGTCATTAGTTCTGTGAGAAGCATCTCTAAACCTTGGCAGATTCCTGATCTTTTCATTCATCTAGGGTTCATCTAGGGTTTCTGGTTTTCATGTGCAAAAATTAATCTAGGACAGTACTGTTGAGGTGTACTGTTAACACAGTTGCTTTTAGCCAAAAAGACTCCAGTCGGTACTCTCACAGCAGTCATGTAGTTTGTGTCCTCCTTCCTCAGGCCAAACTCTTAACTACACTGCTAGTTGGTTTCACTCTGCTAATGAGTGGCTTGTAAGCTGGCAACATCAACAAAGAAAGGTGGTCAGAGGCCTTGTACGTATCGTCTACATTGGTATAAAGATGGTCTAATGTGTTTTTTCACCTGGTTGGGTATTTAACATTCTGATAAAATTGGGGGAGAACTGGCCTGAGATTTGTCTGATTGAAGTCCCCTGCTAATATGAAGACTCCTTCAGGATGGGGAGTTCTGTTGTTTGCTAGTAGCTCAATGTACTGTAGTAGCTCTAGTGCTAATCCAGTGTTAGCATGTAGTGCTGATTCTTAGAAGGGCATGGTGGGTGTACGCTAAGTAGTCCTCGACAGTCTAAAACTGCCACAGTAATATCATTACTAACAGTAAAGATTTCTGGGAGCACCAAGCTGAGAATCAAGTGAGTGTGAAACGAAAGAAGCGAAGAAAGAGAAGAACCACAAAGTGATAAAGCCAGTGACAGAGAGGACAGGGTTCACAGGAAAGGTCTAAGGTTTGTATTTAATCCTCCTGCTGTTTGTGTCTGCAGCTCTCACAGGAGCTCTAAAACTTCCAAGGCAGGACGTCTTTATTACAGTGTATCCCCACACCACATTTAACCTGCCCAGCATATCCTCTTCTCTCCAAGCTGCCTTTCTGCAGCCTTTTTGTGGATTTTCCTGTCTTTTTGTTTCCTCTTTTCTTCTCTTCTCTTGCAGCAGCCCTTGTATTCTCAGGTCTTTTCATTCTAACAATAGATCAGAATAGGTAGTGTAACAGGCCCACTTACTTTGATCTATTCAATTCATGCTAGGCATTTATGCTACTTACACCCCACTCACCAATCATCCCTCTCTCCTCATAACCTTTGTGTGAGCCAAGCCTGGCAGGAGTACATATTATGTTATCCCTGTGTGTGTGTGTGTGTGTGTGTGTGTGTGTGTGTGTGTGTGTGTGTGTGTTCATCTTTTTCCTTGCTCAGCAACGTCTTGTCTATCTATGTCCCCTGCATATGTGTGAGTATATTTTTATATATTTGTGTGCTTGTGTGTGTGTGTGTGTATATGTGCTCTGGTGAGTGTTATTGGCTGGTTAAAGCCTGAGTGGTTGTGTAGATCAGGTGGTGTTTATGTGGTGCTCAGGGATCTGTATTTATCCAGTGTGTCTTGTGGCTCATGGTAAACTTGAGTGTGTGCTGCAGAGAGATCTATTTATTTGAAGGTGAATAAAGCCGGTCAAGTAGCTCTATTTGGTCAATCAGTGGTCAATGTCAGCCAAAGGGCTCTTTAGATTCACATTGGCAGTTTTTAACAGGTGGAAAGAAGATTATTAGTATAATACAACTTTAGTGTGCTCCAAAAAAGGGCAAATGAATGGCTCCAATTCAGCTTAAGTCATCCTAGTTCAGCACACGTTTGGCCTTGTATTTGATGAAGATGTGATTTTCCAACATATTCATCCAACTCTAAAGATGTAGCCTTCGTGTAATTTGTAATTTGGTGCATCTCTGAAAAATATTGTGTTGGAATTGCAGTCAGATTGAAGCACTGTAATATTTGCTGCATTCCCTGAATGTTTTACATCAGTAATGTTCCTTCTTTTTACCTCGTCTTTGTCATTTTGGAAGGAAATTGACATTTAAACTCAGCAAAGATACACAGTATAAAACCATGCTCCATTAATCTATCAGTTTCCATTTTTATTGTTAATACACGTAGTGTCGTTTGAAAGTAACATGAAAGCATGAGATTGGCCATATCTTATTTAGTAAACAGTCTAGCTAACCATTCTGGCAGGTCAGCAGTAAATCTTTATGATATGAGACAATTGTAGCTGACCTGTTTGGCCCACTGGTGTTCCTACACAGTTATCTTGAAGCAGGCAAATGGGAAACAAACAAAGTGGCTTGGACAGAGCCACACAACACTGTACCAGCCAATCAGTAACGCGGGGCTTTGATAAATATGGACAAGGGAAAGACGAAGAGGGGAGATGGGGGACACAAGGCAATCGGGGTGAGAGATGGTAATCCGGGACGTGTTAACATGCTTACCTCCACAACATAATCGCATTGTCAGGAACGAGAGATGGCTGAGAAACAGCCAAAGAGGAGAAGGTCAGAAGAACAAAAACTGAAAAGGAAGTGCTATGATCAGGCAAAGGCGAAGAGCTGTGAAACACTGAATCACCTGCCCACAGACATTCAGTTTACTGTCCAGTTTGCCAATATATGTTGTTGGTGTGATGTTAGCTATAGTAACAGGAGAGTGGTGAGTATCACTGCCTGGAGCTGGTGTGCTCAGAAATCATCTCCTCCTCTCTGCATGTTAGCTTAGCAGCAGAAACTCTTAGTTAAAGTTACATTACTTTCTGTCTCATTGTTTGCTTTATATCCTGATATTTGTCCATACAACCTGCTAAGGGTTCTATGTATGGTTCTTTGCATGGTTGTATTTGTTTTTTGCATTTGAGTTCAAATATCCACAGTCTTTCTCCAGAATTGCTCACTCCTCCTTTAGGTGACAGCTGTGCAGTTGAAGTTTATCTCTTTAACATCACTTTTTGGTTCCCAGTGAAAATGCTGAGCGACCACTACAGCAGTAACACAGTTTAAACAATGCAAACACATAAGTGCACATAAAGCGAAGGAACATGCACATACACACACAGACCTTTACGTATCCCTTAGATAGTGTCCTTGCCCTCAGCTGCCACTGGCTATGTGTCGCGCTCGGAGGTGGTGAAATCTGGTCATAGATGCTGGCACTTGCCTTGGGTCACACATAGACGCACACGCACGTATACGCTCAAATGTGCCAACTTGTCCCTGTGGGTGTGACAAGAGGACAGTGAATCAAAGGACGCTGAGAAACAGTCATCTTTGACACAGATTGACTCAGACAGCCGTGTTCTTCCTCCTCTTCATTTTAACTCGATCAACAACACAGAAAATAACCTTTACGTTACACTTCAGATAGTTTGCAGTATGTGCAGTCAGTATTGCAGCGGCATGAAAGCAAAGTTAATTGCTGTTCAAAACTACTTTAGAAAAATACACTTACACTTTACCCACAGCCATCGAATTCATAGCTCTGTATCCAGAATCCATCTGTACTGCCTTAAATTGAAAGTATTTGTTTTTATTCCTATGTAGCTCCTTTATTTGGAGCCGCTCTTGCCACTGACTGGACGTTATGTCAGAATGTATTGTTCCATAACTGTACCTGCACCACATTCCCACCCAGTGACCTTCATGTGTACAGCAGAGGATGATGCTGCTTAGTTGTGTGTGTGTGTGTGTGTGGGCTGATAGAAAATTCCCACTTATTTGCTTCCAAGGCTCCTTTGAATAATTGTACAACGTTGGCTAAGGTCACAACTAGATGACTTCATTTCATCATGACTCCATTTTACTTTACTGACTCTATACCCACAACATTATCATTACAAATAATAACTGAAGGTAAACAAGCATAAAACTCTCTATAGCTGTCCTTTGAAGTCCTTGAGAATCCGCATAGATTCATTTGATTGAAGAAAAACCACAGTGTGCGCACACACACATACTAAAATAGCAAACCAATTTTCAGGCTACAGATATCTGTTTGTTGTGGAACAAACAGTTGAACGGTGACGAAAAATGCTCCCGGGAGTTCAGTTTACCATTCATGTGTCCTATCTGTGTGAATTAAGAGCTGAAAGTGCTGGTGTAGATATTGCTACTCTCCATATTCCCCCCACCCCTTTATCCAAATGTGTGGAAAGAGACAAGGTGGTGCAGACATCAGCAGTTCAGTGAATCTCCGCATGCACTGAGAAATGGGAGGACCTGAGGGAAAAGGTCAAAGCAATATAAATTTGACATGTAGATAGGAAGGGCTTTTTCACCTTCGGGGGGTGTGGGTATTCTTTCCCCCAGATTTTCACAGTACACAGGGCTGTGTGTGCAGAATGTTCTTTATTCCCCTCAAGTATAAAGGGTATGTTTTTTGTGTGTTTTATGTTGTGTGCATGTATGCAAGCTTTGGCTGCATTTTCAATGAAATTTCACTTAAGTGCAGCATCTTTCCTTAACATGCATTACTTATAAACTAACAATGAGAACAAACAGATGGGTGACAAGTAAAGGGATACACCAAAATAAAATGTCTTGGTGAGGTGTTGGACCACCATGAGCCACCAGAACAGTTTCCGTCTGTTTTCGCATTGTTTTGGCATATTCCCTCATTTGGTGTTTTGATTGTGGTGGCTGTCTAACACGCTGGTCCAGAATCTCCCATAGGTGTTCAGCTGGGTTGAGATCTCTTGACTGCGAAGGCCATAGCATATGATTCCCATCATTTCCATACTAACCACTCAGTGACCCCTCATGCCCTATGGATGGGATCATTGTCATCCTATTCCCACAATCTTTTCCAGGTTTCTCCTTTAATTTGTCACCTGTCTGTATTTGGTAACTTTCATTTGACTTTACCACAGTTTGATTATTTAAGAGTCAGATAAGCTTGAGTTGCAGACATGCTGGAAGTTACAAATAACTTCACACTTAACAGCTCTTTTGTTGGTAAATCCCAACAAATGCCTTATGATACATATATTACACAATGTAATTAATATTTCAAAAAAAAAAGTTGCATACAAATTTTGCTAAACAAATGTAATGAATGAGATAATGTTATTATTTTAGGGGATCCATTCATAATATAAAGACAGTTATATTCAAATGTAACTGCAACACTTGGAGGACAAATTACTTATACATGGGCCAGAGTTATTTATTTATACCTACTGGATCCAAATAATTCTAGGTGTCAAAGGTGTAATAAATTTATTATTGTAGAAGTTTACTAAAAATCCTTTTAGTGCTTGCCTGTTTTTTTTTTTTTTTGGTTTATTAGTATCACTGGTGAGAGGCAGGAAATATGAACCCAAGCCAAAAATGTACTTAAGTGGATGGTAATTTATTTAGATGGTTCAACACACGATTAGGATTTTGAGACTGAACGTTCATTTTTGACCTTGGAAACAAAAGTTGATAAAACCCCCTCACCACAAAGTCAGTGTAGTAGCTTGTTCTGAAGCTTTTCTCAAAAAGTGTCAACCACAGTACTGTTTCCAAGGTCAAGAAGTAACTTCTTGACTTTAAAGCACAGTTTTTAAGCCTACATAGATGGATTCTTAAAGTGCTTATTAAAACAGAAATTTGAACATCTACAATTCAATGTCTACTGCTCAAACTCCATCTGCCGCTGAAGACAGTGTGATCTGATTTAAAGCTCCATAACAGCTCATAAATGGATTTTCTGATGAGATTGTTTTGATTATAATTGTTGTTAATTGAAAAACTAAATAGTGCTAACATCTTAAGAAATGAGAAAAAGTGAAAACACAAACGCACACAAAAGTGTTGGCTCACAGAGATACAACCCTCATTTGTACATGCTCATACAGACCCACACACTGCTGGTGGCAAAATATCTATTCACACATTCCCAACTACAGGGAGATGTTAATAGGAAGGGACAGTCTCCCCCAGGCGCCAATCAATCAGCATGTCCTCGCGCTCTAAGACAGCCTTCATGTGGGACCAGCTTGGTGTTTTGTTTGTGTGCGTGCCTGTGTGTATTAGCCTGTGCTGTACAGTTTTACGGCTGATGCTTGTGCGTGTATCAGCGTACAGCCACATCAGTAATTGTTGTGATCAAACCCTCACAAATGAGAAGGAGCAGGATAAAAGGCAAAACCATGCTCAGCACAGGATGGGACTTCTCGTCGGCAGCCTGTTTCTAACCTTCTCCCTCTCTCGCTCTTCCTTGTCTCCACGACAGAACAGGAGTGTGGAAATTATTTCTGAAGACTGTATTGAAAAGTTCATCATGTGTGAGGGGAAAAAAGGGAGAGTGGCTGAAAGAGAATGAACAAGGGGCTGAGACTGTGAAGTATTCGTGCTGTAACTGATGTGTGCATATGTGAGTGTGTATGTGTGTCAGAGAGAAAACATGTTTTGGTCTTCTGTGTATTTCTTAGTAACTGTGGAGAGCATGTTAGTGTTAAAGCAAAAGTCTGGTGTTTTTCCACATTTTTTTATGTGTACAAATGAACGTGAAAAGACCAAAACCAACAATGTGTCAGCCCGTCCCTCAAAACCCAGTCAATGACTTTCAGTCATAAGCCCATTGGTTCCTACTGAATACATAAATCATTATACATATGGCTCATAAATATGATTTTATTTAGGAAAAAAAAACTATTTTCAACAATACAGATTCAGTGAGTATTCACAGCAGCAGAGCAGTGTATGTAGCATTTTCTCAAAATAAACTAAATTGCCCAGGTTCATTGTAATGAAGGAACATGTCACTCGATGCAAGGGTATGGCTTATTTATTTATTTTATGTTTTTTTTGAAAAACTGCAAACTATGGCTCCCAGGAATATGATGCATCAGGCTTTGGACACACAGACATTACTTGGTAGTAGAATCAATTCGTCTTTGGTTTTGGTCTTTTCAGAGGCTTTGTTGACAGTAAGAAAAATATAGAATATCAGCAGCCTTTTCCTTTTAGCCATTTCTTCTAAGAACTAATTGAATTGAACTGAAGAATAAAAACAACATGTCGTTTTGGTACAGAGGGCTGTGTCCTGGACTATTTCTTGGCCTGCAAAAGATCCAGGAAAAGATAAATGGAACAATGTATAGTTAAGAAAGGTGAGCAAGGAGAAAGGACATGAAAGAGACGAGGGAGTGAGAAGTTAAAGTTAAAGTTGTCCCATTTTTTTTTTATTAGGTTTCAAAAACAGTAGAAACAAGTGAATGGGAAATAGAGGAGGAACGGCTGAATATCTTGGCATTGTGTGTGTTTGTATGCCTTATATGTCTCCTTCCGTACCACCTTCCCTTTCCTGCCTTTCCTCATTTCTTGCCCATTACCCTCAACTCCACCATCACTGATCTGTCTACATCTGAGTGATCCCCCTCTTCTTCTATACTTTCTCCTATACTTTCTAAGTGACCAATTTCCCTTTCATCGTTCATTTCCTCTCATCTCTCTATCCCTCCATCTTTGCCTTATCTTATCTGTTTGCCCTCCAATACTTATTCTCTTTTATCTTCTATCTTCCTCCTTCCTCTCCATCCTCCCTTCATTCCTCTCCTAGTGCAGATCTGGGTAGCTAACTTTCTCTCTCTGTCCAACCCTGGCTTTCATCTCTTTGGTCACCTTGCATCCCGCTGCCTCTCACCTCAACTTCTAACCCGCTCGCCATGCCTCCATCCGTCACTTTGCTGCAGCCAGCTTCCGTTCTCTCTGTCCTCTCTTCCGATCTCAGTCTCCTTCACCACAAGCAGCACCAGCCTCTATCCTCCTCCTTTTTCTTTTTTTCTTTTTTAAAACTCTTTCCATATTCTGAAGCGTTCCCACAACCTTCCGTTCCTGCTCAGTCCCTCCCACTATTCATTTGTCTCTCCCTCTCTGCCTCCTTCCCTCTGTGCAACAGATCTTTCTCTGCAGGCCTTTGTACACCTGAGAGTACACTACCATCTGCTCAGTGAATCTCTTCCTCTGTCTTACATCTTTCTGCATCATATCTTTTCTCCTCTCTTCTTTTCTCTCTATTTTCTTCTCTTACCTTCACTCCAGGCGTTTTTCTGAATACATTAAAGGCATCAGGGTCCCCTCAGGAGATTTTTTTTTCTGCATCTATTTGTTATGTGTATTTTTCACTGATGGACCATGTTAGATTTTTTAAATGTATATGTCATTAATTAAACAAGCCCTTAAAGAGGAAAAAATACTTAATACATTTTCACAAGGTCAATTTGACGTAAATGTATATTTTATGGTTTAATCTGATTTAAAAAAGAAAAAGAAAAAGGATGTTCTTTCTAACATGCTTAAATAACTGGCAGGTATAAATCAGGACCTTTTAATGAACATCTGTCTTTCCTTCTCTACCACACTATATTTGAAAGTAAGAAACAAAAATGAGAACAATATTTTTAAGTGTTTATATTCTGATAAGCAAACATAATTTAGCCATAAACAGATAGGGAGCTGTATATATTGGTTAAAGGTTTGGTACTACAACTGCCTGTCTGTTTGTTTCACACTCTTTTTCACTTCATCTTATGTCTGCTTATGAGTGTGTTTTGGTGGCAAATTTATTGCCTCATTAAAATTAAATTCACCTCAGTTCAGTGCAGTTCATCCTAATTTACTTGAAGGAAATGATTGTGTGCATGTGCACTTAGCTAATTTTAACCTTGCACAACACACTGGAAAATATGACAGTATAAGAAATAAGTCTTGGCAATGTTTTAGCAAAATGTGTAAATGGCAGAACAAAGAGCCTTAGCCCGTTTGCTGTTCATGTCTTCCTCTCTTGTCTTTTTCACTTTCTGTGTTTTTTTCCCTTCATTTTTCACTTAATTTCTGTCATGCTCTTTGTTCATACAATACATGAAGACCATTTGTGTTATTAGTCACTGCTCCTCTCCCGCTGTGGCACCGTGGTTTCCTGTGAAGGTGATTAAAGGCTACATAAGAACAGTTACGTCAGGTGCGCTCGCTGTGTCTTGGCACTCATTGCTTTGAGAATATGTGTGACTGTATGTATCTGTTACTGCATATGGGAAGGTGTGTGCTGTGTTAGCACATAGTTGCTGTGTGGGAGACCGGTATGTATATATGTATGGCTGCAATAGGTTGTTGTCACTTCAAATGATGTAAATGAGCTGAAAGGAAGGTTGTCATCTGTTTGTGCTGGTGTGTATCTGTGTGTTTGAGAGCTAAGTGGGTGTTTGGCACCTGTTTGCTTTCTGCAGGGACAGAAACACCAACGCATGTCAAGTTGTACAAAGACTGCAGTGCATTCAGAAAGTATTTTCTCATGTTGCAGCCTGATGCTGAAATAATTTAAATTAAAAAAATTCTTCCATCAATCTACACTTAATAGGAAAAACTTAAATGTAACATTCATGTAAATATCCAGACCCTTTGCTCAGTATGAAGTTGAAGCACCTTTGGCAGCACCTTTCCACTCTTCTTGGGTATGACATGACAATCTTTGCACACCTGGATTTGGGAATTTTTCTGCCATTCCTCTCTGCAGATCTTCTTAAGCTCAGTCGGGTTGGATGGGTACAGTTGGTGGACGGTCATTTTCAGGTCTCTGCAGAGATGTTTGTTTGTCTAGTCAGGGCTCTGGGTGGGCCACTCAAGGACATTCACTCCTGCATCTTGGCTGTTTGCTTAGGGTCATTGTGCTGTTGGAAGGTGAATCCTTGCTCCAGTCTGAGGTCCTTAGCAAGGTTCTTCCCGCCTGATTGCTCCAGAAGTGTCCAGGTTGTTCCAAACTTCTTCTATCTAAGAGTCATGGAGGCCACTGTGGGAACCTTCAGTGCAGCAGAAATGTTGTTTATAGCCTTTGACCTCATGGCTTTTTTGTGCTCTGATACACATTGTCAGCTATGAGACCTTGTATGGACTGGTAAAAAAAAAAAAGAGAGAGAATTCGAATGATTTCAGCAAAAGATGGCAACATAACAAAATACGATAAATGTGAAGCCGCCGAATGACATCACGTGAGCTTCAGCAACAGTGATCAAACCAAACTGGTGTCCAGTGTTCCACCCGCACTGTGCGTGGCTGACTCCTACATCATGGCTTAAGGTCCTGCAA
>JBBMJY010000017.1:6991298-7004631 GCA_037833715.1 Toxotes lorentzi | reverse complement strand
ACATGTGTGCGCACACACACACACACACACACACACACACACACACACACACACACACACACACACACACACACACATACTGTCTGACACACAGCCCTCCTCCACCGGCTGAACTGATCGAAAGGGAAATGGGTTGCTTTAGCATCCCACCTTTTCCCAGATCCTGGGAGGAGCCTGCGCCTGGTGGCAGGGAGGAGAACAATGGCAGGAAGCTGGAAGAGGAGTGAGGGAGTTCCTGTTGGCACGATGATACCGCAGGCAGGAGCAGCGGCGCACCTCGTACAAGTGTATCCTGGCCCACTGCCCTGGGTATTAGGAACTGGGCTCTTTAAAACTGTAATAAGCTTATTGTTCGAGATGTTTTGAAGAGTCTGAATCCAATTGTCTTATATTTGAAGGGAAGGAGTCTCAGATGTTCTGCCGCCAGATGTGACGAATGAATGTCAAAATAAAACTTGCAACGCACATAAGGTTCATCACGGTTCCCTGTGGGTGAGGCAGGCATCACGTCCACGAGTGAGGTCACTGTCACACCTGTTCTCATGCTGTTGCCTTTTAGTTCTGGTCCAAGAGACCCACCTTGTCGGGTCGTTTAGGTCACTACACTCATTGTATTGACAGTGTTTCTGGATGTTTTTCAATGCACAGTGCAAACATTGCTTTTTAATTGCTTCTTTACATGATATTTGTGCGTAGCAACTACAGTCTGGTTAGAGTCTGCTTTGCTACACAAACTGAATCTTATGTAGCAATCTGATTAAACTGCAGGCTTGTTTAAAACCTGTCTGATTATCTTATCCCTTCTTTGATCGTTTTCTTTCTTCATCATAAACCAAAACCAGCCATGAAACAACTCTTAATTTTAAAAAAGTCACTGAAATGTACGTGCTCATAAACTTTATAAAATTTTAAACTATAATGTCATTTGAATTCCAGTTACATGAGATGTTTGACATTTTTTAATGTCTGATATAATCTGAAAAAGCTTTTCTCTCCATTTGGATGCTGTGGCAGCTGGAGTGAAAGGTGGTGGAGGTCCAGTAGGATTACTTCATTAAAGAAAATGGTCCCAGCCCCGGAGCAGTATTCTTTCAGGGGTCTTCCTAGCTACGCCCCTGGAAACGAACTCCCCACATAAGGCATTCACACATTTGATCATGACGTCCCTCCAGAAACACCAAAGTAGACAACCGAGTGCTGACATCACTGTGTGATGAGCAGATAATTCATGACCCTGCAGCGGTCTGAAAGGGCCGCGCAGCGAGCAGCAGACTTCCTGCAGTCCCCACCCAGGCCCGGGTCACATCCACGCAGCCGGGCCACATTGCTCACCCCAACCCCTGAACTGCACACCCTCCACACCCTCGAGCACAGCCAAGAACTCATTCCATTGTTCTCAAGAGCGAGACGTCCCCATGCACAAGAGGCCAGATCACGCTATTGGCCAGATGTGTGTATGGTATGTGCATATGTGTGCAACAGCACATGGCAAAGCATTGTCTTTAGAGCGTGGTTTAACCAGAAAATTCTGCGAACAGCGAAGGTTTCTCCCCAAGTGGACTTTCTGGAAATGAATGCAGCACATTGTTTTTAACTTGAGTCACTCTTCCTTGAAATGAGAAAACATCAGTTTGTTCAGCTACTGCATGTTTGTAAAGTCATAAACCACAAGATGCTGTTTTGTTTGCTGCTTTTTTTTTCATCACTGGTGATTAGTGTGATGATTCCTCACTGCGTTTTCTAGAAATCACCAGCCAGTCAAACAGTGCCACAGGTTACCTGATGCCTGCTTCCTGTGAGTTTCTGACACTCTGCAAATCAAATCGCCCTCTCCTGCATTCCGAACATACCACCACTGCTGTTGCTGGGAAGGTAAAGTGCATCATATCTTGTGCAAGCAAGGGTTTTCCCAATTGCGGACCTACGCTCATGACAAATGGGAAATGGGAAGTTTCCTTTCACAGGGAAGGAAAAATCCAATCGAATCGTCCACTCAAAAAGCCACGAGTCCAGACTCCAGTTTCCTCACATGTTGTTCTGTCACATTACACTTATTTAGCCAAAGGTTATAACTGATGGTGAGACTGCCCTGATATCATTTTCTACCCGTATCAATGACATTAGCGTTTCAGAAGGAGATCCAAATCCTTTCCACCTGATTCAGTTGAGCTCTCTGAGGTGAGAAGTGGCCAACACTGTTGTATCTGCTGTTTATTTCACTATTCGTGTTCAGAGCAGGTGTGGTGAGACCAAAGAGACACCCCGAATGTCTCCTTCAGTTTGACAACTGCCAAACGTCACACTGGCGACAGACTCATAAGGATTGTTAGGATTAAATCTCGTATATGAGAGATTCATTTTCATCCCATGTTTACAAGGCCCCTCACATATTCTGCTCTTTGGAGCTACAAGGATTTAACCTGTTGTTTAGGGAACACCTATCTAATAAACTTCCCTGCTAAATTTAAGCTGTGTTTTTGTTCACGCTATTGATCACTATTGCCACTTTCTAGTCCTCAGGAATGAGTCAAAGCCTAATGAAACACTGAGTCACTGTGTGTTACATAAGTTCATAACGATGTGTTTGACACTCAGGGGAAATTACTCCAGATCTGTGCGTCAGCTACAGTAAATGCCAAATCAAAGATACGTGTGTTCATGACTTGGAGCAGATTTTACGTGATTGTTTCTACAGCTACATGTTTGAAGGATTGTCACCATGCCGGGGGAGCACATGTGGTGCTCTGGCATACTGTGTCTCTGCTCACAGCCGTGTCCTGTGGAAATGTCCTTGACGAATACTCAGAACTGCTACCGACTGGAAACCCGTCTGGATTTCATACATCGGCTAAATGCTTTAAGTTTCAGTGGAAGCATGCGGAAGTCAAGGCAGTAAACAAGTGTTAGTCATGAGACTGAGGAAGTGTTTGCTACCAGCACACAAGAGCCGACGGATCAAGAGTTCAATGGCGATGTATTCTTAGAAACAGGAAGCCTGCAGTACATCCACTGGTCTGATTTCCACTGAGGTAAATAAAGGGACGTGGGGTTTGTCAGATGTTGCTGTGATAGGTAAACAACAAAAACATCTCTACTGACAGCGTTCACAGGTACATGCTCCAGGGTGAGTTTCCTGCATTATTTTTATCCCTGCTTTAAAGGAAATATGTGCCATTGCAAATCACACAGGATACTACACTGTCTCTCATGTTGATGTAACAGGATGCAAGTTAAAAGCATGGTTTTGGTACAGTAAAACTGTCAGATGTTTTGTGTTCTGTGCAAAGTAACAGGGGAGGGGACGTTCTCACGATTGCTGTGGATGATGCTGAAACCACAGATACCAGAGTCCTTAGTGGGCTGAGGTCATGACTGTGACAGGCGTGCAAGTAGCTCGTAAATATTACATGCCATGATAAACGCTCATGCACTGTGCACACATGCTTTTGATCATCATGTGTTGTTTGCAGATGGGCGTTTTGACCAACTGAAAGAAAAGTGGCATGTTAAGTACTTTTACAGATTCTCAGTTTTGAACTTGATAAATGATGGATGATGGATGGATATAGCCCTTTTCCTCTGGGACTTCCTTATTGTACCTGTTCGCATATATGCTTTGGATGAGGAACAGACACTAACACGCCCTGCTTTGTCTGGAAACAATATTCATTTCAGTGGGAAACATTTTCTAAGGCCAGACAAGGAAATCCCACCCTTAATTAAATATGTGCGGGACAACGATGCAATTAGATATTTTCTTCCCTTTGTCTTAGAGGAAAGTGATACTGAATTATTTTAAAACTTCACCATTTAGAAAAAATGCTCACAAATAGAAAAATAAGTAGTCACTCTTTAGAACTGAATCTAAGTTAAAAACACTTTGTCATTTATTTACATTTATTTATGATAAAACTATGGTACAAAAATAAGAATGGGATCCAAACGCGGGAAAGACACATTGTTCTTGACATTGGCAAAACATATCTGTGATAAAATATTGTTGTTCCATTTGCTGCAGACGTGAAGCTTGAATTTATAAGGTTTTAATACAGATATGTATATTTGTCAGATATTTCTGCCACTTCCTGCCAGCTGTCAGCCTACACTGCTGGATAACAGCCCAGATGCTGCATGCAGGCCAGACTCGGGACCTAGAGCTGGAAGTATTCAGCAGCACTATTTGAATTTTTTTATCTGGGTATTTCCCAAAATTTCAAACTACTACTTCAAGAAACAAGTGCCACCAATCAGACAATAGAGCCCAGACAAAGTGACAAATACAGTATGTAGCTATGTCCAGTGTAAGATACAATAAATATCTGACTGTGTACCCACCACTAAGCACATCCAGGTTGTCTTTAGGGTTTCTTTAACAGAAAAATACATTACCTGTGATATCAAGAGTGCAGAAATCACTGAAATCATGTAATCAACCATAGTACACATGCAGTATTATGAATAAAGACAGAAAATCATTATAGGAAGCTTTTTAGCAAGTCTTAATTTCAGATGCAGCTCTGCACATTTAAAAGAATAGCTCAGCATTTTGGGTAACAATGATCATTCAGTCTCGGTAATAGAGTAAATAAGTGTGTTTTCCATTTCTTCTCTTGTTTTGTTATCGGCACTGCAGAAGAGACAGGTCTGTAATTCCTGTATTTGAAGGCTGAAACCAGCAGCTCTTCACTCATCAGGGTCCTGACAGCAAAGATACGTCTCATCTCTAACTGGAGGTGACAGACATTAGTATCACACATACTGCAGAATCAGAGGCTAATCACAGTAGGAGCACTAGTGTAATAATTATCAGTGTAAAGTGTCACATCAGTGAATTGACTTAAGTCAGTTCCTGCTGAATTTGTTTCCAAAATCTTTGGAGAATTTTTTGCTCTATATATTTTATAGTCAAACAAGCTGTGGTTTGTCTGCACAGCTTACAATGATGTGCTCCTAACTGACTGAAACATAAAAAAGTACACTAATGGCAGTCTAAATACAATGTAGTAATTAATACTGTGTGCCTTGATATGTGTCATATTCATACACAATCAAACAGATGTACAAAGACATGAACCTTTCTCTCCCTGTTCCCTCTCACAATCATCTCTCCAGCATTTTGGAATAATCAGATACAAAGCGAAAAGCAGTGAGTCTGAAGGGACATTAGCTGTTGCTAAGCCAGACACTGTAAGCTTATGTTTCTGAAAACTGTGTTGTGAACCTTATTATTTGTTTAACTTAGCAAAGAGGACATTACACATAAATAGAAAATTCAATTCAAAACCACCTGAAAAAGTGGCTGAAGCAGTGTAAGAGTGAGCTGGCTGTTTATTTCTTCTTTTTGTGACTACAATTGTATTTTCTTCTTCTTTTTCTTTTCTCTTTCTTCATAACTTGGGTCTTTAGGTAAAAACAGACTACCTGCCTACTTTCTGACAAGTTTCTTCTTTGTTATTCAAGCATAACTAACTCTCACCAAAGAGAATATTTCTGCTTGTGAAGACGTTGTGCTAGAAAGTTATTTGCCCAGACAGTCATGGCTTCTCTCTTTGCGAGATCATAACCATCAGCTCAACAGAACATCGTCCTGCTCACCGAGAGCTCTTCAAGTTTATTCCACACGATGCAAAATGTCCAGCAACAGAGCCTTTGAAAAGTCGTGGGATCTTTGGTCTCAAGCTCCTACTGCTTTTGGAATATTTATGAGAAAACCAAAAAAAAAAAAAAAAAAAATATGTGGGGTTTTTTTTTTGGCTGGGAGAAGGAATGTCAAAAGTACTCAGCTGTCATGAACAGTAGCATAACTCCAAGAAAACATCAACATTAATCTTCGTAACATCTTGGGAGGAGTCAAAAAACAAAACAATAAAAGAGTAAGAGTAAGCACTGAGCCTTAAGTGCCGTAGGCCGCCTTTACACAAAGGGGCTGTCCGATCTGAATATGTCCGAGTGGCTCTTGCCGTTCATGTGCTCGGTGTGGCTTTCGATGCTGTAGCAGCGGTGGACCTCTGTGAGTGACGATGCCACGTAGGACGACGATCGGAAGAAGTCAGCGTTGGCGAATGTGCCTGCGAACTGCATCCGCTGCTGATTCCAGTGTCTCCGTAAAACACTCTGGACCTGAGGCGCAAAAAAGGATGTAAGAAGAATGGCAACAAGGCCTACGGGTCAACTAGGTCACACCTTTGATGGGAAAATGCATCAACAAAACGTGGCAAAAAATAAAAATGCAATAAATATTTGTAACATTCTAAATGCTTTAAACTGCACTTAGAAAAGTAAGAGCCAAAATTTTCTTCTCAGTATTTGTGAAATCTTTCCTTTGGCCCTGTGCCCATTTGTGATTCAAGATGCATTTAAGTGGTCAGTAATAAGGAGCTGAATAAAGCTTATTACTCACCTCCCCATTGAAGAAGCAGAATACTGTAGAGACCAAGAATCCCTGAGAATGAGAAAAAAAAAGTTTCTTAAGAAAATATATGAGAAAGGAAATCCTTTAAGCTCAAACAGCTGCAAGAGACTGCAAGGTCTCATGTTCACGCTATCCTGAAAAAGATATTTCCTCTTAATCCCACTTAGAATAGAGCTTTTAATAACAATAAAACTGACCACCGACCACTGCACTGACCTGGTAATGCATGAGGATTTCCGTGATGTACATGTAGATCTCATTGACCAGTGGTTCCTGGGGCTTGTAGGGGAGCAGGACAAGCTGGATTCCGAGCAGAGGGATGAGGATGAGGGTGGCTCTCACGGCCCTCATGTAGAGGCTGGACTCGGCCTGGTGCGTCACTCTCAGCTTGGTGATGAGAACCCGAACAATATTCAGCAGGAAGAAGAGGTTCACCTGGGGTCAAAAAGGCAGCACATAAATTCTAGGTGAAGACCATGAGATGTGGTTAAAGGCTGCAGAAAAAGCTAATAAGTGGACTTGGAGTAAGGTGACTATTTCTGAGGTCAAAAGGAACTGTCATTCAATTCTTTTACTTTTCTTAAGTAAGAAGTAAATTTGGACTGAGTGCTTACCACCAGTGCAGCACAGATGGGGCCGTGGATAATGTACAGCAAGGAAGTATCTGAGCTGACCCAACATCTGTGAAAGCACAGATCAGTTCATCACTCTATGTGTTACAGTGCTGTGTGGAAATACCACGTGTGGACATGAAGATGAAGAAGACTCACTTGTCATTGTAGTACCAGTAGCGTGCTATTGAATGTATCACTGCTGGCACGAGTGGAAAACCTGCAAAAATCAAATGAAAACATTAATGACATTTGAGCGTGAGACAGTGAAATGTTTCCATAAACCTTTACTTACCCCACCCCAGCAGATAATACCACATGAGATGCTGCTTTTCTGCAAACACGGCCACAACAATGAGGGTGTGCAGGTAGATTCCCTCGCAGAGCATCCAGAAGTAGTTGCAGCTCAGCAGATACAGGTGGATGAACGCCAGAAACTTACAGCTTCCCTGGAGGGAGAAAGCAACATGAGCGCCGTGTCTTTTCCGAACACTGTTCGGATGTCAGATAGATGCAGAGAGTAAAATCACTCACGGGGTCGCTGTGCATGTGTCCTAGTTTTTTCATCACTGTGGTCAGCTGGACGACTGTGATGACTAAGTTCAGCACGAATGAGAGAAAGAGGTGTTTGTGGAGTGTTATCCTCTGGCAGCTCAGACTCCTGAGGACGGCAGAAGAGGGGAAACAAGTTCATACAAACCCTGACCCTAAAATATGCTTCAGTAGAAACAGGTACCAAATTATTTTACGATACAATAAAGGAAGCTGTGCTGAACTTACTTAAAATGGAAGAATATTCCTAATGATATGAGCAAAGACACCAGAGACAGTCCATCACCAATCGTAACCAAGTAGAAGTGAGTCATCGCCACCTGCAGCAAAATGAATACAGCTTCACATTTGTTCTGCAAATACACAGACAATCAAGCTGCTGTAGTTTCCATAGTGTCCTCCTTTATTTTATAAATTGTGTCTATTCCTTCTCACCGCCCTGTGATGTGTAGTGTTGGCTCTGCAGTTTGTGAAGTTCGTCCACGTCCTGTTGCTCTCTGGGTGGCGTCCCCACTCCCCCGTCTCCGTGCACACTTTGGATGCCACGGCTGTTAACGAACTTTAGGTTAGTGGAGCAACGAGCAAAGCATGCTGCAAAGAAACAAACATCTTCATGTTTTGAATTTAAATGTTGAATGAATAGACTGGATGAATAATTCCGCATATTTCCCAGAATGTTGGACTATAATTCAGCCTTCAACACACAGAAATGACATTTAAAGAAGTTGCCATTACAGATATTTTGGGGTCAGTTTATGCTTTAAACTGGAAAATGTCCAAAATGATTGTTACTCAATAGAAACTCACCAGAAGAGTCAAAATCTGTGAAGTATTCTGGACAGGTCTGCTCTGGTGTGAGGCCAGCTTCACTTTCATCCCAGCACAGCCATCCGTCCCATGTTGTGTTGCACACTGGCCCTGCTGACAACAATTGATGCACAGAGTAACACAACTGAGCGACTGAATGTTTGTATGCAACAGAGAAGAGTGATAAAAAAACGATTTCTCTTCACCTGTTGTTTTTGATGTGTGGTGTGACTTTTTAATGATCCGCTGGAAACATTGGAACTGGGCCGTGGTGATCTGGTTCCGTGTGGACTGATGTTCGCCCCGATGGTTCACATGCTCTCCGTAATCATTTTCAGAATTTGCCACCACCAGCAGCTGAGATTATTGAGGTATGGCATGCAAACACACACACAGATGCACAGACATACAAAATGAGAATGAAGCAACTGTCCTGAAAAGCTCTAAAAACAATAATTTAATTAGATATATTTTTTTTATTTAATTAGATAAAACTATCAAATCAAGATATGGACATTCACCACGCAAAGATTTTACAAAGGTTACCTTATTGCTGGAGATCAAGACCAGGAGAAACACAAGGCAGTTCAGATCCATCTGTGCTCTGGTTTACTCTGGTTTGTAGTTAAGAAAACAAAGAGTGGAATTCTGTCAATATAAAATATAAAGCCAAACACTGAGGACAGGTACAGTGCTGCAAGTCCATCAGGCTAGATGTTATTTTTACATCTCGCTGGATGTTATTTTTACGCGATTTGGAGGAACAGGTAAAAATTTCAGCACTATCCCAAATAGTTTCCCCCCAGAGCTCAATAAGAAAGATGCTTCCTGAGCTGCAGCAGCTGCTAACATGATCCAACACTGGCTGTGTTGACAGGATCTGGATTCAGACCCTAGTTCACATGCTCTGCACTGTCACACCCATATAATCCCATGAAATGTTATTTATTCACTGTTTTTGTGAATAAAGAATCTTACTTTTAATCTCTTTAATGTTTATGTTTAAACATGATTTTTTTTTACTTAATGAAAGGAAAATAACTGAAAGTAATAACTAAAACAAAAACATAACTCAGTTTTACTTAAAAACTCTCTCAAACATAACTAAAAAAAAGTTCAGATCTCTAACCTTTGCCTCGTTAAAGTCATGTAAACAGAACTGACAGTAAATCTGTGTCTCCAAACCCATGTTTTTAATTTGTAATGGCAGGTCTCTCCTTTTTGTACATTGGGGTTACAGACCTGGCCTTTTGCTTCCTCTGTTCTCCACGGCTTCCTTCCTGCATGCTTATTATGCATGTTGAGCCACTTTAACCAAGGTGCAGCCAGAAGATGTCAGTGTGGCAAACACAGTGAGAGCATGTGCTGCAAACTCACTTACAAACAGTATGCAGAGGCTTTCATGAGCTAAATACATGCTTCATATATTGATCCAAACTTTAAGCAGTTACTGTAGGGTGTGCAACATGTGCTCAGCAACACGCATGTGGAAACACTTCTGTGTACATCTTTGTACAGATGACAGGTTTTGTCCTGCTTTGATTGAAGAGCTGTGATGATGGAGGTGGTGTTGGTACCAACATTCATCAATGATATTGTCTGATTTTAATTATATTCACTATTTTCTTTGACTAAAAATAATAGAGACTTGATATTTGATGTGTTTCAAAAACATAAACACTGGCAAAGGTTTTTAAAAGTGACCACAGCATTTATAGCTTGAGCTAATTTGCAACCCCACCACTATATAGGCTTTTGTGCAAATACAAACAATTAAACAAGATTAGATATTAAAACTTGATCAGCATTTTTTTTACATGACTGATGCTTTGGTTTTAAAATGATTGATGATCCATTTTGAGGGCAGTGCAGTTGTGTGGGTAAGGAGTTCCACACACTGATCCCCCAAACAATAACCACATACAGTAGAATTACTCATTTAGAAAGTCCAAAGGGTTTCACTAAGTCAACTGTCAGCTTCAAATGCTAAATTGTAACTGGACATTAATATATCATCTCAAAAGCCCTAAATATTGTGGAAGATCATTTTGACCAAGATGGTGCAAATTAAAATATAGTTTAGAGATTATAAAATTAATTGTAAATTGTTTCTGAAGTACCAGCATCTCCATGGAGATGTGATGTGATTTATATGGATCCTTATCACCCCTACATTTTATAAAGGCATCCTCAGTGTTCTGTGGTCTCATATCTGTTTAGGAATTGTCATTTTGTCAACTAAAAGTTTACTGGAACTCACCTGGTGACCTTCACAAAGTCAAACTCTGACTTTGCGCTCTTAGTCATGTTACAGTACGACAACACTTTTCCCTAATCCTGGGCTTCTCATTTGGAATGAAAAACAGTTTAAAAAATAGTGACACAGAACAATGAGCTTTGTTCATTTCCAGCTCCCATTCCCCTAATTCAGGAAATCTTTGTCAGTTTATAAGATGAATATCTTCTCGAACACACCCAAAGTCACACAGTATATCTCCCTAATGTCCCACAAAGACATTTAATAACTCATAGCGAAGCTACTGCTTTATTGTGTGGCCCTCTGTGTCAGAACATGAGGATTTACACACTTTTCCATGAGAAGAACCCTTTATTAGGAACACATTAGTCTAGGAAATTCCTTTTCACCACTTTATGTCGGATATGTGAGCAGCTTTTTGTTGTTAGGTGTGACAGAATCACAAGTGGGATGAGCATATTCACAATGTAGGAAACATTCTTTAGATTTTTCATATGTGGAAGAGATGAGTAAATTTAGAAACTTTCACAAACTATATGGATATGTTAGTACTGCGTTCTCCTTACTTTACATCTGGAGTGCCTGCAGATCTAAATACATAAAGTTTTGATGTAAAAACACGGTCATTTAAAGAGGCAGGCATGTATCCATGAAGTCAGTGTCCCTTTAAATATAACCCTTGGATTTATTACAAAATTAGAGGTAACTGTTTTTTTCCAGTTGCTCTCTTTAACTGTAAAGTATTGTAAAATACATTTCACATTCATGTGCCCAGCAGCATACAGCCTTAAGGACAACATGTCTACATTACATGCTTACAACATCTGATCAGTAATCAGTAACAGTAATCATAAAGAAACTTACCTTTGCAGGAGCCAAAATGATAATAATGATAATAATAATAATAATAATAATAATAATAATAATTAAAAAATCAGTGTTTGCCAGTTCTGGAAGAGTAATCCTTCAGTCTGAGATTTTTCCTTTTGGAAGAAAAGAAAAACAGTTTAACGCTGTCTTCGTGAGGTTTTCTACAGTAGTCCTTCAGAGTATGTGTTTCGCACTGGACTCAGAAGCAACACTGAGCTGTCCTGATAAAAACTGACTGGGGCTGTGGATGACATCACACAGGCTTGTCTTTTGTGGAGCCATATAGAGCGATAGTGTAGAGGACATCACAAAGTGTTAAAATTACTGACAACCATTCAATTTGATCGCTTGTATTATGTATAACTTATTATATAAAGTCAAGTTCAATGCATTTTACGTTTTCTTTAGGGTCTGAGTTCTGCAAAGCAAGTTGCAAGTTACTTTACTGCATAGAGCTCAACCTGTGACTCAGTGTGCTTACATAGGTCTAATTGTAAATAAAATAATAATAATAAAATGATCTGATGTTACTTGTGACTGAAAATACCTTTCTCTGCAGTGTTTGGAAATAAAGATATTGTGAGGATAATGCATTTTCTGCAGTGTATTGTTATTGTAGTGTACTGACTGTTTCTCAATTCTGTGTATGAATCTGTCAAGTCATGAAAGTTGATCTTTAAGGTTCTGCAGATCTTAAGCAACCCAAATCTGCTGACTGATGTTGCTCTATTCCTTAGCAACGGCGCCCTCTGCGGGTCAACATCTCCATGGCAACAGTCAGGTTACCAAGGGCACGGCGTTTTGAAAACCGTGCGCCTCAAAGTAAAGGAAAAGTTGCAGCAAATCATCAGGAATTTACTGGAATTTCAGGTGTGTGCAATTTAAATGTCTCAAACTGAAAAGGTTACCGAGTGTTTCACCCGGAACAGGCCGAAAATAGTCGATTGAGGAACTATCGTCCCAATTGCCAGGCAACGTGCGACGGAAGTTAACCGTGGTTGTTTTGTCTTACTCTGAAATATTTTTGCGGCTAAACTTTAAAAAACACAAGGAGTCCCGAGCAGTTTCCAGGTACAGTAATATTCAGTGTTTAATCAGTCGAACAAATCGTTAAGAGCAAAATAACTACTGAAACTACCTTCTCCCTTAAATCAGAAAGCTAAAAACAAGGTGTATTCTTGTCTATGCTTCAGCATGATATGAGAGGAAAGTACAGTTACAGCTTTACATTGGCTACTTCATGAGAAATTGGTCACTTACGCTTATTTACTTGCTTTATTTATTTATTTATTTTCCACTTATCAAGCTGAACAACACATTTCATAAATGTTTTATCCAAAACATCCTTTGTTTTCACTGGTCCAAGTTAACAAACATGCACCGTCCTGCAGTTAGACACCCTGTGCCCTCGTTTTCATTCGTGCAGGGTAGATGTTGGATTCATGTCTTTATTCTGCACTGACAGGATGTTCAGGAAAACTTCCTGGAGGAACACAGTCAGTGACGCCGTGAGTTTCCACCAGGACCAAGCTCTCAGCACAACTATATTCCTCCTGAGATCCTACGGCCCCACAGGGTTTCTGCTCAGGGAGGATGGAGATGCCAAAAACGTCAAGGTCAGTCATTCTGTGGTTCAGGATGAATGTGGTTCAAACACCTAAAAAAATCATGCGTATCCAAACTCTAACTTGTTCCCTTGTTCATGTTGTTCAGGTGTGCTTAGGCGACCCACATACCTGCACTTGCTGTGTGTTTACCAAGGAGCAGGAGCCGTGCAAACACATTTGTTGGTATCAGTGCATATTTTTTAAATTTATATATATA
>JBBMJY010000017.1:6976765-6991198 GCA_037833715.1 Toxotes lorentzi | reverse complement strand
TATATATGCGTTTTATTTTGTTGAAATACAAAAATAACTAACATATATATAACTAACATATATTTGAAAAATTCTACTGACCTACCTGTGATAGAATTTATGTTTATATATTAGTGATATATAATAGAGAACTGCTAACTCTTGAGTGAACCTCTCATGTTTTTCATTACAGGGTTTTACTGCGGAAATTCAAACTACCCAGGGATCATGAATGTAAGTCTTTGCATGCATACTGTACATTTCAGTCCAAGTGATGCTGTGTGAAATTGCTTTTAGTTTCAAGGCAGTTTGAAAGAACTGAACCATCCTAGCACATGTCCCCCTCTTGACTTGACATGTAATTTTAAAAATAACCCTGCTCTAGATTCATTTCAACATGGACTTGTAGAGAGACAGGTCTTGGAGGTGCTCCATGGTTTCCACCAAACCACAGCCCACAGGATGAGAAACGATCAGTCTGCTGCCTCTGGGACCCCAAGCCAGCCAGTCACGGGCCAGGAGGCTGGAAGTGCCTGCCGGAAGTCGATCCAAGCCCAGGATGTGTGTCCTATCTGTCAAGAGGAGCTGCTGGAGAAAAAACTGCCTGTGTCTTACTGCAGGTGTGTAGGTGGCGGGGTCAGGCTGGGATCAGGGTTTCAGACTGCTATTGTTTCAGTGCAGTAATGTTTCAGCATGATGTAAGATGCTTTAGTCACCTACCGCTGGCCAGAACATGACCCCATACAGAACTGTCAGTTCCACTGCAGCACATTCAGCTGCCAACATCATTGTGTGATGAGCTCACTTCTTCATGGCATTATGTATTCTGTTATTTTTAACAATAATTACAGCATTATGCAGACAGGTTTTCTGTGCTTTCACTTTGCTGGCTTTGTCTCTTTCAGGTTTGGCTGTGGCAATAACGTCCACATCTCTTGCATGAAAGTGTGGGCAGAGCACCAGAAGCTCTCAGACAGGGACGAGGCGGTGAAGTGTCCTCTGTGCAGGGAGGACTTCTGCTCTTTGAAGTTACTCCAAGAGCAGGTGAAAAACTCTGCAAAGCTTCTCACTGCTGCTGAAAGAGAAAAGCCAGACAGACACCTGGGAGTCCTCTGTCACATCTGCCAGCTCTGCCCTGTCACTGGCAGATGTTTCAAGTACGTTTATGGTGGTCAAATCTGTACTGAGGAAAATCACTCATCAGTATTGAACACTTATATTGCCACTTATAACGTCTTCTGTGGTTGATCTTTTTCTTTTTATTAGATGCACTGTCTGCAGTTACTTCTATTTGTGTGAGGACTGCTCAAAGAGAGGCTGCCACTCGCAGCATCCGTTTGCTTCACGAACAGTAAGCTATATTCACTCAGCTTTGAAATAATGTTTGTCCTTCATCAGCCACCATTCTCCACACTGCAAACTGAAATGTTGACCATAGCACAGGGTGAGATACGTCATACCACTTTTAGAGGTTAGATAAATCCACATGTCTGAATGCACCTCAAACAGAAAAGAAGAGACAAGTGGCATCTTGTGACAGAGGACTTGAGTGGTGAACCAGAGGGGGCGACCTCTCAGCAAGCAAGTGACAGGTGAGTTGATCAGTACAGCCATGAAATCCATGTCAGCTTTGGTAGATGCAGGTGGTCAGATTAACACTAAACATTCATGGTTTTCACATTTTATTTCCCATCCCGATCCCCAGCATCATCCCCGTAGCTGCAGACGCTTTACCAGAAAACGTGCTGGGGTGTCTGCCTACTGTCAGGGTGAGATCGGGGTCTCGGCTCTTAGACGAGGGACATCAGTGTCGGATCTGTCTGCAGAGGTTTGCCCTTGGCCAGTATGTCCGAACTCTCCCCTGTCACCACCAGGTAAGACTCGTGACTGTTTACTTGCAAACTATAATATGACGTTAAAAAAAAAAAAAAAAAATCACATAATAAAAAATAATATTCTTGATCATTATATTGATCCAGCTCACCAAAATCCAAAATTTTCAAAAAATGGTGAATACAAAATCAGGGGACATGGAAATAAGAAACCACATGTATATCAAAACCCAGAGTCTCCCAGTTAATCTGTAAAATACTAATGAATGAAACAAATACGACACAGGAAGCTTTGTGATCCTCCTTACCCCCCCACATGTTTACACACTTCAGTTCCACATGGACTGCGTGGACGGGATCCTGCGGAAGTCGAATTCCTGCCCACTGGATGGATATGTCATTTATAGTCCCTTGACTTGGAGAACCAGTGAAAGGAAGACCTCCCATAAATCGGCCTCCTGCCTTTCCAGGGACTTTGCCAAACCAGAACAAAACTTAAAAGACTTGTTTATCCCAGGAGTGGCACTGTGGAACAGGAACACCAAAACCGCTCCTTCACACGGATCTCTTCACTTAGAGGTGCTGACAGGCTCTTCAGAAACTTTAACCATCCAAAAGATAAGAAGTGACCAGTTTCTTGGTTTGTGCATTGACACAACAGAAGGAAAAGGAGGACTGCAGAAAAAGCAAAGTGTAGTTTTTCCTGAAAGCAGTTCTTTAGATCACCTAAGTGAATCTGACTCCGTTGACAGACTGAGCACCTCAAAATCCAGCTCTGTCTCGACTGATATGTTTGTGCCTCTGGCCAAAATCAGAGAACAGTCACAGGTGGACCTTTGTGTAGGTGTGTGCAGACCAGACCCAGACCACCACACAGCTGTGTCCTTTCCTACCAGGCGAACGAGACTGCCGCCCAAAAGGAGAGGGCCGATAACTACTCAAGACACAAGCAAGGACCTTACTTCAGAGCTAAGACTGACTGGAGTCCTGATAAACACACAGCTTCACAGGAAGACAGAAACTAAAAGTTTTAGTTTTTAGGTCTTAGTTGGTTTCAGTGCAGCATCTGCACTTTAAAAAAAAAACAACTTACACACAATGAAATAAATAAGTAAACATGACAGTAACCCTTTCCCTGCTTTAATGAAGAAGCTGCTGAACAAGAACTGGTATCGAGTAAGTTTATTAATTCAGTGCACAAAAACGCAAGACTAATAACACTACCATTGTTACAGAGGTAAACACAAGAGGTGGCCATTTTGGAAGAAACAAAAGCCCATAAGGTTCAATGGCGAGACACGAGAGGAGCACACTATAGAACACACTGAAATCAACACAAATACATTCAGCGAGATCACTTTGAAATGGGAGTGGCAGTAGGGTTGATGTGTTTACAGACTACTCCTCAGATTGCCATTGAAACTGGGATATTCTGTGATATTCAAGCTGATGGAAAGCAGGAGACGGTATTTTCATTTGTTAGCATACTGAATGATTAAGTGCTCAACTTGTTGCTACATTTAAAAAATACAAAGCTCAGGCTTTTTGTACACTCCCACGGAAAAGACACTCACTCCTCATCCTTTAACGAGCTCACACTGATAACACTTCTTAAATGACAGTCACTGAAAAACGTTATCATTCAACTGTTCAGTAAAACACACTGATGCACCTCTCAGACCTTTGCTGTTAGATGGAAGGAAAAGCACAAATGAAATGAAGTCACAGTCACATAACACATAAAATACTTTGCTATATACATAGAACAAAACCACACATTGTATGAATGCAGCTACAGAATCGAGGCTTATAAATACAAAGTGAACTCATTGTTGAAAAAGTTTTACAGTAGTACAATGACGGAAGACTAAATATGGCAAAGTTGCTGCAGAGTTTGTTTTTAAATTTTAAATCGTGATTTATATTGCTTGTGGAATTCACGCCAAACTGGCAGTGATATCAGTTTTCTTTGTTGTAATTGTTGAAATATTTACACACTGAAGATTTTATTTTAGGTTTCTGTTTCTATTGTGTGCCAGTGTAACAAATGGGCTCATATTAAAGTGTGGTGCATGTTGATTCCATAAACACAACAACAGGGAGGATGCACATTATGAAGAAATTAAGTGAAGTGAGAGCTCCTGTGTTCACCTGGTGGGTTAACTAAAAGACGCTCCTGGAATGCATGATAGATATTAATGAAAGAGGTTTTGGTATTGTTATGGTATAATTTGAGTTAAAGTAATTCGTTATTAGAGATTATTAGTAAGGGACAGCATGAATGTCCCTCTGGCTTGCTTGATTACTTTGTAGCTCTGTCAATAGAGTGAATTTCCAAGTCAACCTGAGTAACTCTATTGCCAATGTCAGTAACTCCACTTATCACCTTATTACTAAAGACAAAACTGTAAACAAAGCAAGCTGAACAAAGCCTTGTGTAACTTGACACTCAAGCTGACTGAAGACAAAAGTAAAATGTGGCTGTATGGGCAGCCTGAACTAAATTTGATGACAATCTGTTTAATAGTTATTGAGATATTTCAGTGTAGACCAGAGCAGTGGAACAACCAACCTACTGTTAACTAATAATGCCATCCCTGCAGCCACAAACACTCTGTGGAACATATGATCAGCACCACTATTTTTAAACTCTCATTCTTTCTTCAGTCATATCCCTCAAAGCAAAAAAAAAAAAAAAAGTCAATATATTTTTTAAGACCAGTATCAAGAGTTTCAGGGAAACAGATGGTAAAAGTGAATCTACAAGGCACCAACTGTATGTGTTGTGGTTGACAGGGAGAATACATGACAAGGTGTCCAGCTATTAAAAACAAAAATAATAATAATGCAAAAAAAATCTGATTGTGCCTTGGAGCTGTGGAGTTAAATGCAATTTAACAGCACTACTCCGAACAATCATTTTTTATTAGGCTGTTAACAGTAGCTTGTTGTACTATGGGATGTTTCAGAAAAGCAATTTTATTTGTCCCTTTCTTATCACACTATTGAATCCAATGAAGTAAACACTGCCATGTTTTAGTACCAATTCTTGGGGATACTGTATATATATATATATATATATATATATATAATCCATATGATTCTTTCATTGTGATAGGAATATACGTAGCGTAGAAGTCCTGGAGTCCTGTTACAATTGGCAGCACAACGTGGAGTCTCCATGCAAGGAAATGAATGATTCTGTCACCAAGTAACGTAACAGCTAAGATGATAAAATGTTTGTTCTAAAGTAAAAAGCAAAATATTTTCATACACACTAGGAAACATTCATTTTCATGCATTCTAAAACAAGTGTAGGCTTAAAATCTTGAATATCAGGTGAAAACCTTGAAAATGGCAGCTTAGCTTTACAATGTACATCAGTGTTTGGCTCCAAAATTCATCGGAATCCAGGGCTGGAGTCAGTCACTGGTGGGAAGTTGAAGCTGAATAATTTTACTCGCAATCAGATTGGCTGTTAGCATTTAATGTCATAAGTTTCAAAACTTGAGTCTTTTCATGACCTGCAGAGTGTCTTTCTGGGTAAAACGAGTTGGCGTGATCAAAACTAGACGTCAGCGCTACAAACCGGGAAAGCTTCTGTATCTTATTTAATTTACAGCAGGCATTTGTGGTGAGGATAAGTGCACTACACATTGACCTGTATCTGTGTCCATCGTGCAAACTGACCAGATTTCATTATAGACAAATACCGTGCCTTATGTAATCATGTCTAATGACTACAGGCAGTAAGAAGGCACCCTCTTTAATGCCACTACCTATGGACTATGGGATAACGTGTTCACACGGACATTTTGCTGTGAAGAATCTCGCTGGTGATCTTCAGATTTGGGAGGATGAGGAAAACGTGGTGCACAAACTTGTCTAACAGCAGCTACATAATGACACGGATCCTGCTTTATTTCTACAGCTAGCTTCGGCATTCTTTGGCAAAGTTGTACAATCACATAACAACAACAATGCCTACGTGAGCACGAGTTGTAAGAACTAATTTGGATCACTCAGCACTTATGACACCATGTGATGAAGCCAATTCAATATGGGTTTAATGGCTAATAGGACATTTAAATGGAAATCAAAACGCTTGTCTGAATGTATGCAACCATGAGCCATGCTCTAACTTCTCTTGGTCAGAGGTCTGCCTTCGCGGACGTGTTTGGCACTCCTCTTTTCTGTCTTCCCCTTCTCCCTCACCTTCCTCAGGCGCCTCGGAGGCGGCGTACCCCTCGATTCACTGTCCTCCTGAGCACTGGACGTATCCATCCCGTCTCGTTCCTCTGGAATATTGGGAATAGCCCCACTACTCCCGTCTAAAATGTTCCTCAGGGAAGGGTCCTCTGGTGTACAGGTAGCAGTGGTGCCGCTCTCACTACTGCTCAGGTCCTGTTCTTCACCATACCGCCCCCCTCGGCTATGGTGTGGAAGGGAGGACGCCCTGATCGAAGGCCTGTCGCGCTCTGTCTCGCGGATGTTCTGCTGAGGCTCATTCATGTCCACTCCTGAGTCCAGGCTGGTGTCGTTGCTGCTTGGTGGACAGTGGCGGCTCTGGAGCTCAATAATAGAGTGGCGAACCTGTGCGGCCGGCTTCCCGTCTAAGGAGACGAACCAGGCCCTGGGGTGAGATGATGAGGACTTGCCCCGGGTCAGTTCCAGTAACGTACGCTCTGAGATCCCCTGCAGCTCACTGGGCACACCGTGCACACTGCTGAACGCCTCCATACCTGCTGCCTCGTTAAGAGTCCCGGGCACGGAGACGGAGGATTCGAGGAGGTTACTGTAGCGTCCCCACACACCAGCGTTAGGGCCTTGGCCTTGGGGCGGAGTTTCCAGAGGCTGCGGCTCATCTTGGCTGCTCTGCTGTGGGCTGCTTCCACCCTGGGAATGGTGGTGAGGAAGTTTGGGTAGTGTCTGGGTGTAGCTGTCTTTACTTGCAGGCTCTGAGTGAGCGTCATACTCAATTCCATTGCGGGGGAACGTGGCAGACTTGCAGCCTGACAGTTGCTGCTCCTGAGCACTGAAAAGCTCTGGGGCCTGAATAATAGCCACCGGCTGGTTATAGATATGAACCAGCTTATCTTGAAAGAAGCTGTCAGAGTTCATGTTGGCACGGTTCTGCTCTGACTTCTCCCGAAGCCGAGCTACCTCTTCACTGTTGATGTAGTGAGATGGCGGCTGGGGTCCTTTGATCCGATCTGAAGCGATGTTCTCATAAAGAGGAGCTGCTGGGCGACTCCCTGGATCCTCCACGTAGATATTGTAGTTGGCTTTCTGCCTCGGCGTGGATGAGGGTTGACACTGGACGCTGCAGGAGGCGAGGCTGTTTTCGCCAGATCGGAACAACAAACCCTCCTCCATGTGGGTGGAGGTGGTTTGGTCTTTTTTCACTACTGTGAGCTTGGAAAAGCGTGCTCTCCTCCTCCTGGGCTCTCGATAAGAACCTCTGTGAATGGGGAAAACAGAATTAAATCAAGGTGCACTGTAGTTTTCTGTAGCCAAATTCTGAACAATTAATATCTGACAAATAAACATGTCTGAGTGGATTTCTCACCCGCAGTGACACAGCAGCAAAGAAAGAAATCCAATTACTATAACGAGCATTCCTCCCAGGATTCCCATCAACAGGTAGGTGTGGTATGATATGAAATCCAAAGTGCTTCCATGTCCCAGATAATCTAAATGGTCAAATTTATAAATATTATAAGAAAATTCAAAGACAACACTTCACAAACTGTATTGACATGACATGATGTAAATGCGTGAAGTGTGTATCGATACCGTTCGAGGAGGGCAGGGGTGCAGCGATCCAGTAGCCCAGATGGGAAGCAGTGTAGGTCCAAACCAGCTCGTCACCAACAGCTTTCACTATTCCAAGACCCTGATTCTCCCAGGCAGCTTCAAACAGGGAAAATTTACTAATTATATGTTACAGTACCAGTCAGTAAATAAATCACAGTTAACATTTATTATCCTGCTTTATCAAAGAAAGAATTCAGGATAGTTTTATGGTAGAATTTCAGAGCAATCGTGTTAGCTTAATAGTGTTAGTCAATTTTATTTCTTTAAAATCTCTCCACAAGTGTATTAATCTTCCTTTACGTGCATTATTCTTGTATTATGCCAATCTGACATTGTAGTGAGATTAAGTTTCTCTGTAATCTCTGTTTGTACCAGTCTTAATGTTGAAGGCCCAGGCTGGCACGGTATCAGACGCCCGGAGGTTGGTGTTATGTCCCAGTGGCAGGCTGATTTGAATGGGACCTCGAACCTGGAGCTCCTCATCAGCCGAATACAGCAGGACACTGACGGCTGCCGCCGCCTTCAGCTCGATGCTTTTGAACGCTGCAGATAAAAGGACAGGTAAAGCATTTAAATGGTAACATAATGTGTTAAAATATCAATCTGCTGCCACGAACTGTCCACACTAAGAGTAAATAGGTTTAACACTCACCTGATTTGTTGCTGATGACGCCTGGAGTGCAGTTGGAACAGTCTTTACCCAGATGGTGCAGTGGTACAGTCAGGTACGCTGTTACTGAGGAGATGTTGTGCTTATCAGCCATCGTGAGGAGGTTCTTGGGGAATTTAACCATAGGCTGAGATGAACTGTCTGTGAGGCAAAAGCAAGAGAATTTTAATGTGGCATGAATTTAAGTTTATAAACGACACATGGATTTTGGTCTTGGTTTCAGCAGTGCATTCACGATGACGCAGGATGTTGGAAGCTAAACAAAAAACTACCCAAGTTCAATTCATTTTGATTTTTAAATTCAAGATATTATATTAAATGTAAGAAAAGGATCACCATTAAAGTTGTGATTTTCGTTCAGATGCAGATGAACTCAGTCTTGTCTCTGTAAACCTACCAGGTAACTTTCTAGTGATGAGCACTGAGTCTTCAAACAGCCAGACGTTGCCCTGACTGTGAGGGAGGAGCAGCAGCGTCACAACAGAGAAAACTGCAGGGAGATAAACAAAAGGTCAGAGGTCAAACACAAATACTCTTGTTTCAGTGTTTTTTGTTTTGTTTTTTTTTAAATGATGATAACTACAAAAATTCTAGGAATAAAAAGTCACCTTAATAGATGGAACAACACAGTGGAAAAAAACACAGAAGGAAAAAAAAAACTCTTTACATTTAATTCAAGGTGTTAAACAGTTTATTGTGGCTTGTAGACCTGTATTACCACCAGCAGATGGCAATATTACTCTAGGCCTCTTTTTAGGGTTCAGGTTCAGCAGCACAAAGGGTGGCGCCTCTGACAATGCAGAGCAAACGAGGACTGGACAGACGACCCTGTTTTCTTTTTTTTCCTCCCTCTGATTTTGTCCCTCTGAGCACCTGCTCCATCTCTGCTTTAAAACACCACCTCCCTGCTCATTTTCTGTTTGATTCAGGCCAGTAGGAGGAGCGGGAACGCAGACAATAGAGTAAGATCCAGGCCCCACCAACATGAGATCGGTGTAGCTAAAGAGCCCCCACCCCCCCATCTGATCCGGTGCAGGACAAAGACAGTTTGCTGAGGCAGGGGTACGTTTCACGAGAGCCTGTGTCAGACACCTGGACTCTACAGTACATGCTTCTGTAGAAACAATCGATAAAATGACTATAGGACACAGCGTTCAGTTACACCGGCAGCACAGACTGCTCCATCATGAATAAACCTCAGTGACAAGTTGTATGTTGTTGCAGACAGTTCATTAATCAATAATGACTATGAATAATGCAGCCGAGAGTGTATGTGTGAATATTGTCGCTGCAATCACTATAAATAATGCTTACAAATTGCTTCGTTGCAAACTATAGGACAAGAGTCTGCTCGGTTTTCCCTTACCTCTAGTGTTATTCAGCCTTAACCTGCCTCCTCTTTATTCTGTTTATACAACTAAAATTCCATATGTCGAAGAGCAGTGTGTCCTTGAGCAGGGCACGACACTATATCTTAATTGAGTTTGTTCTATAAAAACTGCTCCATCCTTGTGACCCTGAACCTGGATCTATACTGTACCACAGTCAATAACTGTGACTGTACAAGTAAATTAACATGAATATGCTATTTCTGCTTTAAAATGATTATGACAACTAATCAGTTATCAAAACAGTCATCTTTAGACCTTTGCTTCTGTTTATGTACTGTATATGTGTATTCTGTTTACATTGTTAGCATTTTTAAATGACCTAATTGATGGCCTCATTGCTGAAGTGCTGTTATCCAGATGCTAAAGAAGCCAAGCTTAGGCCAGGCAGATAACTAACTTGGTTTCTTGGTGGTGCTCCATGGCAGGGGTCTGGGGACGTAGCCTTGCATGTTGCCCAGCAGGGTCAGACTGAGGCCTGGACTGTACGTCACCCAGAGCAGAACCTCGCCTCTCGGCCCAGTTTGAGCAGAGCTCCTCAGAGTGTGGTTCAGGTAAACGTCCACCGAAGCCCCCGACAGTGGCTGACGAGTCACCAGATCCCTCACCAGGACTTTTAGGGCAAACTGGGGTCCTGGAGGGAAGATGCAATAGAGTCACTTGGCAGTTGTGTTAAATTATAAAAAAACAATACAAAAATATCTAACACAAGTGCTCTATCTGTATGCAGATCGGCCTCCACCACGTCCTCTCAGCAGTACTCAGTAACCTTTCTCTCACCATGAAAAAGTGATGAGGCAAGCAGAGCTGGATCGCAGGGAGAATGAAAAATACATCAAAACCAAGTGACAGCAGAGAGGAAGAGCTACACTGCCATGTGAGACGTTTCAACACAACCTATCACTTTTATATGCATTCAGAAGCTCGCTTCATGCAGCTTGTTTCTAATGTTTAATATCACGCTGTTATTGAATAGCTGTTCCTTTTTATCTGTTTATGGTTATTACTGACATGACTGCTGGAGTTCCTAGAAAGCATCCCAATAAGCTTTAGTGTTTTGTTTTAAAATTGCAGATTACAGTATCTCATACCACCACAGATTTTGCACCAGTGAGGCAAAGTCATCAGGGAACACTGGCTTAGCACAGGATTAGCTTGCTCCTCCATTAATATATCACCTGCTTGAGCCAAAAAGATAAAAGCCCTAATCCCTCAAACCTCCACCTTATACATGATCCCATTAGTCTGTGGGCCAGAGAATTATATCCAACCAGCCTATCAATGGAGGTATCAGACAAATAAGTGTCAGTTAATGTTGTAAGACAATACAGAATTAAAACCCAGTTATTCTTCATCTTCCTAGACTTTTTAACCTTTTGGGTTTTTATAAGGTTTTACTTTGAAAACATGAGTCCCCAGATTTTCCCCAGTAGATAACTGCTGCATAGCTTACTGCAAAACAAGATGTACAGTAGTTTTAAAGATACATTCCCATTCTGCATGTTTAAAACGGTTCATATTTTGGCATCTTAAACCAACCAGGAGGCTCTAATCAGAAACAGATTTGAATAATCTAAAGAAATGGCATATTAAAATAATTAAGCCACGTATTGGCCTGATTCAGTCATGAGTCACACTGTTTCCTCAGCTGCTGCTCATTTCCATTCACTGTAACAATGAGAAGGAACAGACAGGGCGCCTTTTTGTTTAATTACCTACCTGATCCCCCCGGGTCTCCGACCGCGCCGATTGCGGCGCTGGGTCCATTGTCCCCGGGCGAGGAGGAGGGCAGGCCGCCGCCCTCCTCCGCTGCTCTCGCCGCCCCATCCAGGCAAGAAATCAAAAGCAACGACGGCAGAAAGAGCAGCAGCGGCGGCGGCGGCAGGCAGCGTTCAGCAGCGGGCATGACGAGAGGGGGAGCACCAGGCTCAAAGACATAACGGACCGCGAGAAACGGACTCGGGAGGAGAAGAAGAACGAGGTCTGGAAATGTTTGAACTTATCGCGAAGGCCTCATCCATCCATCATGGTTTCTTGTAATCTTTGTGCGGACAGAAGAGGCAAAAAAACCCTGGAGAAAGGATGCGCTGGTGCTGAGGCTGGGCGTGTGGCCGAAGATCGTTTACATAGAGAGATGTGTCACTCAGTGAAAAAAACAAAAACAAAAAAACAATAGAGATTCATCAACGTGATTTTACTCCTAAATGTAAACTATAATAATATAACTGGTATGTATTTTTCTCCATTAACACCAGTTATTATTTAAGAAAACATATGATTGATGCTGAATCACTTAGTTGAAAATTTAAAGATTTATCAACTGTGTTTATATCTTTGTAAAAAAAAAATCATGGTGGTGGGAACTTCTCAGCATTTTCTAACATTTTATAGACTGAACGTCTGATGGAAATTAGTGCTGTTGAAAATACTTGTTAGTAGTCAATGCTGCTGTTGTGATGAAACGGTGATGACCACCTCTGTACCACGAAAGAGCATCAGAGTGAGAGATCTGTGAGTGTTGTCTATCTTTGGTGAGACTGTTGTTACATCATTGGGGTCTGCGTTGCCCTCTGTCGGTAAACTGAGATCACTGAGACCAGTTGAATTCACCCACTTCCTACTTGACTGTTGGTCAGTCTACCTGGTGGGTGGAATTAAACATTAAACATTTCAATATCATTAATATTGAATGACCATGAATTTGAACCTATACATTTCAAAGGCTGAACGTGCATAGGTAGGTGTTTCACAAACTTTCAGTTATGTTCAGTCTTTACCCTTCAGGTAAGAATTTGGTGTTAAGTCATCAACACAAGCTAAAATTCAAAAATAAATGAAAGTACCGTCTTTTCACCACTAGATGTCAGGCGTCACACAGGTTCCTGTTTAAAAACTGAAAACTCAGTGATGACTCCCTTGTTAATGATTTAAAGCTCAAACCCCTTCTTAAACCCGTCAGACAGTTTGGTGTTTATTCTATAAAATTATCTGTAGATTGTGAACCAGCTTCGTGTCTAATTTTTATAACCGTATTAAACAGTTAGTTCCACATGTAAAGATCCACTGAATGCGCTTGAATTTCTCATTAGTTGATGCATGAAATGCTTCGTTCTTAATAAATGTGTTAAGGTGTCTTCTTTTAAATATTTAAAGGGAAACACTGGAAAAGGAGTATTATAAATAAAAGAACTTCTTCGTGGACGCTGATGTGAACACCAGGTGCTGTGCGCCTTTTCAGCCAGCAGAGGGCGCTGCTGCTTCAGAGGCGACAGAGTTTTCAAAAAGCAGGAAGTCAGATTCTTCACCAGTAAATAAAGAGGACTGAGAGCAGGGAGGGTGAGTACTCTACTTTGTTTTTACTGCCTTGTAGTTGTGAACAGACCTGGTGTAAATAGTCGTCTTCTGCACTAAGAGACGATTTGTGATTTTTGAGCCGACAGTTAATTTGTTGTGTTTTGTTTGTTTGCCTGATGTGGAATGATTGGTCCTTTTTACTACATTAACTGTAGATGTAGTTGGAGATTGATTGGTAGTTGGGGTTGAATTGTTTGGTTCATGTTAAAATAAAATCTGTTATCGTTCCAATCTAACGGTATCACACTTTCCATTTTTGAAGGATTTTCTTCTTAAATCTAACGTGCTGTTAAGAGATGATTTGTGATTTTTGAGCTGATCACCCACAGTTATTTTGTTGTGTTTTGTTCGTTTTGTTTGTTTCTCTCCTTCCTCCTGCTCTGATTGTTGTGATCTTCGGTTCAGCTGAGGTGATGCATTTCCTCCCTCTGACAGCAACAGTCATAGTCAGAGTGGGAGACCTCTGCTTGGGTTTATTGTAGCCTGATGTGGAATGATTGGTCCTTTTTACTACATTAACTGTAGCTGTAGTTGGAGATTGAGTGTTTAGGTCTGAATATGAATTCTAATGGAGCTCCTTCTCTCTCTCTCTCTCAGGTAGATGAGTGCTGCCTGTGCTGCTGCTCAACAGACTGGTGTCACTGGGAGCTGCAGTGCCTCCTGGCTGGAGGATGAAGAGGAGTATGCCTGGTTCAGCCCTGAGCCAGGCTGTGAGGTGGCCTGTTACAATGACAGTGCCTCTGTCTCCTGCACGTCTGGACTCTACAGGTGGGAACATTGAAGAACTGGTTGAATTGTTTAGTTCATGTTAAAATAAAATCTGTTATCGTTCCAATCTAACGGTGTCACAGTTTCCATTTTTGAAGGATTTTCTTCTTAAATCTAACGTGCTGATAAAAAGTGTAGCTCAGTGTGTTTGACAGCTGAAGTTTTAAAGTTTGAAGTTCAGGCCTAATTGAAATGATGGTCAAAGTCTGAACCCTGTGGTTGACTGTCTTAGGAGGCCACTGAAGGTTCCTATGTTTAGGCTTCATGCCTGAGTCAAGTGGTCCCTGTTTAAAGGGAGTAGCTTAAGTCAAGACTGAGGTCCTCCAAGCAAGCATTAGGTGGCCTAGTCTGGTCTGTCAGCCTGTTGAGTATGTTCCTAGGAGTTGGGAAACCTATGGTTGAGTGTCTCAATGTGTTTCATGACTGAGAGCCCGGAGGGTGAGTACTGTGCTTTGTGTTTACTGCCTCGTAGTCCAGCTGATGGTGAACAGACCTGGTTTGAAGAGTTTTCTTTTGGGCTGAGAGCTGATTGGTGATTTTGATCCTGCGTTTTGGATTTAACAAGCCACCAGATACCAGTGAGGTGTCTCCCTCTGACAGCACCAACAGTCAGAGTCAGAGAGGC
>JBBMJY010000017.1:6913612-6976665 GCA_037833715.1 Toxotes lorentzi | reverse complement strand
CTTATATATGGTCTAAAGTCTACGTTGTCAGAACGGCCATTCTAACAACTCTCTTGAGTCAACGCTTTCATGCACATGAAGATGCCTTCCCGGGCCGCTGATGTGAAAGGGGACATCTCTGGGTTCCCAGTGCAGCTGCAAATAACATTGATGTGGCATTCCAACATGTCAGTGTAACATGGGCAATGCACAAAGTCACTTCCTGCAGCTCGGAGCAAATATTCGCGAGGGAGACGAGGGAGATGCAATATGTTTTCCAGCCTTTGGGCATGTAAATTAGCCCTGGGCCACATTATCATTGGTTCAAGCTAAATCATGCATGAAACTATATCAGCAAACTTTTGAGAAGTTCACGTCAAAAGCAAAGTTCAGGTTTGTTTTCCTCATAGATTTCTCTGTCCAGTCTTGAGTGTTGCAGCACATGCAGACTTTCAAGATCATCTGGTGCTTCGAGTACAGACGAGTACGTATACAGAGAATGAGTGGTGGAGGTGTTTCAATAAATTAGGTACACTGAAGGAAGTATTGCAGCAAGCAGCTGAGTTGTCTGCTTTATAGCTGCTCTGGTCTTGACCACAATTGCAGCCAGCAATCCAAAGGGAGGCATTATGGCTGAAGGATAACGCAGACTCACACATTTGGAAAAAGATGGGTTGAGACTGTAAAGGGTATTTATGCATTTATGCATCTGTTTGTGTTTATGTATTTGCTTGTTAGTTTGTCAGTGTTGGAAAGTTGTAACTTTAGTCTGCAGCATTTTTTTAAACGAAAAAATGAGAGCTGATATCTTTAATTTCGTAGACCACGGGTAGACGCCAACCATACAACATAAAAATAAAACAATGCGGCGTTTGTTCTTGACGAAGTGACAATTTCTTTCACCAAGCATAAGCATAGCTGCAGTATGGAACTTCCACATGTCACTGAATCCGTACAAAATGCTCTGCTTGCATCCTCTCTGAGCTTCTGCAGAATTTATATGGCTTTCCTCTCCCTGGTGCTGCACACCAATAATTTCCTCTGTGGTCCTGCAGGGTTCTGACCTGTGACATGAAAGAGTTGGACCTCTTGCCTGGATTAGATCCGGATGTGCTGCAGGTCAAGATGTATGTTTCGAGGATCATTAGCGATCAACCCCCCCGCTTTGAGCTCCGGGCACAAACACATGTGCTCATCTATGTAGGTACTGGATTTTGACTAAGATGGGATTCTCAAGCCTGATTTTTGTACTGTAGATGCCAATAGGTAATAGTCTGTGCAAATCTACCATTAAACTGACCAGATTCTCGCCCCAAAACTTGCCCTGACAAGTTTCCCATGATACCAAAATGGTGAGTTGTGGTACTTGACAGTAAAAATAAGGGCTAAGGAGAGTAGAAGAAGTGTTTTCCTTTCCTTATTTCAAGATAAGAATATATCAGTGCGAGTGGAGGAGGGAGATATGGACGACAGGATTTACGAAGGAGAAGGGATTTAAACTTGTTTTTGATAAATTGAACACACAAGTGTTCACGTGTGCGCACACATACACACATGACACACACACTGTGTTCTTATGATGTTGCAAGGAGCAAACTGCACCTGACAGGCTTTTCAAATTTAGGACTGATCTGTAAAGATTTCAAACTAAGAGCACTGACAGTGAAGACATTTACAGTGTCGCCAAAAATAAAAGCTGTAACTGTTTGATGCTGATTTATTCTTTTGCAGATTTAACATTTACATTTTACTGTGCAAAATGATAAATTATGCCATTATTAAAATTTTTATCTAGCAAAAGGAATTCTTTCATTCAGGACTAGTCCTCTTTTCTATTAGATTAAAAGAATACATCAAAAGTTTCCAATTAAGCAATCAAAGATTTCCATTATCAAATGCTAAATGAAAATGACATGGTCAATCTCCACGTATTATTGCCCTTCTCCTTCATAACATTTGATGGCAATCAGCATAATACAATGCTGCTTTTTATCTGATTAGCTCCTGACATTTAGGTTTAATTGAATGCCCATCATTAAAGGACAACCTGGGATCATGCTCTTTGGCTGGCTGTTTTTCTGGCTTCAAAACAGTTAAGAAATTTGTTTAAAATTATTCTTTGTGCGATTTATGAAACCATTCATCTTTCAGCTCTCTGCAGTCCATTGTCTTGCGGTGTCGTCAGCCTACTCGGCCTCACTCCGTCTCTCTCAGTGAACAATGTTGCAATGCAGTGAGCTTAGAGGGGAAGAATGCGACAACAGAATGGAATTACGGGAGAAATTATTGCGTTTGAGCCCACAAAGAATGTAGCAGAGATGGGCTGAAGCGGACTATTTGTTCACAGTGGTTATGGATGACCTACAGTGGGTGGCTAAGGCTATTCACCAGGCAGCAGACTAAGAGACATGAAATTAAAAGTTTATTTTCAGTGAATGCATTTTAGATTTTGATGCATTCTGCAAAAATGAAATGCAAAAAGTGAAAAATAAACTGAATATGACATCAGGCATAAGCTTGATTTGACATGCTTGCGTCTTGTGGGCTGCAGGGATGGGTGGCAGCGAGGAATGCATTGCGCTAAGGAGTGCCCTGCAGAGAGGCCAATGAAAAGCAGACCGCTGGTGGCTCCCGGCCGGCATAAAGAAGTCTACTTGGCAGTAAAGCTGAAAGTCATGTGCCTCCATTAAAATGAGAAGGCAAGAAAGGAGAGAGAGACAGAGAAGGGGAGGGAGAGAAATACAGGCTGAGCTAAGAGACTGGGGAAGCTGCCAAGCCAAGACACTTGAGGAATGCAGCAGCAGCTTTCTCTTCGCAGTAATACCATTACAGTTACTGCTATCTGAGTCAGGAAAACAGCTCTTCTAGTCCAGTCAGCAACTCTCAGAGCCAGTGCACACAGATGACAGGTACAGAAACAGAAAAAAACAGAGGCTCATAGCAAAAATCGAATCCTGAGCTTGGACTGTCTCCTGGCTAAGAGATTCCAAGAATAGCTGTATTGTGTGTGTGTGTTTACTAAAAAAGAAAGAATGTATCCACGTGTCTGCAAACTGCTGGTACTTGCACACTGCCACATGTCTGTCGACCTGGTATTTTGGACTCAGCTTAGCATTGTCTTGTCTTGTCAGCATTTGCAGAGTTGTGTGTGAGAGCCTGAGGCATGCGTTGTGACTCCTCCAGCCTGGCAGTTAGTTAATAAACACAGGCCTGTCAACAGCTGCTGGTGATGTAATGTGGAACTTCTCCTCACTCTCCTTCTCCTCCCGCCCCACCCTGCCTCCCTAACTCTGCCTCCACCAACACCACCACCTCCCTCCCTTCTATTTACAAGTCTGACTGGGTGTTGCTGCAGACTTCCAGCACTGGCAGCACAGAGAGTGTGTTTAAGTGTGTGTGTGTGTTAATGCGTGCCCCCCCGCCCCCCTGCAACTAGGGAATTTATGACAGTATGTTTTCAGCTGCCGTCAAAGGAAATTCCAAATCATCACGTTGTCTTCCTGACGAAAACACCTCTGAGAGACTTGGAGCTTCAGAGCTGGCTGCAGACCTGTTGAGTGGAGAGGATCCGGCTGGCGCAGAGTAAGTTTGGACTCCTGCTTGTTTGTCTTCTGACATTATGGGAGGCTGAATTCATTCATAGTCTGTGAGAAGTGTGAGTGTGCGCATAGCATGATGGAAATGAACGCAAATTAGACGCGTTAATCCAAATTTAAAGAATTTGTAGAGTTTGAACAAAACTGTTACCTTTATTAGTTCATTAGCTTTATTAGCTTTAAACGTTTTAGCTAACATTAAGCTAACGTTTTAGCCCTAGTTTTTCACTTTGAGAGCTTAGGCAAGGTGGTGTATTTAATGTGGCAAATAAATTCAGATATTATAAGTAGACAGCAGAAAATTAATGTTAGCTAGCGCTCCCAATTAGCCCCTCACACTTGCAGCCTCTTAGTGAATGTGAAAAAAAAACATAATTGGTGACTGTTAAAGGGGAACAAGTCACAAAACATTAGCATAGATAGACACCTGTGAACACACTGTTGTTTCTCAAGCTGAAATGTGTGTTCATTTCTTTAGTGAGGTGCCTATGGCATGATGCTCTCATACCAAAGTGAGGAAGGGCACAGTTGTGTATTTTGATAATGGCTGGAAAATTCCTCTGCCCTCTCTAAACTAGCTGCATCACCCCTGGGCCTTTGGAGTATATTTTTCTCTTGTATTTTTTTTTTCTTACCTGACATGCTATCATGAGAGAGTTCAGGCACCAGTCACGTTGTCTGCTGAACCACGCTCAGTTGCAGTTAAGGGTCCCATGACAGGAAGCTCAGTTGATATTTTTTTTTTCCAGGATGTATATTAAAGCATCCTACGCATCTGGTGGGATTAGCACAGGGAGTCGCAGGGACTCCCCTCATGAACAGGATGACGACATTGTATTCATTGTTTTTCTTTTCCTTTTTTTTCTCATTCTAGACCTCCAACCCTTCCTTTTGAAACCCCCCACATTAAATTGTCTGCTGACTAAACAAGATTTAAAGCTGCTCAGACAAGCTCTGGCAGAATCTTTATCATTAGAAGTGTCTGGGAAACACATTTTCTTGTTAGCAGATTGTTTCCCTTTACGTTGCTTGACATGATTTTGGTTCGGAAGTAATTTAAGTGTTTGCATAGCATAACACCTGAGAATCAGTCTTTTCAGCCTGAATGAACGGAGCATCAGTCATGTTAGACAAGCTTTATTGTACAAGTAGTCAAATATTGATACACAGAAAACACGAAATCTAAAAATGTGGAGAACACGTACAAAGACAGAACTGGAGCATCTGGTGATGAGAGGGAAATGCTGCTTAAAAATGCAGAACTAGGTGTCACATGATTGCCTGCTTATTGCCAACACGCAGCAAATGATTTACAAATGCCTCACGGTCCTCCAGCATGTCTCACAGCTTTGTGACTGTAAAAATATAATGAGGACCACCATGTGTACATTTGCAGGATCATCTTTACTCTTTCAGACATGCTGTCCCTGCTTTTAAGAGTTTTACAGAGGCATGCTGGTCTTGCTTTGTCGATTGACATAATATTACAGCTATTTATTGAGCTGACATTTGTTGTTTTGAGCTGCTCAAATGTGAGAATATGCTCCTTTCCACATTTTTATATTATGCTGAATTGCACTGTTTGGGTGGTCGGAACTTGTGATGGGCAATTTATAAGCCAGTTCTGACTTAATATAACTGAGGGCTCAGTGGTTAAGTGAAATAAAATAATATATAATGAAAGTAACGATCACTTACAGCTGTAAACCTGCTTGTTTTCATCTAACCCCAAGCCAAGCTGAACAGCTGTACTCATTCTCAGTGTGTTTGAAGGACATAGGTTGTTTAATCAGCTATGTATAGGTTGTCCTTGGGTTTTTATAATCACAGGGGGCATTGGAAACTAAATATGTAAGAAGATAATCATGTGCACGGACACCCAGTTATGCAGGCAAAAGCTTCTATTTTTTATTGAGGTCTGTACTTTCCCTAATAATCTGGTTTAAAGGCCAGAAAGGCACACAGGCTCATGGATCTTGATGTCAGAAACGATAAAGATGTGCACATGTTCTGACTGGCCTTGATTAATATGACTAACATAATAAAATTCTCCAACAAGAACATAATTACGGTTATGAGAGGGGGCATTGTGTTGATACGGATCCTGCTTATCGTGCAGCATCTACATCAATTTTAAAGGCACTATTGACCTCTTAGCCTTGAAATGTTAAACTTGTTATGATCACCAGCGTGGTATAAACACTGATACAGAGCAGCAGCAGCCGTGAGTACACGCGGTAAAAATTCAGGAAGAGATATAACACTCATCTTAATGATTGGTTTGCTGACAGTATAAAAACAACAGACCAGTGTAAAATATGGCTTATTGTTCGAGGCTCTCAGACACAGTAATTCCATGTTAGGCTGTGCCAGGCTGCAGTTGGTGGTGCCAACTGTACCGGGACACATGCAGAGGCAGGATCAGACAGGCTGGCCAGCAGAGGGACTCAAAACATCCGATCAGCATAGACCATCTGTGCTGCTAGAATACAGATGGACCTCTCTCTCTGCACATTAAACCCCACATCAGACACTTGCATGCTTAAATTTTCTCCTCCATGAATGGAAAGTAATAGCACCCCCAACGTCCCCTCCCACTTCCCTTGGAGTAGCAGGCGAATTAAAAGCGAGACTCAAACGTATAATCTTCCCGGTCATTCATTCATTCTCCCCGGACATGGCAATCTGGATGAATCATTCAGAAGAAAAATAAAGAGAGATCGGGGTCTGTACCGTGGGGGATGCTTTTGCTCTGACCCCGTTTCAGTCTCCCCCACTCATTCAAGGGAGGCGCAGGGCATGGAGACAAAATGAATTGGTTCCTGGGGCAAAGGGGTTGCACCAATCAATGTCCGATCCCAAACCACCATCCATTTTCAGGCCCTGGCACTTCCTGGCATTGCTGTGTTTTTGGGGGCAGCAGGGTATTGATCAGAGAGGTCAGAGTCACTATTTAGCCAGGGGGCTTTTGTTTTTGAGACCTCTGTGTTTTCAAAAGATTTGTAATGGATGTGAATGCTAATTGAAAACTGATGCAAAATGCATGTCAGGAATCCTGTTCTCTCAAGGCTTTGGCTCCTCATCCCTCATTCTTTTCCTCCAGCTCGCCATTCAAATATTTGCTCAAATTTATTTGCTTTATCATTTAATGTATAGTTTAATGTATAACCCATGACACTAAATGTGGGTTACTCAAATGTACACATCTGAGGAAATTCTTTTATTGCAAATTCCACTGCAACTACTCCTCAATGAAAGGTTTTGTTTTATGGGAAAAGGACCAGAGTTCAAGCTGCTTGATATTTGTGAACTTACCGTGACAAAGATGTCTTACTTGTGGCGACTCTTTGCACAGTGTGAAATATGCCTGGGTGAATGCCTGACTGTATTGGGTACAAAGGGCAGTATTGTCACTTGTGGCAGAGTGTGGTGCTGGTAACACTTGGAAGTCAAAAGCCAGAGGGTGGAGCAACAGTGTGTCTTTAGCAGACCTTTACTGTATGTGTGGGATTAATCCGACTTCACCCCTAGAAAAAATGCCAGTAAAAGGCCAGTGATGGCAATAGATGCACAGCTGCCTTCTTCTCAGCTTACAAAGGAACAATATCAAATCTGAGCCATGACAATCCATATTCATGGACAATCTGGGCTTATTATCACCATTTATCCATGAGGCTCACAGTCTGTTTTCAGTACAGCGATGTCTCAATGGGTTTAAGTGTTATCATTAAGCTGTTATCCCCTCACATTATCCCCGTTGTAGTTTGTAGCTGTCTGGGGCTCTGCGACCTCAGCTGGGTCCTCCCTTGTTCCTGGAGCAGATGTTAAAAAAGAGAGTCCCCCCCCTTCAATTCAGGTTATACACACACACAGACACACACACACCATCCTGCTGCGCCTCCTCCCTTCATCCTGGCATCTAATTAGGCCTACAGCACAAAGACTCCCAGATGTCAGCGTCCTCCTGGCCTCTTTTGATTATATCCTTTCCACCCCACTGACTGACTTGCTGACTGGCTGGATGGCCGGCTGGGGGCCGTGTGGACTATAGGCGTTGACGCGTGTCACCCTGTGTAGGTCAACACCGGACCGGTTTAACATATCAGTAATTGCTTTAGGTGTAAATCACAGGGAAACAGGAGGGAGGGAGGACAGTCCTGAATGGTCTGGAGTTGCAGAAAGGCGCTGGGAGCGTCACAAATGCAGGCAAAGCAACATTTATTTTTATAACATAATAAAAACTAAATGTAAATGCAAGAAAAAGTCATGTTTTTAGGAATGCATTATTTTGATCTACGGATCACTATTAGTTACTCACCAAACCAGTGTCACTGCATATTTAAAACAGTGTTTGTCATGGCCAACAGTGACTAAGTGTTTCATTTCCTTTAAAACCAAGCATCCAAGAAACATGAACGATGTGTGGACAATCAACAAGTTTGTTGGCTGAGGAAAACTGGTCATGGAGCTGCTTTTTACAGACATCAGCTTTCAACAGCCAATCAGGTTCCCCTTCTTCCAAGAGCACTGGTTCTGCCCAGTAAATACTTAATGGGTGAGATTCTGATTACCAGTTCTGTGAAATGTATTGGATAGACCTAGAATTAATGTCTCAATAATTGGAGAACAGTTGCATAGTTGTCATATAGCCTCAAACAACAGAGCCTCAAAGAAGGAAATACATCTCCATTTCTGCTGATCCTAAAAGCATTCAAAAATTAGATTTTTGCATTTTAAGACAAATATGTGCAGTTTAATTGATTTGAAGTGAAATCAAAACATTTCTGGCAACTACTGCATCTATATTACTCTAGTAGTCTCACTTGTAATGTCAGATCAGCTTGTTAGAGCTTAAAGGCAAGACTGAGCATTATTTGGTTTGTTTTACTGTCAGAGGCTGGAGTTTCCTTGTGTTCTATTGCTCACTTTTATCTGAATGCCCCTGATATCTGGCTTTTAATGTGTCTGCTTAATCTTTATCACTTCCGATCCATCCACTACCTCATCCCTCACACTTGCTATACCCTAAGGAAACTGTGTCAGTGTTTTCTACACTGAGTCTGGGCAATGAGGCACAGTGCTATAATCCATTTTAATCATTTACTCTCAGTTTCCTACAGTGTAACTCCCCCCTATCGCTGCATCCAAGGGAAGCCTTCCTCCTCTAATAAGGGACCAAACTGAAATGTAATCTAAACATAGACCAGACTATTTAATCCGAAGCAATACCCTTGCATAATTAGTCATTACAAGAGAGAGAGAGAGACAGGTTGGAGTCTGATGTTTCTGTCATTAAAGGCATTGCCTTTCACATCCTGTTCACTGATTCGACAACTTCCTTCTACATGAGATAGCCCATGGGTCTTCTGAAATGGGGCAGAAGGAGACTGTGTTGTGTTTAGCAACATAACATCATGTCTGGATGAAAACTCAGTGACTGATCCTGCGTGCAGTCAGACATTTGTGGCTTCATGTCAATAAGTTTTGACTTAGCAGATTGGCAGTGGATGGAACATGTCATGTTGATGTGTGGGGATGTTTGACAAGTGCAGTCACGCTGCTGAAGCTTTAGACAGGGTGTAACAGATATAGCCTACAGCAGATGCAAAAGGGGCTTTGGGAAGTGTGGTTGCATAAGTAGGTTTGTGAGGCGAGTAAACGTAACTGACCTGGAAAAAAATGGGAAACATACAATTCAGCTTCACTCTGTACCTAGCGTGTAGTGGCACTTAGCAGGCTGGTGGTACCAGTGGAACTCGAGTTTTGCTTTAGGTTTAAAATTATGATTTCTAAAACGGTGAAATGATTGTGATTATTTGGAGGAGCTTCTGTGAAAAAGAAGATTATCTTAAAATAAAGATTCACCATCCCGTACTCCTGTTGTTAAAGAAACAACAAAGTAAATCAGCCTCTAAACAGCTGTAATGTCATCATTTTATTAATCTCTCAAACAATTAAAATGGAAAAAGGACTTGATTAATTAAATAAAAATCATTTATTCTAATCTAGTCTAATTTACCTTATTTATATGTTGCCCTGGTCTGTAAGTGTTATCTCTGTCTTAGTCACATAAGACACATCCAGGATTTATCCACGCATTCATGCATTCATGCACAAGTTGTGTTGAACAGACAAGGTCTCTGACCCCCGAGGCGTCCATCAGCTGACCTTTGACCCTGTCTTCACCAATGAGGAAGTGCTGTGCTTACTCTGTGCACCACCACAGTTAGTCTAAAGCCGTGGGCTCTTTGTAAAGAAGTAGTATGCGTGAAGTGAAGTGTTTATCTTCTGCTGTGGCCTCAGTCAGGCCAGGTCGGACTGGTTCCCAGAGCTGTTTGGAGAGGCCTAGAAAAACAAAAGGGCTGAAGCTTGGGGACTGGGGTTGGGTTGGAGGGCGGGATGCCTGGGCAACCCTGAGAGCAAGCAGCAAGATCTGGCTGGAGCTTTGTGATCACAGAATCCTGTCAGGCCTGAGGAGAGATCCATACTTCTGCTCCCTCTGTAGCTTTTTTTTTTTTGTTTGTTTTTGAGAGAAGGCACTGCAATAGAAAGTGAAAGGAATGGGAGAGAAAGGAAGTAGAGGGAATACTGTGTCTGAGACTGCCGCCTGTGCTGCTATTGACTTGGACTCTGATCTCATGTAAAAGGTGAAAGCCCTTCTAACAGCAGAAACATGACCTGCCGGACATGAGGTGTTCCTTGTTGACTCTCTCCCTCTCCTCCTGTCCTCCACTCCTCCCCTCTCCCCCTCCCACCAGGGCTTCCCAGGTGTGTGGATTGCTGCAGGGCAGAGGGACCATGAACAGACACCTGGAGAGCAGAGAGCAGTTAAAGAGATTGTCTCTTGACAGCGGCCTGCCGGTAAGTCAGTCCCTAACACCACAGATTGGTCATTTAGACAGACAGGAAATAGATGTTGTGGAATGTCCTTTTTGTGGACTTGAGCTTCTTCCCTAAAGGGAAATGTTTTGAAATTGTTTTTAATGCTTCTTTTAGCTTTTCTACTGAATCAGCTTTCAAAGTAGATTTTCCCACTGCCCTCCACTGTAAATAATGTCAATGTCTTTAAAGTGAGTCAGTAATTCATGGGATTTTTGCTTTCTTTTTTTTATGCTGTGGTCTTTGGGATCAGGTTGTCAGTGCTGTGGTTTGTTTGGACTCCATTTCCCATGGAGTACCTTGTTAGTTACGCACTATATTTCTCTTCGAGGATCTGCATGTGCTCACGCCAACTGTCTACTCCATCTTTTGTTTATTCTATCTGCCGGCAATGAAAAATGCCTCACTTCCTGTGCTCGGGCAAATCTTGCTCAGGAAAGAGCCACTTATGTTGAGAGTTAAGAGCAGAGAGAAAATGTAAAACCTTTTAGATCAATTACTTTTGTGTTCTATCAGTCAGGCAAAAACTGTAAAGGAAAGCATGTTAATGAAAATGTCACAGAGGCATTAAGAATAATGCACATGCACATATACACACACAACCACGAGTCAAAAGGCAGAGAGAGAAAAAATAGCCCACCCCATGACTTTATTTGTGAAACACACTGTGGCCGCCAGTGATTGACAGGCTTATCTCTACGCCGCGCTGCACTTGTGAATCACAGGAGTGGAAACTTGTTTTGGCTCAGGGTTAACTGAAGGTGAATCTGCTCTCAAGCGCCTCTTTTGGAATGTCAAGTGCAGCCATATAGTGGCTGCTGTGTTGTGTCTGCACGGGAGTAAAGAAGCTTAATTCCCCCCGCAGTGCATACTGTACGGTCACTGCACAGGAAATAGTAAATGAAGAGGCTGAAAATAGCATTTTGATATAGGAAGTGCTGAAGTCATTTGTCGCCGATTAAATGGCAACTGTTAAAGACTGCAGTTACTCAGGCTGTTTTTCTTGAAAGGAAAAATACAGCCTGAAACACTATAAAACCATTAAGTTATATACAGATATAAGCTTCATATCCGGAGCAGTTGTGTTGTTTATGGGTTGCTCTGTTGCATGTTACTGACCCTGAGGCTTTGATAAAGCCGAAACATGTCAACATACTTTATTGATTTGACCTGACTTTATGACTTGCTGCTGACCCACCTCAAAAAGCCCCGGTGAACAGATATTGCACGAGTCAGTTTTTTTCATTTTTCATAAAATATTGCTTTAAGGATCAATTGATTATAAAAAAGAGTTGCTTATTATTTTTCTCTTGACTGACTAATCGTTTCACTGCTGCAACTCTACTGTGAATAACCATAATAAATTACATAACATTCACTGTTTGGCCCGTAGCAATGCCTAATATTTTCACATCTCATCCAGATGTCCATAGCTGTGTTCTCACAGGATCTCAAAAGGCATCCTGGGAAATGCAGGAAAATCACTGACTAGACTGACTGAAACTAAATCATAAATCATAAATCATCATCTGTAATTCACAGAACATGTAAAGTTAATGTACCAGTATTTTAAAAAATCCTGATACTGATTTGTCTGTTGGGATTTGGGACACAAACCCCAAAGCCTGTCAATCATTTCCCACTTTAACAGCGACATGAAAAGGAATCTAGAAGGATCACACTTGGAGTGATACACTTGAATCCTCTTGGTGAGACACTCCCTCATTTAGAATTTCTTCACAGCGGCTTGGCTTTGTGAATGTGTAACTTCTGTGACGCAGTGGACGATTGGTTGGTGATGTGGTTTCTTATCTAATGACTGTGTGATTCAGAAAAGGCTTTCTGAGCTTTATCTCCACCACTAATAGTTATTAGTTAATATGAGATCTGCTGTAGCTTTAATTGCTTTAATTGGATACACGGCGACCTGATTTGCTGTGAGACAGAAAGTAGGTCATATTTGTGATATGGGTTTGTGATTCAACATGCTCACATTTGTCCACTCAACTATCCATGCATGCAGTATTTTCCCCCATTTCCCATTTTTTTCCTCCTCTTCTCTCCTCACTTGTGCACTCATCTGTTTTTCTCTCTCTTGTCTCCTCGTGCACTCATTCACTTTCTCCTCCTCTTGCTCCACACAGTAAAGTCTGTCTCTTTGTCTTACTTTATCTTTTTCCTCTTTTTCTCTCCACTCGTTGATGATTTATTCTCACTCGGGGCAGCAGGAGCATAAGGGTGCAGTGTTGTTTTAATAGTGGGACATGAGGAAGCCCAGAGCATTTTGGTAAAAGTCCAGCATAGATCTGATGGCAGTGTGCAGATTTGATTCCATGGCATGGCCAGCCATGAAAAGAGCACATTGCTTTGGTTTGTGTAGCAAATTTGTAGTTGAAGAAGATGATGGTGCTTTTACCGGGGATGCTTACGATTTACAGTAATTTAAAGGGTCAGACTTACAAGCTAAACATTTCCTGTTTTGTTCATGGAACAATTTCTGCAGTCAAATGAGCTTTGTTCGGCCGCAAGTCACTTGGGTTTGAGGCCACTGAGTTTAAATTTGTCTCTAAACTCCAACCTGGGTCTTTATCCTTCCCAGCGCTGATGTGGGACATGATGTCTCTGGCCCTTGTGGCCCTGCTGGCCCTGGCACAGATAAACCTCCTAAGTCCTGTAAACACTCCTTTTCCTGGGAGGATATGAGCTTCTGATACATTTATTTTTTCAGGCATCTGAGAAAACACAAGAGGCGGTTTGTGACATTTCGTCAGACGACAGGCATGAGCTTCCACGTTCTGGTTTTCCCTCTCTGTCACCTGCAGACCAGTTTTGGCCAGTAGTTTGAATTTACATAAGCAGAAGCATGTCTGCTAACCATGCATTTTACATAACATGGTGTATGACCTGGACAGATGACCCCGTGTGATCTGGTATTTTGACAGGAAGTGCTGCTGACAAGGTTGTCACCCTTTTTTGCGGAACTTTTCACACTAAGTGGTTGTCCTTGTTTTGTTGTTTTCACACATTTTAGCAATCTGTGTGTTTTGTGGCTTGTTAAGATGAAACAGAAATATTCCACTTTTCAGTTCACACTATTACATAAAGCTCGAAACAAAATACCATATGTCAGCTGAGGACCAGGTAAAATATTTATGTCTGATCTTCGTTGGATGGATTTCATGACCTGGCTTCATACAAAGCTTCTATCAATCTTCTATGGGTAATTTGGCGAACATAGAGCTTGAATGTCAGTGTAGCCCACCACCTCACACATGTATAATGCATTGAGCCAGCATATGTTTCCTTAATGTATGCAGGCTAGGTTTAAGGGAATTTTGTGTTTACGCCAAAGCTGCTCAAAGCCACAGGCTTCATTCAGATAAGTAACTGACTTTAGTCTTTGTGTGGAGTGGACCCTTAGTCAGCATCATCGGCATTTTATTGATGTGTGTCATTACAGCGCTCCTCTGCTGTGATGGGAAATAGGTTGGGTTGGACCAGATTAGATGGTCAGGTTATGTAGCTCAGGGATGGCCCAGAGTAGCAGCAGATATAGCAGCGCTTGCGAGTAACTGGGGCACCATTTGGATTACATAACTGCCGTGTTGCTGGGTTGATTCTGTGCCTCTATTTATTTTTATCATTTGATGCCCGCCTGCAGATGAGACTCTCTTCGTCATGCAGGGATGTGCACGGTGAGCCCGATGGCCGTGGATGGTCTGTTGCTAGCTGCTGCCAGCCAGCTTTAAGTAGGTCACCGCAGAAGCTCTGTCAGGGGTCTATCCTACACCGAAGAGGCTACCACAGGGGTTTACTTCAAAGTTTCTACTCTAAACACTCTCAAAAATGTACAGTAGAAAATGGCTGAAAACAACCTGCTGCTTTTTGGACAGAGATGCTGAAGTGGCATAAGAACAGGTCACAGATGGCAGCAAATATTTGATATAGTGACATCAATAGCTTTCCTCATTCATTTGTTTATGGCTCAGTGGCATCTGTGTCAGCAGCTGCTCAGAGTTGAAATTTTGGGCAATGGGTTGAAACCTGGGTAGAGCTGAGGTGGAAGTGGCAAATCCTAAGGATTAGAGATTTATAATTGATGTATAGCTGTCCTAGCTGCTGCTGAGATCTACTTTCAGTCTTGTCTTTGGCGAAAGCAATCCGTCTCTTATCACCATCAACGCCGTGGTTCAGCAACGAACACAAACACTGTTGGGAGAAGGAATGTGGAAATGCAGAGAGTTCGGAGTTCTGCCCATTTTCACACCTATATGCACCTGGCCTGGCTGTCAGATTGTGGTTTTTGGAAAGTTACAAAGTTTGGCAAAGCACACACCTTCCTTATCCAGCCTGAGATGAAAGGACCTTCTAAACTGGCTAAACAGCAAGTCTGAAGCCATGTCTAATCACCTTGAGGCACTTCTGCATTGGTGATAGCCTGTTGGAATGGATATGATGAGTGTCCTGTCACATAGCCACACCAGAGTGGATGCTTATCATTGCCAGAAATGTACTTCTTTATCATTGTCTTCTTAGCTTTGTTTTAATCTATATCTGTACCATTTGCTTAATGCCTCTGTCTCATTTCCATATAACAAAAGAGCCTCATCTGCTTCTATCTAAGATGTGGGTGTCTAATGCATTTCCTCAAACCGTGAAGTAATACTCATCACCTCAAGGATCCTCAAATTGGTGAGCGCTTGTCCTTATTTTCTCTTCCACACCCTTTTCCCTGCCAACATTTATAATGTGTGCATCAGTGCAATCATGCTCAGAGATAATTGACAACAAAAGGCCAAATTGAAAACACTCTGCAGGGGAGGGTTAATAATCAAGTGCTCCACATTACTGATTAAACGCTTGCTGCATAGTTGTGAGTTGTATTGAATTAACAGCATGTGGTAGTGCTTTCCTGTTTATCTCCAAAGTATTTGGGTTTAGCTAAATCCCCCTGGCTTTTGTCAAGCCTCCTCCTCGTATAAAGTCTTTTACGTGCTGATTTGCTGCCATGCTGTTATATCAGGCTGCAACTTGTTTCATTGGCCCATTCACCACAGGCGAAAGTAAGACAATAAAATTGTCCCAGAAACAAGCCCCAAAACAGACAAATTAGTTTGGTTTATGCTAAATTTAAGTGCAAATGAATTAGATGGTTAGCCAGCATCGAGTCCGTTTGGAAAGATTGGATTTCCTCCTTCTTCTCCCCCCACAGCCAATTACAGCTGGTTGTTACAATGCAGAATGGAGACATAAAACTTAGCGGGGGACCAAGCTCTGTAGCTAGATGGGAAGAAATACTCAGTCTAATCTGATTGGCTCCCACATCATCAGGCAGACAAATGGAGAAGTTTGATATTATTACTGAGCAGCTCAAACTAATTGAGCGTAATTATACTGTAGAAATCCACTGACAGTACCATCCTCAGCGTGGGCCCCGTTCTCACGCCATGTGTATTACAGGACGCCAAGCTCAGGGGACGAATGCTCACTCAGTGTGACAGCTTGATTCTTGAGTAACTGATGTAAAGTGTAGTTCTGAGGCCGAGGCTGATTGGACAATTTGTGTGGGAGCCAGTTACATAAAAAGATCTGGACTCTTCTCGCCGCAGCCTCTACTTTTCCTCTCAGAGTGCTCAGTCTCTCACACTTCATCTTGAGTGTTTAAATGAAGTTTCTCAGCGGGGGTGTACCAGCCTCTGGCTGGGGCTCTGACAGCTTCCTCAGTGTGCAGGTGACATACCACACATACCTGGGCTCACCGCGTGGGTAGCCACGGGGCCGCGGGGTCTGGGAACCCAGCAAACTCTGGGACACTCGTTGACTCAGAGAGGCAGAGGAGGTGGCGTTTTTCCTCCTCTTGTCTCATGGGAACCGTTTCCTCTGTCATGAGCCCGACAGGGAGCAATTACAACCTTGGCTTTTCCCTAGACTCCAGTCTGAAACCCAGCAGCTTCCCCCATAACCAACCACACGCTGTGGATAAGACTTAGCGGCCTCCATCCGCTTGTAAAATTGGTTTAATAATTGTCGAGACTGTTTTGATATCAGCCACTCGTCTGTTTTTCCAACCTCCAGCTAACAAGATTTGGCAGTCCCCAGTTAATACCTAGTCTGTTTTTTTATTAGGGCAATTATATAATATTTTATAAATGTTAAATGCTTCTTTCATTTTCTCCATCAGCCATTTGCACAACATGATGTCAGAAAATTAGTTTACTGGCATTTGTGGGGACTTGAGTGGAGTTCTGAGATTTATTTCAGGTGAACAAATCAAAGGATTACCAGTTTTTGCCTGAGGTGATATTGAGCCAAGCATTCTAGCTGACCTGCTTATTCTCAGCCATCTGTGAACCATCACTTTTGCCTGCCAATGATATGCTGATGTGTGCTAATGTGCACTGAAATCTCTGACCCATGTCGCAAGTTGCATGTATGGTACATGCCTCAGTAATGATGCTTTGAAACACACACACAGACACACAAACACACAAAATTGCATTTGCCCGCTGAACATTTCTTGATGTTGTAAACACTGTTATCTTGTGGGTCAGGGAGTTTATCGCATGTCGCTTAATCAAAGACACTTTAATAATCAGCTGGAAATAAAAAACAAAGCTTTTGGGTCTGCTCCAAACTCACTGAGGAGGCTTTTTACTTGTAGCGAGAAAGACACAGAGTTTCTGCTCTGTGTGTGCCCCCTCTCACCAAGGGCTCTGTGCCAGCTCTAATAATTGGACGTCCATTTTCCCTCATCCAATGAGACCGTCCTTTATGGCCTTTGAATGGAGGGGCCAATTACAGACTCTCCTCTTCCAATCATGACGGAGATCAAAGTTGATACAGGGTCCGCGTGCAGTCGGAGTCACATGCGTTGTTCCCCAAACATTAGCACATTGCACCAAACTCTATTCACCCTGTGGTTTCCCCCAAAAGAGCCCGGTGCCAGGAGCACAGAGGCCTTTTGAGAGGCCTGAAGTTCACAGGGAATGGGGAGGAGACAGTCCTCTTTCTATCTACTAGTGTTATCTCCTCACAGGATCAAACACTTGGAGCCATTCAGTGTGTCCTCACATTTACTCTGGGCTCAAGTGAATCAAGATAAAGAGTCACATAGTTGAGGAGTAAATTTGTTGTTGTTTAGCTCGATTAGAAGCAGACTGATGTTAAAAACACACCGTGTTTCTATTTTACTTGGAATCAGGCTTTGATTATGCCAGCTTCATACTGAAAATCAGATGTTCACACTTGCCCTGAAGTTATGCGTTTCCTTTTCTTGCGACTGTAATTTATAATAATTTCTCTGCTCATCCTTTAAACAAACATCCCTTAAAGTAGTAATATATTAGTTTGTTGGGGTAAATTAGATGCCAAAACTTATAATATATAATATAATTAATAATTTATAATTTCGGGTCAAGTGTCCTTAACAGGTGCACAAAGAGATTGATAAACAATACAAATAGAAGACAGAACAATACAAAACAATGATGCAAAATCAAGAGTTGGTGTTTCCCAAAACTGGTACATTTGTTGAATTAAGAATATATTGTTATTTTTCTGTGGCATATTACGTATAGCTAGCACAATGTCTACAGGGATAGATACCATGCATGCCGAAAACCGATGTGAAAAACGTTATTGTCTTTTGGGTTTGCTGTGTTGTGTGTGCTGTGTTGAAATTCTCTGTGTTGAGCAGAGAAACTTGAAACATGATCCAAACATAGTAGTCAATAGAGCTTATCCCAGGGTGTTAACCCCGTCCACCCGGCATGGAAGCTCCATCTCCAGGGATGTTTGTTTATCATATGCGGATGAGGCACCATCTTTGGATCCAAGCCTGGCACTGCAGATCTGACTGAGAACAAGGCAAAACTGGTAGAGGGTAGCTAACAGGATTGGATGCGCAGATTAAGACCCCAGTGTAACAGAGGAAAGGCAGAAAGAGGAGGCTGAGGAGGGGGCTGCATCTGTCAGCAAAGGGAAGCCCACCTCCTCACCTTGCAGCTGGGGTGGGACAGGCTCGCTCTGTGGCCTCCTGGCAGACCGGGGGTGGGTGTAAGAGGCAGAAGGTGGTGTCGTGGTAAGGGCGTCCTGTCTATTCTACTGCACAGAGGCTGCGCTGTGATCACATCCTCCTCATCAGGCGCCGTGCCAAACCCTGAGCTGGGATCTGAGAGACCTCTTTCATGCCTGCTTTTCTGTGACCAGAGCTGAGAATGTGGGGGAACTGGGCTTTTTGTTGGGTTTACTGGTCTAGATGTCTGTCTATGCAAGTTTAAATTTGCAATATGGGCATCATGACTCATTTGGCTATGTTGGACAGAGGCAGTTTTAGGCTGGGACCCTTGACACTGATGGATTGGAGATGTCTGGTGCTAAAGAATTCCCGTCATTCTCATTATTAAAGGTGTGTCTACATAATGAGCATCTCAGCCGTGTTTTTCAGTCATCCATCTCACACGTGTAACTGTGACCCGAGGCACATTTTTAAGCTTTATATTCATAACTACAGTCCCTGTGAGTTGGGCTCGGAGAGCTGCCAAAACACGAATGACTTACAGTCAGTACTGTGTGAACACACCCTGTGTAGACACACTGACAGAGGACTGGAGCTGCTGCTGCTTTCCTAACATGCTTTTATTTTGCAACACAGGCTGTGTAACATTGTGTAAGATTATTTGGACATGTTTTTAATGAATGCAGTCGCGACAGTGAACAGTGATGGTCTTCATCTGTGCCGTGTCTGCTCTCTTTCTGCTTCATTAATCCTAACTTTTGATCCCAGCTTTGGTCCCTTGTGTAGGACTCTGTGTTGGTTGGTGGTCTGGGAAGTGCCATAACGACCCCAGAATCACTTCCTGCCGAGTCCAGGGAAATATTTACATGTTTTTGCGTTAGCTCCAACCACTGAGTAAATACATACAGAAACCACTTTAGAACTAATTTGATATATGGCTCCACATACGTGCTCAAGGTCTCGTTTGTTTGTATTGATATGGGTTGATTGATGACGACCCAGTGTTTGTCCACATGCAAATTAACGTGTGTCTACATATGAGTCTTCAGATGGGCTTGTTTCCACACATGTTCATGCCTGAGGAGGCTGTGAGATGCATTATGGGAGAAAACCAGATGCCTTACAGGGCAACTGTCTCACCCAGCTGAGGCTGTACGGGTCGGTCTTGTGTGAATGGTTCCTGCCAGGTGTTCACAAAGAGGAGTGGTACTTCCTCGCACCTGGTGACTCTTTTTTTTTTTTTTTTAATGGGTTAGAGGTTAAAACTAAAAGGGTTGGGGTTTGGGACCCGGCCTCCTTACATACATTGATGTAACTGCTGTGGAATTTCAGTGCCCTGTAATTTACAAATAGTTTCTAACTTGATGAATGATATAAATTATTTAGTAATTCCTACCTCTGTGTTGTCCTGCAGCCATTCCAAACCACAATAATTGCCATTAATTTATTATATTTATATTATTTTACCATTAATCTAGGCTTTGACAAATGGACCGTCTCATTTACTGAAGATGTATTACCAAAATAATCAGTCGTTCCTACCCAGATTCAATTTTCTGGCCTCCCTGACCAAAATCATTATATGATTATTAGTGTCACGATGCCTTCTCACTGACAAATGAAGCATCTCAAAATTGCCAGAGGATGCATTATTAAAGTCTCAGTCTGTATTATACAGCCATTGTTGCTCCTTTCAGTGATAGAATGTTCCTTATTACTTCTGCATGGACTGGTTGACTGCTGCTGTATAATGGTTTGCACTGGTTTGATGCACAGGTTGAGTGGCGGCATTAGCTTTGATCCAGGCATTCATCTTCAAACCAATAATGAATACAGCCTGATTGCACAGTAGATTACAAAGTACTTTTCTATTTAATAAAGGTCTCATGACTAGGTGGAGCCGGCTTTGATGGAAAACAATTAGTCACCTACAGGAATGCATTCCGGGTAGGACGCTGATTTTTACACCTGCATCACTCCAGCCTGCGTCACACAACACAACCTGACCGGTGTGAAGCTGCTGTGTCTCATGTCATAAATTCCTCGGCGAGGCTTGCCCATTCGCCTGCTGACTGATGAGTCTGTAATCTGTGTTTGAGCAGGAGAACAACCTGCCACTCAGCTCCCATCAATCAAAGTGATAGCCACAGGTCACAAGCTCAGTCCTGTGAGGGAGAAAACACAGCTTATATGGCTCAGTGAGAGCAGAACTCTCACATTTAAGGTTTGCTGCTGTGCCAAATGTAGATGCAGATACATTATTTGCTTATTCATCGCAGTGTTAACGCCACAGCAATAAGTAAATGCTCAGATAACGTTGTGAGCCACTGCTGCTCAGAACGTTAAGTAACACATTAAATCTAGGTGTTAAAGCTTGATTTGGAAACTTCATGGCATTTTTGTCAGCTCAAAAACTTGTAACCCATTCTGGGTAAATGCAAAATAAAGTTTTCAGGAACACTTTCTGCTTGGTTAGATAACAAACACACCAATCACGTTGACAAAAATAAAGCACGGTTGTGCAACGGCGCAGCCTTCCCTCACCTCAGAAAGTTCAAAAATTGATTCTGGTGGATATTTTAAAGAGAAACGTGACAATGTCTCCAGAACAGCTTCCCCCTTTTTTCCACTCTGAAGCAGAGAACTGTCATTATGTATTGTGCAGCCTACTCAACCAGACCAATGTGAATGAAACATAACGTGCAATCTGAGGTTCAAACTTCATTCTCAGTGTTTCCCTCCAGAAATTTGTTTGCGGAGGTGGTAAGTGCTGATTCATGATCTTGGTAAAAAGCAGTTGAGAAAACAGTTTCACCAAAAGGCCCAAAAAAAGCTTTTTTTTAGAGCTTTTGATCATATGACATGATCTTCCTTCGCAGAGGGAGGCTGTAGATGTTCAAATTCAAACGGCAGTTTAGGCAGTTTGTGAAGCTTTCGCTCAGATGACACAATCTTCATCTTCATCGTCATCATGGAGTCGCAGTTGTCACGATTTTTTAGCTGATACAAATTTCCTGCCAGCCATGTTTTTGTAAGAGCTTTATTAAGACAGGAAGTGCCCTCCCATCTCTATCCCCTTTCAAATGGACCCACGTGTCTTCCCAGTGAAGTGTATAGACTAGTACAAAGTAGTTGGATCAAGATCCCCTCTTTTCCTGCCAGGGCTCTCGACTCATACAGCATATTTGATTTAAAACCGAGGCGCTGCGCTCACGATGAGACAAGGGAAAATACTCCCGAGGCAAATCTCAAGGAGTCCTTTCACTGGCGTTTATACTCCTGTCGCTCTGCCAGTCAGCTGCACGAACACGCACACACATTTTCCCTCACTTTTTACTGCCAAGTCTTTCTTTGCATTGCCTTAGATCTCTCTCTCAGCGAGTGGCAGCAGCAGCAGTAACAACAGTGAAGCGGCAAGTGTTGAGAAGCCACATCGTGACTGAGTGTGAGTTCTGAACAGAAGCTAGAGTTACAGAAAAAGAAGAAACAGCCAACGTGGAGTCTGAATTAACATACTTTGCTGACATGTTAATGTTTTATGTCTTTACAGGCATGCACAAATACAGGCCATACACTGCTTCACACACTCATACAAAAACACACACACATACACTCTCTCCTGAGCAGCAAACCACACTTGGTCTTGCCCAGGTGACTTAATCGGATTTGACTTGCTGTTTAAATATTGACAAGAGCTGATGTGGCCTTGCTGAGTAGAGACGAGAATTCAGACGAGGCACTTTGCTGCCAAGGCTGCACGACTGCCTGCTGCATCATCATCCCAACGTACATACACACACACACCGCCAAACGCAAACACACACATACACCCAGTGGCAGGCAGCAGCTGAGTCGCAGCAAGGCAGCTAGGGCAGAAGTGTGGAACGAAGCGGAAGGCGAGCAGGCAAGAACAAGCAGACGCGGGATGAGCCAGTTCACGGACTACGCCGTCGTGTCACTCTGCGGGAGGATCCAAAACATCCCCCTGCTGGAGCTGCTCGTGGTGAGTCTCGGTCCATACGTTCCCCTCTCCAGTTCCTCCATCCCTTCCAGCCCTCCATCCGCCGAGGAGGTATCTGGGGCAGGAGACAGGCTGTCTGGAGCTGGAAGTAGGTCTGACTGGGTGATAATCAGGCTAACATCCTGCCCTCCAGTCCGCCCAAATCCACAACCACCTACATTGCTTGTGCCCCAGACAGGCGACAGGAATTGCCCAGGGTTAGAGGTGCAGGGCAGGGGGGTGGGGGTTGGGGGGATAGGTTTGAAAGGGAAACTTAAAATTCATCAGGGAGCAAGTGTAGTGCAATTCTGTATTTGGTGTGTGCTGCGGTATTCACACTTTTTGTTGCATGTGTATCTGTCTGTGGTTTTGTGTTATGGTATGACATATAGACTGTGTTTAAATAGTTGTGTGATTTAATGTTTATGTTGTGATGAAACAAATAGTTGACTCCAGCCTTAATCATCAGCAATTCTGACAGCTGATTAATTGTGGAAGTGACAAATATTTGCCGGCTCCAGCTTCTAAATGAGCATTTGCTGCTTTTCTGTAATTTGAACATCTTTTAGTTTTTGATTGTTGGTTGCACAAAACAAACAATGTAAGACATCAACTTGTGTATTACCACTATTTTCTACCATTTGTAGTCTAAATGATGATGATGATGAGGCAAATAATCATTTTTCCGAGCCCTGGCTTTGCTTTTCGCACTGCCACTATATGTTGTCATGCCTCTCTACTGTATAGGATTGTCAGAGTTCTTGTCTGTGTGTGGTGAATCTAGAGTGTGTGCGATCTTACCATGTTCCATATGTAGGTCACTGCCCGACAGGCTGTGACTCCCGCTAATTACAAGCGAGAATCGAGCTTGTTTCACGTTTCCGATCGGAATCGGGGGACCTGCCTGCCATCTGTACAGATCTACCCCGAGTGGTTTAGATGGATTGTGACATTTCACAATCCACAATAGGCTGCCATAATGTGCACTATGTACTGTATGTTGGGGGGAGAAACGTATGAACATGTGGCAACAGACAGATCTAAAAATATCACCTAGGTTGGTGGATGGTTTTCAGTGCTTTGATCCCTGACTTCCTCTCAGTTTGTCAGAGTGTTTTTATTTTTTGGAGTGGGTACAACTGAAGGGGCTGGCAAGAAAAAGTGATTTGTGCGCTTTTGGAAACACAGCAAGAAAGAAAGAAAATGGATTATTTCAGGGAGGATTTTCCTTTTTTCATCTTTATCTTTCATTCTCCAAATGTCTCTCTCCATCCTTCCTTAGCTCTTCTCCCCACGTCTTCTGAATTATTGAGCCAGAGGTGTTTTGTCGAAATCCAGGGGTTCTTAGCTCCTGCCACCGCATGGACACAATTATGCAGACAAATGTCTCCGCTGAGCTCCGAGACTCCATATATCCTTTATCTAATTACATTAACAGGGGCTGGATAGTGACTAATGGCTCGTTGAGGAAGAGGAGGAGGCAGGGGGAAGAAACACACGACGAGGAGCTGGAGAGGCCCGGGATGCATGATTGCATTTTTCCATCCTATTTCACTCTCTCGCTCCTCCTCATGCCCAGATCGCTCCCTCTGCTCCATTTAGAAACCCCCCCCCCAACAACCCCAAACCTCCACACACACACACTCACTTACACTTACACACTGACCCACTGAGCCTTTTTCCAGCCTGAAAGACTTCTGTGCAGCAAAAATACATCATGGGATTTTTTTTCTCTATTTCCTTTTCACTGTAATGTATTGTGGAATGAATTTTGGCATTATGGGTGATGCTCTGCACTGTCCATCATATTTCTGTGCTGCAGGTCTGTACTGAGGCTGCAATCAAAATGTAGCTTTGTCAGGGTTACAAGAGACTCTTTCCTGTTAACATAGCTTTTACTGTGAATTGAATGTACGCGTTATGTGCACCAAGGCCACAAGCGAATGTGGACTTTTTGTGGCATTCAAGCCACCTTAAAAGTCCAGGAGTGCTTTTACTTTATCATCCTCAGCCAGCCAAGTCAGTACTTGTAAAATAAAAGCCTTCTCAACCTGCTTATGGCCATAGTCAAAAAAAAAGAAAACGGAGAGAAGGCCGTCACTGTCTCTACTCCTGTCTTAGTCATCCACTTTAGTCACTGTGAAATAAATCTCTTCCTAAGAAGACCACACAGGTGGTTCTGCATGTTCTAACCCATAATATCAAAACCTTTTAAACTGACTTCTCCCTTCATGGGTTTCCATTCATTTTATTATGATATAAATAGATGAATCAACATGCACAAACTTGCTCCAGAAAGCTAATTTGGTGTGTTTATGTCAAAGTTACCTGTGAGTTACCTGTCATGGTATTGTGAGCAGGTACGAAGGAGGGGGCGGCATGGTGGTGCCGTGGTTAGCATTGTGGATTCGAGGATCTTGCTGTGAAGGTCCAGGTTGCCCGAGGCCAGCAGGGCACTTTCTGACAGATGTGTGGAGAACTCCACACAGAAAAGCTTGTTCTACCCGTGCTTGCGTGAATGTGATGCATGTGTGTGTCTGTATATGATAGACTGGTGACCTGTGCAGGATGGGCCCCACTTCTTGCCCAAAAGTCTGCCGGGATTGGCTCCCGCCCCTTTGGAAGCCTTAAGAGGATGGGTGGTATAGATAATGGATGGATGAACGAAGGAGTGGGGTTTGGACACAGGCTTGTTTTTTGCTCGTGTTGTTGTACCACATTGCCTCACACACAAAGAAAGAGACGAGCTGCTCACAGCTGCGAAACATTATAACTAATTATGTATGGTGGTGAGACGGCTCGAGGAAGATCTTGGGATCTTTAGTATTAAATCTTTGGAAAAATATTTTGCTTTCTCTCTGTGAACTTTAACTGGCAGTGGCATCCAAAGCTGTAGTTTGATTCATGACCGTCTCTGTGTGTAATTCATCATTTCTTGTTTGTACAAAACAAGAAAAGTACATTGCTTTTGTAACTTGTAACTAACTGCAAAAACACTATACTATGACAAAATGATAAAATACCCTGCTCATTGTGTATACAATCACTGACTGTATTACAAGGATGGGCCTTGTTATTGTTTTTAATTTAGTGCAACATGCAGTTAATATAGTTTCCACTCTGTTTTAAGTGTCTGCCCTCCTTTTTTCTGTGGTCAGTGAATAAAGCAGGTGTCAGTAGCTTCCTGTTTTTTCCTGAGAGGTTTGCACCAGGCTTACAGGAGCTCAGCAGTCTGCTGGCTCACATTACCTTATGCTAATATCCCCCAGCTGCAACCTGCACCACCCTCCTGCTCCCCTGCCTTGCATTCTCCATCTCCCTTACACACACACACACACACACACACACACACATACACATACACAAAAAACACACTCACACAGGCCCTCGGGACAGTCACGGGAGGGCCCTGAAAAGGAAGCCGAGATGATTAATTAACTCTGCCCTCATTTTGATAGCGCCTTATTGGCTTTCAGCAGCCGAAATTCAGCTTCAGAGCTTTGCATAGATTATCCTCCCACCACCACAACCACCACCAGCCACAACAACGGCTACCACCCAAAACAAACACACAAACACATTTCTGAAATATTGAGGTCATGTTGTTACTCATGATATGGTGAATGCACAACATTGGTTTCTGGGCAGGTTGCGTTGCTCAGCAGAGAGTGCGAGGTGTTGTTTGTTGTTGAATGTTGGTTTTCCACTAATGAGAAAGAAGCTGCTCTTACAGGAACCTGGCTACGAATACTGCTGACGGATAGAGAGAGATATATTGACCTAAGAATGGCTGTAAGTACAATTGTTGAGGCTGATCTGGATTTAATGATGTGAAGGTGAATGATCTTGTTTATCTGTCTTTCGCGTGTTGCTCAATATTCGTCACTTTCCAACAGCTACACATAAATCTGCAGCAAGCTGTCAGATTGTGGTCGCCTCTTGGATGAGTGTGCACACACTCATACACGTTTATACGATGAACTGATAACGCGGCCTGTCATAGAAAATCAGATATCGTCAAAACACTGTTGCCTAATTCCTTTGGCAGAGCAGTCGTGATATAGTGTCAGTCAGTAAAATCTTACGTGAAACCTGCGTCAAGAGTTTACACAATACTATATAGAAAATGTATAAATACATATAGATTTCACAGAATCCTTAACTTCAACTTTAAATTAAGATTTTTCAGTTTTTCTACACAGGAAAAATCAATAGTCTGTACAAAAATTACAATTTGATTACATTATCAATCACATTTTGTAAACTAAGTAGCCTTTAATTTACACTTTACTTCATAAATGAGTAAAGTCTGTTTACTTCTTTATTATCATTATTGTGTTTTTTTTACATCGCACAAACTTGAAGCTACTGTATAATCTCAAAAAATGGTCCAGTGTATGTGTATTGTATGCGTTATGTTTCTGCTTATGTGTAGCACGCGTGCATCCATGTTGACTCACACACTATCAGTGCTTGTCCATGTGTAAGCAAATATATGCTTAACAGGCTGGCTTCATGTGTGCCTCCTTCCATGTGTGGTCATCATACATGTGTGCGGTGTGTTATTTGCATGTGTGCCCGTTTGCATCATTACTGCCGCGTGTGTGTGTGTGTGTGTGTGTGTGTTGGATCCGAACACCAGGTGCTCCAGCTGGTTGTGTCCCTGCAGTGGCCCGGCCCTGACCGGCCCGTCCTCTGGCCCCCTGTGCTTTTCTATTGATGACAGCCCCTGAGTACAGACAGCTCTGCAGCTTTAAAGGGCCTGTCAGCTCTCAGCAGCAGAGCTAGACAATACAACACTTCTCCTGTATATTGTCTATACACTGGGGAAAAAGCCTGCAGCACAGTTGTCTGTCATTTTTTTTTCCTTTTTGTTTTAAACCCTCATTCATCTGTGTGCTGTCTCTTCTGCTTTTCTCTGTGCGGTTCCCGATTGTGTGCACACTGGGACTCAGTCTCCCTCCCAAACAAAAGATCACCTGCCTGGCTGTGTGATGTGTCACAGGGTGGGAGCCCTGAGGGAAAGGCTGCAGCTCCATGTGGAAGTCTGTATTTACTGTTTCATGATGGGCTCCTATTATCTCTCCCAGAATGCACTATTTGGGCAATTTTACCAACTTGATGCGAGTTGTGGCAGATTAACCTATTTTCACAAGCGTTTGAACTTGTGTGTAATGCTTCTTTGTTGTAAACTCAGTGTGTTTTAGAGGGTGGTGTTTATGTGCTGCCTCTGTTCTGTTAATAGGAGCTCTTCTGGTCTGTGTTGCTCATCGTGAGAAAATGGTTTTAATTCTGTCTGACGTGTTTTAAATAAAACGGCCAGTGGTTATTTTCATAGTATGAGCCATTCCCTGAAATGTTTCTCCACAATATCCTGCACTGGAACCTGCTCATATACAAACACAGCATCAGAACGATGCAGCAAAAGCGTAGAGAACTGCCTTGCCTCAAACTGCTGCAGTTCGTTGTATTATAATAAGGTGTTGTTTGCAGGGAACCTGGTTTTGTCTAACGTGGCTAATGCGCTCTGTCAGAAGCGTTTGTGGCTGATACTAGCCTTGTCTCCGTTCTGCGAGAGGGAAGAGAGAGTTCAGCGCAGTCCAGCTCACCACATCCGCCTGCTGGCTACGCTTTAACCGCAGCCTCGCTGTCAGGAGGCAGTGACCTTCATGCCACTCCCACTATTTGAGGAGTCGGGTGCTGTCAGGGCCGATAGGTAGGCTGTGATCACCTCTTCCCTGCCTTGTAATACAGTATAGGCTGTTTTCTAGTCTCACTGCACGGTTGAAATTAAACCTGCTTGATTTTTTTGAAGCAACTTGTAATTCCACATGGTATTCAGCTGGGTTATCTCAGGGCTTTAAACATGGCCACTGTCACCACATTAACTCAAATGCCAAGTATCAACATGAGATGCAAAGCAGAGCCATTACTATGATTAGAAGGAAATTCATGCAGGAGCTGTTTGATGGCGCACCATTATACAGAGTCAGTGACTGGAAGATTGGCCATTTCTGTGGATCCAATTATACACTGCAAAAAATCCTTTGGTTTCATCCTTCTTCTGCCGTTTTATCCTCCTCCACTGAAGATTGCCTGTTTCTTGAAATAAATTCTGACCTCTTGAAGGAAGATACCGGATACAAGAGAGATTTTGCAACTATTTTAAATAGAAAGGAATAAAATGATCCTGGCTTTTAAGATAAGGCTTAATGTACATTTTTTGCAGTGCTTTTTCAGCCTTTAAAATCAATCACTGATTCCTGAGATGAAAGTAATTTGGATGCCAGGCTCTTTGTCATTAAAAGACATGCTGTTCGTAAGATCCTTGAAAAGAATCAATATCATCTACATGTAGTAACATTTTTCTGTGTGAGTCATCCGGCTAGCTGGAGCCATTCACATTATTGAGTCTCAGTCACTTTCTAAAGAGATAATATGATCTGCACGCCTTTCATGAGTCCATAACTCAGCTTTATGGTGATGTGCTTGTGGCGCTCAATGATTTTCTGGGATCCTCTCTCTCCGCGGCCAGACATCAGAGCAGTGATTGGGGTTTTATGAGGCGGGCTGAGCCTCAGGTGAGCGGGATTGAATGAGGGATGCTTTGCACAAGACCGTTTGACCCTCAGGGCTGATTGTCTGTGGTGTCAGTGGTCAGAGCCTTTGTGTGTGGTCACAGCGGTCACTGAGGGGCTATTGTGGGGACCCGTTGCAGCCAGTGGGCTATCGAGCCACGACCCTACATCCATCTGGCGCAACAGCTGGAGGAGCTAGTAGATTTCCACACGTGAAATTATGCAGAGCAAACAAGATTCCTGTGATTATTTCATTCTATTCATTTCTTTGGGATTATTATAATTTTGCAGGAAATGGCCCGTCTTTATTCTTTGTTAAATAATGCAATACTTCCCTGCCTCTCCAGTTCATTCACATACAAACAAGCGTTATTTTTTAGGAATTTCCTGGTTGGATTTTCTGTCTTCTCCACCCTTCCTCTGTCTCATACACCACTGAAGAGGGTGCTGTGAGACTCGAGTCGAACCAGCTGAATTAGTGCATTATTAAGCCTTTCTCCCCTGACCCACATCCCCCCACTGCTCTCATGGCTTGACTCCAGGTACACCGGGAACCGGGAAAACATATGAATGGTCTCGGGATACATTTCACTGTAAATGGACCTCTTATGTGCAGCAAGTACTCAGAGAGGATGCTGAAATGAGGCGATGGTGAAAGCTCTTCATTTTCTCATCAGGCTTCCTTTCGGATTGGACTTAGCCAGTCCCTTTCAGGCCTCATTGCATTAACAGTGTGATCAGACATTAACCTCTGACATGCAACAAACCAGTACAGTAAAAGTTTGAAATGTGGGAAATGTGCTTAATCGCTTTCTTGCAGAGAAGATTGATGATCAAAGATTGAAGATCGTTACCATTCTCCTTTCTTGCATGGTATATATGAAGCAATGAGCCTCATCTTACCCTCCCCCAAAAGGAAATTAATGTTTCCCACATTTTGGAATAAATAATTAATTTTCTGTCCCTTAACTAAACAACTAATTGTTTCTGCACTGGATTCGACTTGTACTTGTTACAGTCATATTTTTCTCCTACCATGGAGTAGAACATCTTGTCTGTTCACCTCCATACATAATACAACCAGTGTGGCCAGTCTAACTTCTGACCTATAAGGGGAACAATGCAGAACGCTCCAGCATGTTCTATATAAAGCTATGGTTAACAGCTCATGCTGAAGGTAATGCTTTCAGGGGTAGAGGGGCATCTGATGGGTGAGCTATTGTCATGAAGCCGCTACCTCTCTTCAATCAGCCTGTTTGAGGCCTCCGGTTGAGAAATGGCTTCCAGAGGGTTCAGAGAATGCAAGAGCATTGGCTAAAAGGGGGGCTGCCCCAGATAAAGAGGGTTAGCTGAATAAACAAATAATAATGATAGAACAGTGTTGTTATTGTAAGAGCAAATAGCTGATCTAAGCAAAGGAAATTCAGGTCCTTGCACTTTGACATTTTCCCACAGTATCTGAACTATCACACTCTGATCCGAAAATATCTCAGAGAGTTAAAGTGTTGAAGTGTCTCAGGATATGAAATCCAGAAACAGACGTTTTAAAGCAAATAAATAACATTCGAATTCAGCTTCCTGTTAGCAAGGTCAGTTATAATAGCGATGAATTCAATTTATTTATCAGACAGACCTTTGACACCCTGTTTCAAAAGTCCTTTACACAGAGAAATCCAATGTGTGAGTATTCAAGTCCACTGATGTCACCCCGTCTAAGGAGCTTAATGAGGAACAGAGCTGATGTCAAAATTCTTCCCCAGCTCCCATCTGGAAGAAATAAAACAAATATGGCTGCTAAAAATAAGTCTCCACTCGAGATGATAACAAGGATTTAGTGCCATTAACTGTGTAAATACAGTGTGTGGTTGGCCCCAGATTCATATTGAAATTCCTTCCCAACCTGGATGAGCTCTGACTATAAAAAGCCCCCCCCTGAAATAGGCAACGATAATGCCTTTCAAAAGCTGATGATGGTTGATTTAAATATTTTATGCTGCTGAATTATTGGACTCTCAGTCCTCTTTCAGATCACTTGACAGAGTGCAGTGAGCTGCAGCACTGAGAGGTCTTTGTTCACATTAACCTATGAAATGGATGCAGCCAAAGTAGAGTGCAGATTATCTCTTCAAGCCAAAATCCCCGCCCTGACATGGAAACTGAAATATAAGAATAGAAAAAGTTTCTGTGAGCGTTGGGGGTTCTCTGCTATATGCAGGCCTGTTTCACATCATCGGTTTGTGAGCGCTGCTTACATGCAGATTGCAAGTTTAGGTTGCAAGAAATGAGTTTGAATGAAGTGGGCCCCATGTTTGCTTGTGACTTTTATGTAGCAAATGCGGATTTTCTGGGCGAGTAAAACAATAACTATCACCATGACTAGATACAATTTCAGGGCAGGATGAAAATATGTTTTATAGACTGTTTCAGCGTCTTTGATCATCAGATGTTCACTGTTTTTTTTTCTATCAGAAGCAGTACGCTTTAAGCATGGGTAAACATGCACCAAACAAAGCCTTGTCTAACATGTATTATTTAACAAGACATGTTCACTAAGGATATTCTTATTTACAGCAATGCTTCAGGGCTGGGGGTTACCTAGATTTACACCACCCACGCCTGGACTGCTGCAGTCTTGTAATGTTGGCTAGTGGACACCTTCAGTGTTTGACTGAGTTGATCAGGGGCACTTATCTGTTTAGGGAAATGTGTGCATTACTCATTCACTTCCCCCATGAACATTTTTTTTCTTTAGCCGTCAGATTCAGAGAGGCAACCTCCTGGCCACAAGCCTGTTTTGTTAACCCTGAGGCTTCTGCCACCCCCACAGTCTGTCTGCAAAGACGTGCCGAGAGAAAACACGCCGATCATCCCCTCCGCATCGCCACAGAAATAATTCATGACCGCGGGTATAATCATTGCACCGAGTCCTGCAGTAGAGGTCAAAAGTCACCACAACCCATCTCTTTTCACATTTCTCATTATTATTCTTCTATTTCATCTTCCCTCCCCCCTTTAAAAATCATCCCACTGTAGCTTGATCCGCTCTGTGTCACTGTCAGGTTAGATAGGAAATGTGGATCTGATAAGCATGAGTGGCACAGGTGGGTTTAGGGATGACAGGAGCGCAAACAAACTGCGTCCTCTTGTCACATTACCATTTCCTCGGTTATGGTTCCTTGCATGCCTGCAGGGACAATCTTCGTTCTCTATCCTGGGGCAGGAAGACAGAGAGAAAAGAAAATCAGAAGCTGACATTAATGCTTTCTCGAGCAGGAATGCAACGCTTTGCCTGCTCGTTTGCCTCGACATCTGCCTGGCACCTGGCTCGGCCAACTCGACGTGCAGACGGGCCCCGTCAATAAATCAGCCTCAGATTGAATTGGGGAGAAGCTGTGATAAAGCTGAGGCCTGAAGCTAATGCATGCGAAATCAGACAAAATGTCCCTGGCAAGAAATATCTCTGTAAAAACACACGTTTGGAGGTCATGAGATTGTTGCTGAAGAGACTTTGTTGTGTTTGTGGTTACCTGGGATGTTATCCTCTCTTGTCCTCTCACCTGAACTTTAGCAGAGCAGGTAATGCTTTCTTGATTTTTCTTTGGCTTTGGTGTCATCAGTTAAGACCATAAAACAAGCTCTGCTCTGCGAGTCATTTCAGGTATCTTTTCATTTTCTTTGGTGAGAGCATAAATTTCTGCAGAAAGCACCAACCTGGAGCAAAACTACTAAAGCATAGTGTAAAGTAAGCACAGCCGACATGATGACTCAAAGAATACAGATAAAGTGTAATGAGAAGAGGTGAGGAATGCCGAGCCGTAAAGTGCAGAGAATGCTGAATGGATCCTCTTTAGGGCTCTCGCTCAATCTATAATGTGCCTAATTTCCCGTGAAGAACCACAGTCACTGCTACTTGATCAACCTTCTCTGTTCTCGCAGTCGCTTGTGTTACAGTGTGGCGTGGTTAGGTGTGGCGCCTGTCTGTCAAAGCCTGCATAAACAGAAGCCCGACTTCCCCTTGTGAACCAACCAACATCTGTTTAGCATCAGCCCTCTGCTCTGATCTGCCCCTTCCCCTGTCACTTTCCAAAGAGTTTCTCTCATTCTCTCATGCTCTTTGTCTCTTTTTCACTTTCCTTTGGTTCAGGGCTGAGTGATGTTTGGATCGAATCACTGACAACATCCACAGTGTGTTACAGATACTGTTGATGTGTTTTGCATAATTAAAAACACTTGACTACTTTGTCAGTCAGTTAGAGGGAAATGTGAGGCTTAGCTCTGGATGGGAAAACCCACATTTGGAAATGGGAAGGAGAATTTCAACAAACTGAATGTGATGTTTTGGTAAATATAAACTCATAAAGTCATAAACTTGCTTTTGTATATCAGAGCGATCAGTTGACCTTCACATCCACTGGTTAATTCTTTCTTTTGGAACCAAAATACATCCAATAAGATCTGTAGAAGTTCAACATCACAAAAATCCATGAGACATTAACAGCAGTATGTAATTGTAGTAACAAATGTTAGGAAATTCTCCAAACTGTTAGCAACAATTATATTGTGGTTTGCAAAGTCAAAATCATGATGTAAAAATGTCGACACCTGTTTCTTTCATCCTCGTAGTTGTGTCTCTTTATAGTCTCTCTTCACCTGAGGATTTATCTTTTTTCCAGTTTTTGATGGCTTCCCTCTCCCTGTTGTGTTTGTCTCTCTAACCTCTCTGATGATTTCTGTTTCTCTCTCTCTCTCTCTCTCTCTCTCTCTCGTACAGCAGCCTCTCTGTTTTCCCTCTGCTCTTCTGGGGTTGCCAGGTCCGGGTTTCCTTTACATTTCTGTCATCGCCAATCTCCCTCCCTCTCCAAGTACACCTGGCCGAATATTGGCCCCCAGATGATAATAAAACCGTGCAACCTCCAAGCTTGTAAAATCTGGGCACAGGCGCACAGCAGATTTCTACCCCCTGTGCGCTAACTGTTTCCTAGATTCCCATCCTGTCTGGAAACATCAGTACCAGTGTGGACACACTGTGTATTTGTTTTTATTTCTAAAAGCTGCATTCCTAGACTGCTCCACCCTGATGTGTGTTTTTGGAGATTTAAAACTGAGGCTGGGAGCAAAAGAGAAAGGGAAGAGACAAAGGAAACAGAGAGACAGATGGATGGATATCAAAGCTGGAAAAATAAATATTTGTGTACATGAGAAATAATAAGTCGAATGTACTGGATGACCAGCATTAACATGGCTCAGTCAAACAAGCCTTTATACAGTAAAATGTAAGTAGGATGAAGAAGAGTATTCCAACTTCTACTTCCTTCTGTTAATTGAATAATTTTTGGCTGCTTTTATTTTGAAATGTAAGCTTCTGTCACCCAAATTTGCACTGCTTGGGTATAATAAGGAGCACAACAAGATTCAGTAAAAAAATGCTCCTGCACGCACAAACCTGAACAGGTCTGTGATGCCTTCACCCGCTCGTCCACACGAGCTCTGTGGAAGTGATCAAATGTCAGTGTCAGATCCGATGCATTTCATTCCCCGGCTACTTTTTCAACTCTCCCCTGTGAGATTTGCGCCGTGAACAGCTTTGCCACTGTTCCCACCAGGTATGAATGGCCCGCTCTGTCAAACCCAAAGAGCAGAGGAGGAGCCCAAACAGACGGAGAGTTATTTGAGTGTTGGACGTATCTTAATGTTTGGAAAGATAATCTTTGGGGATTTGGATTCCTGACGGTGGCGAGGTGTTGATGTTTGGGCTGGGCTGTACCGTAGGTGCTGCTGGAGGAAGAACATCAGATAACCCAAACTGCTGAAACTCACCCTAGATGATGAACAGGCTCCCTTTTGTATCTCAAGTAATCCATATTCCCTGACACTCCTCCATTTGGGGCAGGTAGGCAGATGAAGAATATCCTGCTCACTGGAGGCATTTGTTACACGAATGTCCTCAGCTCAATGAGGCTACTGTGTGAGGCTCCACAGCTTTACAGTCGTGGAGGTTTTAGGTGAAATTAGGCAGTACAGTGCTCAGCTCAGTTTCAGCATCATTTGTTGAGTGAAGGTTCATTAACTCTGAGGTAGTAAGAGCGTGATTTGATTCTTTTTGTTTAAAAAGGAGTGATAGTTAAACTGAGAGATGAGAGATGTTGCAGGAGATGATTCTGCAAAACTGTGGGCTATGTTCAATGCTAACTTTTTAAAAATGCTTTCTTTTCACAATATATTTAATTTTAATTCAATTTTTGATACTGATTATGGTCAGCATTACTTCTGCAATAGCAGTGACAGTCTCCTGCGTGAAAGCTCATGCCCCTCCACACACTTACAGGTAGTGTCTGGGAAGAGTGGTGTAGCCACAGAGAGTAAGGGTCATGAACTTGTCTTTGCCCTTCAGACGTCTGTATCTTTATTCTGTCTTCTCAAGAATCAACAATTTCCCTTCTGAATTAATCAAACCGTTGTGATCCAGGAAACAGTCGTCCTTTTCCACGTGTCTGCAGCTTGATAAAAACATCTAGGATCATGTCTGTCTCTGACAATGAATCATCTCTTACAGATAAAGCTGACAGTGCACAGATCTCAGTAGCATTTTTCCCACATGAAAAATAACACGTATTAACCCGAGTAGCTGCCCTCTCTGTTGATAAAAGGCAGGGCTATCGGTGGAGTTATCAGGGTCTGAGGATATGAGAGCGCGATGGCTGGGCTGATATTATGACATGATATTATGAATGTAACCAAGGCCGACTGATAGGAAGAGACCTGATATAAGCAGAGGCAGGTTTCTAGAAATCTGCACACACAGACAATCAGTCATACTGATTAGTTCATTACCTCACTTCGATAGGATCACAGTCATTATGAATTATGTGGCATATGAGAGTAGGTTTTCGATGATACTGATTAAATTTGCTATGTTTACATCTTTGCTAATGATGCACACATAAACTTTGCAGTATTGTATGACAGGAGTATTTGGTAGCAAACCCAGCTGTACCTTTGGCATTTGGCCAAGGCTAACAGTCATATCAGATGTGGTATATCTCCCCACAGTTTCACAAGTCACTGTCATGATTCATTCTCAAGTGTTTAATAAAAATACAGCTAGAAAGAAATCCTGCATTCCATTGGCATAACCTTTGGCTTGCAGTAGCCCATATGGGAGCTCAGCTCTCCGTCAAACCTGCATCTCACGGTTTGCAGTTCCTTTTACAGTCCTAGAGGCCATGTTGCCATGTCATCAGCCTGTGTGAAATTCATGGAGAGCAGAGATAGGTTGATGCGGCAGGTTGGGGTGCAGGGGTGGAGAGGGTAGAGGTTGTGACCTTGTCTTTGGCAGGGTCTTATTCCCAGAGCACACTGCAGAAGCTGCAGGCCTCTACGAGGTGTCTTATCTGTAACGCCAGCCTGAGTCCCTCTGATCTGCAGACACCTCAAGGTGGTGGAGGGAACTCATCGTGGCAAGGACTTCAAGGAATGCACGCTGACCTCTGCGGCAGCTAGGTCAGAGTTTTATCTAGCTTTAGGTTTATTTATTTTTTCCAGTCAACTCCAAAAAGGTCTATATAAGAACCAGACGCTCATCTAGGATGTGATTCCATCCCTCCTAATCTTCAAGAATGTGTGAAAGAGCCGAGCGTGCTAGCGAGGCTCACACGGATGAAAAATGCATCTGATGTTTTATTACTGAAAAATCTGGGCCATTAATCTTAAACAGACTGCACTGGGTTTGTGTGACAGTCAGTCTGTCTGACTGCATGTTTGTGTGGTTTTAACCATAAGTGTGTTGTTTTTTTCTATTTTTTATTTCTCCTCATCGCCAAAGCAGTGGGGGACGGCGCTCATGTTTTAAAATTTCATAAAGGCACACGAGCAATTGGAGGAGACTCAAGCCGCTCTCAACGCTCTTCCCCTCTGCAGCTCCCCTCTGCCTCCTCACCAAACGCTGTCACACACATAAGTAAACACGGCCGGATAAACATTACTGAGAACCTGCGGTCAAAGAGCAGGAACATCAGCAAATACATTACCTGCCAGCTTAACCATAGCTTAGCCCCTGTTCAGATTATAACAGTAAAAATCAACATTGTGTCCAATATTTGCTTTTACTGAAATATTGTGAAACATCCAGAGTTTCGTGTGCAGCTAAATATGCACGTTGAGTAGCTGCGTCTTAAATCTAACACCTAAAAATAGATTTTGAATGTTCTAAATTCAGTTTCAGAAGCAAGAAGTGTATTTACTCCCACATAACTGAAATCAAATCCAGCAAGGAGGACATTTAAAGACATAGAACACAAGAAAGTAAATTAGTAATATGTCACCTTAATATAACAGTTACATGTAGCAGTCGATCAGAAACCCAAGTAATTCAACTTACTTCACCACAAAGTCTCCTGAGGGTCTGTTCTGTAAGTGCATGTCATCTTGCTGCCAAAGAAAGAATATCCACATCGGTTTAACACCTCTTTATGATTTAGTATACGTTGGAGGTGATTACACTCTCCTTATGAGCTTACAGCTCTTTGGACATTTTAACCTCTATAAGGAATTGTTGGGCTGCATTGCAGTTGAAAGAGTACTGGTCCTGAGAAATATGCCTCCGGCAAAGTCTCAGGTCAGTAAATTCATTTTATTTAATTTTTTTTCGGTCCACACGTGAGTACCTGGGCCTCCTGGGAACAGTGCAGCTTTCACTCACGCCGTAAAACCGTCAGGAATAATGCCTGGCTGAAGATATAACACGCAGCGTTACATACATGAGTCATGCTTTAAATCTCCGCTTTAAATACCCACCCGTTTCACATGACAACAAGCATGCCGCATTCTCTGCATTCCTCCATGTGTGCTGAGGATTATTTCAGTGCCCTGTCATCAGCAGAGGTCTACGCGATGACAACACAGACTTAGGCAGCTTTACTTCACGTCTGATGTGGCCTGTAAATATTTCCCCTGACATGGGGCTTTCATGAAAAAGTACACCTTTGTGCGGCAGCCGTAATCATTATGGGATCGTGTTGCTAATGGCTCTTTGGGAGACAGGCATTTCACCTCAGACAGGTTTTTTGAATGCTAGAGAAAAAGTCACTCATTTAGTTTAATGAGATTACAGATGTTGGTTTCTTCAATATTTTTCTTTCTTTTTTCATTTTGTATTTAATAATGCACAAGACCTTCCTGCTACTGCTGAACACCACATCTCTGATAATTTTTTTCTGCAAAGCACATTTCACAGCTTCCAAATTCACCACATCCACCCACCCTCTTAGGACGAATTCAAAAGAGAAACATGAATGCGATCATTAGCCATGGTTTCGCTATTGATTAACTGCTGTTGTGGCCAGCAGTAAATTTAACTATGGGAAGCTTAGCTGAGGGCTTTCAGCTTGGGTGTGAGTGGCATTCTGGCTGCGTGCTGTCGAACTTTGAGACTAGCAGATGGCTTTAGGCCACTGTTGTTAGACACTGTAATTGGTTGCTTTCCAAACATGGAAGATTTGTCACACTGGTTAAGTCAAAATTAATGACGACAGAGATGGATAAAGAGATGATGAACAGATTAAGAGTGGTGTTTCTTTGCGGTCATTTTTGTGGAGAAACTGCAGAAAGTGTGAGAGAAATTGGAAAATGCGGCGCCATGCTGTTATGCATCGATCTGTTGTCGTGCTTTGGCGTCGGCCCTATTTGCCTAATGGTCACCCAGAGTGCCCTTGACTGGCGACTCGGCAGGAAGCCTGGGCCTTTGCCATGTTCTGCTGGCATCAGGGGGAAAGCTGTTGGTGATGGGTTTCTTCGAGTGGGAGTCTCAGATGTGAGATTAAGTGCGATAATTGCCTCAGAAGCAGCAGCAGGAAAGCTGCACCACAGGAGGAATGAGGAGAAAAAACAGCTGCACTTGCTGTATTTAGACCAACAGCTTGTACTTGTGAACATCTGGCCTATTGCGAGTTTGCTCTCAAGGCCACAGGTTAAAAAAGCCCATGCAGTGATAGCAGAAGTACTTTAAGTCTGGTCAGGCCCCAAAGGTGGGTCATAGGGAGGTCAGAATCAGTCCTAACATTACTCCAGACAAATTATTAAAAGTTCAGTGTGTGTGAAATGTTTTAAAGGGATTGTGAATGCACAATAGACTGGAGACTGTATCAAAGAGGCGGCCATTTTTTGAGGCTGTTGTTTGTTATGTTTCTGTTTTTGGTTGCAGTATACGGGTTTCAGATTCACAGTGTGGTTCCACAGAAATGTGTCTCATTGTGTATTGTTATAATAATCCCATTTCCTCATAGACCAAGCTTTTCTTTTATGCACATGCTTGTGCTTTATTTTAATCATACTGAATCTCAACAGGGCTTCTCAAAAAAGTTCAGAAACGACAGGCACAGAGTTAGTTTTTTGATTTCCTGTGGTTTCTATTTCAACAGCATCAGTTTGTGTCTCACAGAGGGGCTTTATTTTTGCCAGTGACTAATTACAGTAGTGAGATTACAACAGCAGCAAAGAAAATAGACGCTCAAGGGCAGACATAAAAAAAAAACCCCAACTGGATAAAATACACACAAAAAATGAAGCTTTTATGGGGAGTTCATGGTCTAAACACGGCGCACAAATAAATGGTTCACAGACACTAGGGCTTTTTTTTCTCAGACTGAGATTCCTGGCCCGGTGACCTCTTCATGGGAATCCCCATTATTTAATTACACTCTCTGAGCACATGACCAGAGTGTCTAGAAATCAATGGAGAGCATCTGTCCCACTGAGATAGCCGTTTACCCAGGAGATGCTTCATGAGCTGTCAAGCTAACATCTAATTAATTAGTCTTGAACCTAGACCGCACTGATCTGACAGCATCGAGTCACAACTGGCCGTGTGTTATGCACCGTAGGTAGACCCCGAATGTCTGAAAACCCAGATGGTTGAAGTATGGTGCCTATGTCTTCCTATTTCTTACAGTTGCCCCCCAAACACACACCCCCTCCCGCTTTATGTAGTCAGACCACTAAGAGGCAAATCATTAGGCCAAAGCCAAGAAATCCTGACATGTGTTTTTTCCATTTCTGCTCTTAGCCTTAGCTCATTTCATCCGTGCTGTAACTCAGTAGCGCACGTTTTGTGAGTGTGGGCTATTCCCAGCTGACATTACACAGCTGGGCTTGCTTCTGGGCCAGCCGTTAGAAGTTATCCAGAGGTGCTTCTGGAGTTACACACAGAGAGAAGAGAGAGAGAGGAAAAGAGACTAAACTGATTAATTGCACCTTTTGAAAAGCACTTGTGTTGTGGTTTGCTGTTCTTTGCACTAAACACACAGTCCATCAGCATCTTATGCACACAACTGATCAATAAATGTTCGCTGTTATTATAATTTTTTTAGCTTGGTTGACAATAATTAGGATGAAGACCTTAGTTGGAATAAGCCTGCATCTCCAATTAACTTACATTCACAGTGGGTGCTTGCACATTGACTTCATTGTTGACTTTTGGCTTTTCTCATCTCTTCTCGGCAGGAATACATGGACGCCAACAAATGCATCGATGAGCTTCTCAAGCAGCTTGAGGAGGAGCGCCGAAATGTCCGAAGGTAAGAGGTTCTCAAGACTTCTGGGCAGATGTTTTATTGCCTGAGGATATCAGCAGCTGCCTGCAATCCATTCCCAACCAGAGGCAGCAGAACAATGTTTTTTGGTTTTGAGCCTGAGACAAGCTTTGTACGCTGTTCTTGAGAAATGCTTTTTGTGTTGGAAGCACACTAAAAAGTGGCAGACAAAGGGGAGACTCAGGGCTCAGTGTGGGGTTGACTGGGGGCATTTCTCATGGAGGTCCTTTGGAGCGGATTTGCCCAGACAATGGGAATGAAGAGCTTATGGAGATGCCAATCTAATGACCTTGTCCTCTCCATGCTCCTATCATCCTAGCCCTTCCAGTGATGCACCGCCCCCATAGAAAAGAGAGACAATTTTTTAAACTTCACCCTCTTTTGTACAGCCCTCTCTCCATCTCAATGGAGCTGTATTCCCCCAGCTCAAAGTAATTTTCCTCCTGAGTGAGCAGAGAGGGACTGGGGGTTGGACACAGGGGGATAGGGGTCTCAGGGTGGGTGGCTGGGGGGATGGATGACCACTGACCATCCCCTTTACTAGACCAGGGCAGCCCCTTAATAAAGGAAGCGATGTGTAAAGGAATGACCCTCCTGTCTAAGTCCTCCCCACCCCTCTTTATAAGACAGGGAAGTCATCTTCGGTGACCTGATAGCCACTTAGAATGACCAAAATGTCTCTGTGGGGACTGACCCATGCTTGGGCCAGAGGACCAGGTGGTGTAAGAGCCTTGAACTTGTACAGACTCCAAGCTGCTGGAGTGGCTGTCTTAACCACGAGAAGCACTGCCGTTGATTTTACATTTGGTGAATGTTGGGCTCTGTTAATGTGACAGATGGAAGTTGAATATGTGTTTTTTATTTGTAAAATGATGCCAACACACTTTCTTTATGTAGTCCAGCTTCTTTTATTTACTATGAGGAATTGTGCTATAAGGCTTTTTAGTATGCACATGCAAGGGTGTCTTGTCTTTGTGCAAATTTGACTGCTGAACCTTTTGAGTTTACTCTTTATATGTGTGCCTGTGTTTGTGTTCAGCTCAGCCTGGACTCCAGTTCTGTCTGTTGTTTCCCTCTTTCCTTTTTCCACTTGTCTCTGAACATTTATGAAATGGATTTGTAAAACCCCTGGTTAGTTTTACACTAGCTTTGCCCTTTAAATTTGTTTTCCATTCTTTCAGCACACCCTGTCAGCAGAAGTGCAACAAGTTAACAGTTGAGAGAGAAGACTGCTAGTGGATGAACAAAATAACGACAGTGATGATCCGTCTAAAAAAGAGTTGATTAAGGTCACATAAACCTGGATTGAATTAAATGGAACACAAATTACGTTATTCCAAGTCGCCTAAGTGGGCTTTGATGATTTAGGTAAAAATGGCTACTACAAGGAGAAGCTCTGTGGTGTGAACTCTCCAAACTTGAAGGAGAGCCTTCAGTTACGCACAGGGTTTGTGGTTGAGGCTTGTCTGAGGGGGAAGTGCTAAATACTAAGATAATAATGCATCCTTTTGTCTTACACAGAGTGATGAGAGTAAGAAGTTCTGCGTAGTTGAGATGCAACCATCTCGACGCTGTAAACAAAGCGCTGCATATTAAGCCAGCGCCATGCTTTGAAAATCAAACGTCTTTGAAGCTCGGTTTTTTGAAACACCATACCACCAGGAAGGATTTGTTCTCATTTCTTTTCCAGTGTTGTTCAATTCAGAGTGGCGACAGTGATAAATGACTTCACAAAAGCTTTTGTTGAGCTAAGACATAGACCGCAAGTCAAAAAACCGCCTCCTTCCCCTTATTAGGCAGCATCTCACGACGCTGTGGATGTCTCCCTCCACCCCTCAGAATATGGGGCCCATCAATCCGTCAAGAGGAGAAAGAGAAGCCCTTACATTCCTCTAGTTCTCTGCATCCCTTCGTCATGACCCAGTGACCCACTGCATTCATGTCTCTCATTGTACCATATTATAGGGTAGTTTCACACTGGTGAAGTACACAGATTGGACAATTATGACTTCTTTTTAAGCCACACTACTTTTCTGAGTTATTAAGGTATATCAAATATCCCTGTCAAATGAAAATACAATACTATTCCATCTTTGTTGTGTTTTTTTTGGGGGGGCTTAGAAGAGAGATTCTGAGACTTGTGTTTAAAGAAGCATCCTAGAGCCCCATCGGTGCACACACAGACACACACACACACACAGTCTCTCGCACTGCGTCGCAGCATCATTGCTCGATTGAGCACAAAAACCCAGTGGGACGCTGGCTGGGTTTTCCTGCACCCTCTATTCAGTGTGACCACATCCTTGACAGACGGAAACAAAAGCACCACGGCACAGTGTCAACATCAGATGGAGCAAATCCAAATTTGGCAACATCAGACACAACATACAGTAGGACGCTGACCGGGGGGGGGTTTCCAGTTATTCATCATTTGTTTGCTGTGTAGTCATTAAATAAGATCAAATGTCATTTTTAAGCTTTACAGTTTCATTAGCGGTGGCCTTGAAATGCTGGTGACACACCAGCTGCATGTTGGATGCAGGGAGGAAAATGTTGAGTGAGTTTTTATTAAAGTCTTCTGCTGAGTGACAGATGTGTAGGAAGGACATATGGATGCTCTGCAGTGCTAAAAAGCATGACGGGCGGGGAGTGAGTTTGCATGACCTCTTTCTGACAAGCTGCTGTGTCAAGGCACCGTGACTGTGTAATCTTCCCTGTGGATTAAAACAATGTAGATTAGATTTTTTTTTCCCACTCTTGATTTGTCAGTGTGCTGAGCTGGTGTTTTCTTTTTCCCTGAATCTTCTTTTGACCTTGTTTTTAGTGGGTCGAGCATGGCATAGCTGGAAAGTGTTGGGTCACATTGCCTGAAGCTGGCCTCACCTGCCACTTTCTTTCTGCCGGAGCAGATGGTGTTTGCCTGTGACCCTTTCCACACCTTGGAGGACAGGGAGGGACAAGGAGGGATGAGGAGGGTGGCCGGCAGACAGGGGGACCCGCTCAGTGCGAGCGAATGGGAGGTGTGGAAGTGGGGGAGGCAGGGGACTCAGCTGGAGATCCACGAGGCTTAGGACAGGTTGCGTGGAGCAGTCGGCTGCAGCTGCAGCCCAAGCCAAAAGGACATTAGAGACGACATCTGCAGATCAATAAGCTATTTGTCATGTTCATAGAGCAATGGTGCTCGGAAGACGGCAGAGATAGAAAGTGGAGGTCAGATCAGATGCGCGCTTAGCTGGGGGATTATAGATAATAGGACTTTCTTTGTGTAAGTGAATTTGCCTGTGGGCAGAATTGAAATTGACCAGTTTTGTCCAGTAACTGCTCAACATTTCTGCCCATTTGTCCTTGCCTGATCAGACGAGGGGAGGTTTGAGGCTTTGGATTGTGCATTTGAAAGCAAATCAAGGACTGACTGAATTTGTTTGTTTTCAAAGTGTAGTTTTATTTTTGAATGTCTGTCCTTAATCAGTATAAATCCCTGAGTATTATTTGGATTACCTTATTCAAAATTCTCCTAATTGTTTCAGCTATTAAGAGTGCAGAGTTTTTAAGCCACTAATCGCTTTTCATTTGTTTCAATTCAAGTCAAAGAGTGGCTCAAAAACACTCTGAGAGTTTCCTAAATTTGTCATTTAGAGGACACTAATATCCTTGCTTCCTATTAGGACGGGAAGGTTAAGTGAGAGAGAAAAAATAAATGAGTATATACACTAGAGAGAGAAAAGACCAGAGGAGCACGAAGCTGGGAAACAGCTTTATAAATCTGGATCTTGCTGATGTTACTACAAGGCATATCTGGTCTCAAAGACGCCTGTGTGCTGCCGGCGGTCTGAGCAAGATGAAAGGCTGTAATCCTCAGCTGAAGTATGTGGCGAGGCCTGTTCTGTCGATGAGGAGGTGGTTAGGGTTCAGCCTCCCGCAAACGCCCCAAGGATCTGCCGTCTCGGTTGGGTGAGAGCCATGCATTTTACAACTTTAATTGGATAAGTTGACCGGTCTAATGCAATAATTTGATCATGCTAAGCTCTAAAGAGATCTAATACGCTCCCAAACTGTATTTCTATGTCCTCTGAAGTGAATGACTTGGCCTAATCCATCCATTAGAGGTCACTTTAAGGCCCAGGAGTCCAGACTCCAAAATATCTCAAAGGAGCCGTCAGTGGGTAAATAAATCAGTCCATGAAAACTTCACTGGAACCTTCAGACACTGGTGGAATTTGGTGTTTGGACCATTTATAATCAGTGTGTATTTTTCCTCAGTTTTTTTCTTTGTGTTTTTTACACAATAAGAAAAGCTTGATTAAAGCTTGTGGGGTACAAACCATGAGGAATCTGAGCCTAAAATACGAGGTAATCATGCCAAAAGGGCTTCCCTTTCATGTGTAATTAGCAAAAATGCTGTTCACATCTATCAGAGCTTGGTTATTGTTAGCAAGCAGCAGGTCTGGTACAGCGTTGTGTCGTGTTGATCTTTACCATACTTATGAGTGAGGATTTACTTGCGAACATGGTGTTGAACTCCCTGAAGCAATTAGTTAAGGAGGTGACACTTTCTTGTTTATCTCAGTGAGGATTCACTGAGTTTGTCTGACCAGGGACGTGCCCGTCTCCTCGGTCCTGTAAATGCCAGACGCTCCAGCCCTGATTCATGTGCAAACTCCAGCCCTGGCTAAAATACATGCATCAGTTTTATGGAGCTTATGAGAGGAAGAGGTTAATCGAATGGGTTAATGAAGCCTTTTATTGATGCTCCCTGAAGGTCGTTCCCTAGCTGGTACCCAGTGCTGCATTCCCATGCACACTGCGTAAGAGTGCTTAAGTAGTGATATGCTATGCCTGCTCCACCTGCACTGCCTCCCTCTCCACATATCATTCACTGTAAGCCTTTAAGTTTCTACTTCTGATGCATTCAAGGTTAAGTATGACGATAAGCAGCTGTCCCCTGCACTTATTCTGGAAAAACATCTACACTTAGCTTAATGGATCTGTCCTTTCCCTGCAGATATACAGTAGTGTTGCAATAAACAATTTTTGTTGTTGCCAGCTGGGGTGTAGTGCTTTAACAACACGGATATACAGTGTTTTACTGGACTTATGACACGTATTCTTGGCATTTGGATTGAAAAGGGTATTATCTGCATTCCTAGAAGCAATTAGCAGTGTTTAAGAGTCTTTTTCAGTGGGGTCTTGCATAATAGCTAATTACCACTGTTGTTCGTCTAAGTCAGTTCTTAGACTCTAATTTGAAATTCCTGGGTTGCAAGAAAATTGCTTTAATTATGCACTGGTTCAGGATATTCAGTTTCTTTAAATCTGATTTTCAGTCACTCTGGTATTGTCAGTTGTACGTTTGATTAAATGAAGGTTCACACAGCATTCAGGTCTGTTAACTTCAGTTGAGTTCCTTCATTGTGTAGGGAAAAGATTGATTGATTGATTTATTTTTATCAAGATAAGCATTGGGAGAAGGTTCTTTTGTGCTCACGAGAGTGTGCAGTTATTTTGACTAATGCAGAGCCCGCTGGAAAACATCCTTGCTTTAAGATAAGAAAAGCAATAGATCCTGTGTGGTTTGGATTGTTGATAGATCCCATGTGGTTTTGGCTAGTGGAAGTCACAGTGGCTGCATCCACGCTATTTACCTCCAGCTCAGGGCTCTTTGGAAAACATCCTCTTATCTCCCTGAGGACACAGGAAGGAGTGAAAATTTGTGATATTCACAACACTTCAATCTTCAGGGGCTGTGTCCTGTGAGTCTGTTGAAGACACAATGTAAATAAACTACTACCAGATCACATACTGTAAGCATAGTAAACAAGCCTCTGTTGATCTCTGCACTGAATTTGACAGCCTGTACTACCATACTGAAATCAGCAAACAGGAGGATTTAAAAAATAATCTGCATTTAACAGTGTGAACAATTTCTGCTTAGTTGGCGGTATATCAGCCCTATTTCATCCTATAGAGTAACAGAAAAAAAATAACAAGGTAAAAATCCTGTGACAGCAAACAGCAGGATATTGTGACTCTTATACCACTGACTGTAGCTTTGGTATGGGATAGGATATGAGTGAGATTACTACATAATAGTCTTATTTGTTTCCTGTAATCACGTGGGGAATGTTAGAGTAATTTTTAAAAGATTTACTTGAGATTAATCAAAGATTAACTCCATCAGTGTTAATCCTGCTCATTCCAGTCTTGATGACTTTGAGCATTTCCTGACTTCCACAAGAGGAAAATCTCGCCCGCTGATGATGTCTGGCTGGACCACCATCCTGCCTATCGTTCCGCCCCCATCCCCATGGTTAATGAAACATGACGGAGGTGCATTATCACTTTCGTTGTATTACACAGTTCATTCTGCCACACAGAAGTTAAATAACACATGCATAGACATAGACACTCACTAACACACACACACACACACACACACACACCCAGACTCACACATACACACAGTCTCTGGAGGGGCTCTTGCGTGACCCATCATGTGATTTGCATCTGTCTGGGCGTTTGCCGTTTTGAGCTGCGTAGATCCTGAGCAGGCTTGTGTTGGGTAAACAAACACGCTGCCTGTCTACAGCTTGGCATTTCCTTAGCTCGTCTTGATGCAGAAACCCCCCCCTTCCCAAAAAGAGTCTAGCCGTGTTGACAGCTAAATATCTCCTGGATGGCTTGGAACCACATGTAGTACCTCTGATGTGTTTCCAAATGATTTTACACCCCTTACTTTTCCTCAGTTGTATCAGACATTAACTAGCTGTTCTCAGAAGCATGTCTAAGCTCAATCACTGCGTACATGCTAATTGTCTTTAGGGCACTGGAGAGACGGGAAGGAAACAATGTGTTTCTTTTTCTTCTCCTGTGTGATTAATGTCTGACTCGGAACACACACCTAGACGTCGTAATTGACTCGTCGGGTAATGAGCTCAAGTGACGCATGCTGGCCTCCCCCGGCCGCCACTGGTCACTCATCTGTGATCAAGCTGCAGGGGATTAATGTCATGGAGGGAAAGTGTGGCTTGATGGCTGGAGCCCTGGACATTCCACTGACAGGATGTTTGTACATTCATATACACAGAGTAACAAAATACATTTACTTTTACTGAAAGGGAAACCTTTGAGAGACCTATGGTATTTCATTTGTGCAACCAAAGTACATTTCATTACATTTTAAGTGGAAATATTTTAATTTTCGCGCTACTAAATGAATGATTTGCCAGACTTTTTGTCAGAGCCTTCTGCATCATCCCCCAAAACACAGCTTTACTTACAACCTAAATATACTTTGTTGACAATATTTTTGTTCTGGTAAAGGAAAATTTTGAGTTTAACTTGAACTACAAATTTCACTTCTTGTCTTAAGATAAGATAAGATAAACTTGCTAAAACTAATCACATAAGCTCCCAAAAATATAATGTAAATAAAAGCGACAGGATGCATACTAGTGATCGAATATTTTTACATTGTTGAATCGCTGCTTTCACTTCAGTAAAGGATCTAAATGCTTCTTCCACCACATACACACATACTACCACAACCACTAGTATCCCTTTAACCACTTTAGGCCACTCTACACTGCAGTTCAAAGGTGCTTACCCTCACAGGTTTCCTTTGTGTGAGCGCAAACATACACTTCACACATGCACAACCACAACCACCAGCATCTCGTTCCCTCAGACCACCCTGCACCCCATTACAAATCCATATCGACCCGCCGTCCCTCCAGCCACTGTCCCAGCACCATCCTGTCTCCTCCCCTGCACCCCCTCCTTTCTGTGGAATGCTAACCTAGCCTGAGTGTGTGTGTGTGTGTGCGACAGTGGTGGAGCCAGGCTGGCTGTGTGGGCGGCCGAGTGTTTCCAAACAGTGGAATCTGTCACTGACACCCCTGGCAGAGCAATAAGCAGTGCCTTAATGAGCTCAGCAGATCACTCAGCGCACAGAGTGGACACACACTAACACACACACACACACACACACTCAAACACGTTTGAGTATTACAAATACAGACACACTATCACATATACACACATATACAGTATAATAAATGAATAAACTTATGGTTGTGAGAACCATAAGTTTATGTGTGTATGGACAGAAACATGTTCATATACTGTATGAACACACACACACACACACACACACACACGTTGTAAGTAATGCAACAAATACACATGCATAACCCCAACTATGCATGACATACACAAATATGCAAATGCACATACCTTCTTGTCACATGCATCATCAGACCCATACATTACAAACACACTTGCGGCTCCATAAAAACACTCAAGACACTTATTAATAAGTTAAAATGGAAGAAAATAAAACTAAGCAAACATTGCCTGTTTCCTCATGATGGGAATGAGGTGGGGGGGTTCTGGGAAATAAGCGTACAGCTATTTCTGACACCAAACGCCACTGAGCTCTGCTATTGTCAGCCTGCGGACTGGAGCCATCGCTCAATGAATCACTGCACGCTGTTGATCAAATTAGAATGGAACACTGCCTTCAATATTTCTTGATTACAACGCATATGTATGTGTTAGCGCTGACTCAGCCGTTCATTTGTCTTTTTCACCCGAACGGGACAATGGTGTCTAATTGGTGACCACCTGCTCTTAAAATCAAATCACGCTCGCTCTGTATTCAGATTTCCCTGAGAGACAGCTGCACTTATGATAAATACAATTACCCCTCTGCATGACATTTCGGTCATATACACAATAATCAGGCATCATGAATCTTTATGAGTTTTATGATGACAAATGGGAACGCGGTAGCCATCTTTACGATACGTCGGATAACGAGAACGTGACAGGATGTGTCGAATTTTTTAGGATCACTGTCGGGTGATGCCCAATTTTTCCAGCATGAAATAATCCACCCTGCGAGGGTCAACTCATCCCAGCATGTATATTTCCAGTTTCACTCCACCTTCCTTCTTCTCCAAGTCATCCAGCCCCCCTGTTCCATTCTCCTGCAAACTCATTTTCTCACATGGTTAGTGTCATTTAGGACATTAGTGACAGTGAATGTGGGGCAAAGTGGCAGTGATGGCCTCGGCTCTAAGTCAGCCCCGTCCTTTCTTTACCCTCTTTAACTGAGCTCTCCTGTCACTGGGACCCTTTTAATTCCCCCTTTCACCCCTCCTGTGCCCACCCCCTCTTGCACTGGTCCTATTGGGGAACAGACAATAGAGGGTGTCCCCCGCCTCCTCCACTGCCTCTTCATCGCCCCCCCTTCTCATCTCCCTCAGCCCTTGCAGGCGTCCTGCCTGGTTGAGGCTGTGGGCTCCAGGCTGCAGTTTGTCACAGCCATTCAGCTGAGACTGATTGTGATTGCAGCAGATGGGCTGGAGCCTGGTCCGTCACTCGGCCCAGGCAGACCCAAGCACTTCTCTCTCTCTTTCTTTCTTAGCCATGTCTTTCTTTGGCTTTCACTTTCTGTCCTTCGCTCTCTTGATCTCTTCCTCGGTTGTCCCTATCTTCCTTTTGTCAGCGGCTTCTCTTTCTTTCTTTCTGTGTGTTGTTTTCCAAATGCACTGTTTTCCCTGTCCTCACTAAAGCGGACAGCCAGTGTTCATATGTAGAGACTGTTTTGGGTGGCAAGAAGGGCTTAGCATGCGTGGAGCACCACAATGGAGAGACAGAGATGCAATTTTAAGATTTAGCCAGCATGTGAAACCCCTTCTTCCCCCATCAGTGCAAAATGTGGAATAGAGAAGTTTGCATCTGACAATTTTTGTAACTTTCCAAACCCATCAATCATGCCCACTGCACGCAGTGTTTTTCCCAGGTTTGAAGCACCTGAAGTCTTCTCTGAAGCTTTCTTTCCATCATACTTCACATTTCAACTTCCATCTCTTTTTGAATACTTTCAAGGAGAGACTGCCCAAAAGTGTGCGCTGTCATCCCTATTTGTACGATTCATCATGTCTTTTTGCCCTGCCTTACAGTTTGGACAGTCAGAACTTCTGCCTTGAGATGTGGCTCATTTCTCAGTCTTTCTGTTTTTTCTCTCTTCCTGTCCTCTTTTTTGTCCTTATCTGTCTTTTTGTCACTTTCTCAGCCTTTTTTTTCCTGTATTAAAAGAGTCCAGTTAGTGGAACATCACAAGCCGGCTGCCGCTTGCCTGTTCACGTCCCCTTGTTGGAGTTAAACCCCCCTTGATGCTGTTGTCACCCCCCAAACACTCCTCCTCCTCTGTACAAACCCCCACCCCAACCTCGCTTCTCCTCCCCTGAGGAAAGAGCCACCTTCAGAGAGGCAGCAGAGCAGCCGTCTCCCTGAACACATGTTAAACGTCCCGCAAGCCCGAGGAGGAGGGACGCAGTCAGAGAGCGAGAGAAAGAGAGAAAGAGATAGAAACAGAGACAGACTGAGGAAAGAAATATTCTGAGGAAATATAAAGCCAGGAGGCGGGGTGGGCGGGTGGGGGGGAGGCAGGCACGCAACGCTGTGTGTGTGAAGAGGAGCCTCCGAGCGTGTGTGTTAGTGAGAGAAAGCATAGCACAGAGGGAGAGAGCGTATGTAGCGCGAGGGAAGAGAAGAGCAGAGAGGAGCAGCATCGGGAGAGTCGATGCATGTTGCCAGACTGGGAGAGACAGGGAGGGTAGAGGACAGAAGCAACGAGGAGTAAGAGAAAGGGAAGCAAGGATTTTGAGTGCTTAAGGGAGCATACAAGAGGAGGAGAGAGAAGGGGAGGGGAGGAGAGGCAGTTCGGTCTCAGTCAAGTAGAGAGGCAGGCAGGGAGCAGTGTAGAGCCGGCAGTGCTGCATTGTGGATGTAAACTTTATCATCTGCGGGATCAGTGGGTAGCAGCTGCAGAGCAGGAGGGAAGCGTGCTGGTGGATTACCATGTGTGTCCTCTGAATGCACCAGGATGCTGCATCTCCACCAGGGTAAGAGTCATCAGCACACATGACATGAGAAAACTGAATTATTTCCTGTGCAACTGCGCAATTTTACTCTTATTGATTGATTGTCCTTGTTTGGGGATATGTCTCTGCTGTCAGAAGAATACAGGCACACTTTCAGCTTTTGCTTGTAGCTAATTCAAAGAGGCTTAATGATTTCTTTCCCCCCAGCTGCACCTCCTTCAGCCTTCTTTACATTGTCCTGAGCTGCAATTTTCCTAATAATCCCCAGAGGGAGGAACATGTTTCATATAGCAGCGTTGTACACATGTGCATGGGATGATGTTTGATTTGCACTGAGCCTGATTAGCCAGTTGCAGGGGGAATCGCGTGTCCTGTTGCTAGTGGTAACAGCATAGGGCCGGGGTGCTGCGCAAACCACTTTGATTCTGATTGATAACAGAAGGAAATGGATGCCCGTCGTTTAAGCAGAGGTAAAACAATCCAGCATTGCAGCGGATTTGTATGTGCAGGAATGTGTGTTTCCCCTCCCTCTACTCCCTTTCTTTCCTTATACTCTCTCTCTCAGAGAGATTAAGATTTTCTGTCTGGCCCACTAATCCCACTCTGAAATGACTGGTGTTGAACTGGGTGTGGATGGAGCTAAGTGGTGGAGAATATGGATTATGGGGATATGGTTTCTCTGTTATGGGCCAGCTTCTTTGCAGCTTCTTATTAATGTGGGGTGAAGTGCTGCTGTGCTAGTGTCCATATGTCAAAGTCACAACAGGTCAGGGGTCTTCCCTCATATTTACAGTACACAGAAAGAGGCTAGAATGCTTACAACTTACACACTAAGGATGCCAGTTGTAGGATTCTGGATACTGGCTTTATATTTTTAGCTGGATTTGTTATCTCTAAAAACAGAACTGCAAGGGAACATGAAAACTGGAGCATGGGAGAGTATGGGAGGTAGCATCATTCTCTTGGTGCTGTTGTCAAAGTGCCAGACAGAAATGCCATTCTCTGTCTTTTTTTTTTTTGTTTGTTTGTTTGTTTTTTGCCCTGGGAATAATGAGTGTTTCCCTGTATGAGTGCAAAAAAACAGGTTCCATGTTGTGGATGCTGATTAGCACTGTTGAATTTCAAACTCCTAATATTAGTATTCTGTCCCAAACTATGTGGCTCCAAAACAAAGTTAAACAAAATACGTTAAATACCTACCTACGACACCAGCCAGTGAACCCAGTCCAACCAGCACAGACATCTATCAAATATTTATTTCAATTTCCATGTTTTTGGATTGTATGTACAATAGCAATCACCATTACTTACCAGAGGCTGCAGCCATTTGGTCCAGTATGTTTTTGGACAGTGTCCATTTAAAGCCTTTATTTAGAGCAGAGCAGCAGCCGGTGATATCATCCCACCACTAGGGCAGATGTGTTACTGCACTGGGCAGTTTGAGCCTGCTGCCCTCTGAAACCTACCTGGGGATTACTTGATAAGAGGATTGCCAAGTGGAGGGATTTGATTTTATAGAATTAAAACTGTAATTCTCTCCATCCTAACCATGCCACAGCACAGCCATTTCTCCACATTATTATTTTTCTCCCCGCTGCCATGTTCTTGTTTGACCAACAAGTTCCATTACTACATAATGTGTCCTACATTTAAGCAGTTTTGACCTAAAAGTCACGAGTTAAAAGGCACGTTTATTGTGTTCGAGTCGAATGGCAGAAGTTGGCTGAACATGGCCTAGATGCTGTTGTAAGCTGTGCGATAGCAAAGCAAATTCTCTCTACAGAGATGGATGTGAAAAGTTCATCAATTACAACAGAAAGTGTGCACTGGGACATTTTGGATGCCAAGTGCTGTGCCAGTTGGCATTATTAGAGCGATAATCGTTACCCAAAACACCAGCCAGGAAAGAATCTGACGAATAATACAGTCAACAAAATGAAGACCACTCCAGCAGATCGTACTGACGTGTGCTTTTGTAATTCCTTCCACCCCTCCAAGTCTTGTTCGACACTTTGCCTCTCACTCCTCTACATCCGATTTTCCCAACTTTTCCTCCACCCCTTTCGTCTCCTCCCCGTATGTGGCGCTCTGTATTCGTTGACCCTCAGCTAGCATATTGGGTTCAGGTCAAACTGAATTACTGAGGAATGTTCCCCTGTTCAATGGCCGGCCCAGTGGGCCTCAGCATGGGACCACTTCCCCTTCATTGACAGCCAGAGGGACTTTCATTTTGGAGGAGGGGGGAGCTCCTTCCAGACAACTTTCCCATGTAATTCCCACTGTCCTTGCAGTGTTCATCGGCACCGTGGAGCCGTGAGCCAAAGCAGTCGGTTTAATGATGTGTACATGTGAGGCACATCTCAGGATCTCACCAGCCTGAGCCTTGTTGAGACTCTCTGCTTCTGTGACTGCAGGCCATCCAGCTCAATTAAGGGTGCTTTGAATGCATTCCTCCCCTTAGCCTGCTCTACATTTATCTTCCCCCACGAACAGCACGTGGGAACTCTAAAAACAGTCAGAGTCCTGCAGAGCTCTCTGGGGCTGGTATGAACCTGTTTTTGTGAATACAGTATCTGGAAAAAAACAAACAAAAACAAAATAGAGAATATATAAAGAATTTTGACATTTTGCCAGGCTGCATGTTTTTGATGCAAAGAACCTGAACACGTGGTATTCTAGATGAAGTCTCATGCTTTGTGTTTCACTGAATGTTAACAAGCTGGAAATCCAGAAAAATGGGACTATCAGATGTCTTTTCTCTGTGTCTCCTGTTGGCTTAACTTCGAGTAATGTCACTCAGGAAAAACATAAAGTTTAATGGTCTGACACAATTTATAACCAATAAAAGGCTTTTATTTGCTAGCCATCAGTGGCTTATTGCATGCACTGACTGTTTTGCCTGGAGACAAGGCTTTACCCAGACACCCTCGCTGGCTGCTCAGTGATGTCATTAGAGCCGGAGCATTTTTGTGGTTTCTAAATGGTTGAACCCGCTCTGTGTGAGTTCACCAAGGTGCGAAGACTTGTGGGCTGTTTTTGCAGTTACTGCTTTCAAACTGCCTGTTTTCCAGTTAGACCTGGCATGAAATCTAATTAGTCTTTGTATAAGGGCCGTTTGAGTATCTTGCCTTGCAAATATAAACCTGTGTTTTCCCTTTATAAAAGCTGTTGTTTATATGTCTCATTTTCATGCCTTAAAAACCCCCACAAATGTTTCAGTTCTTTAAAAAGAACCCAAATTAGATTTAATTTTTAAGTCATCCTCATGCATGGCAACATTTTATAAGATAATATGGTCTTGTTTACTACACACAGCCTTCCTGCTGACATACTTCCACAGGCACATGCATCTCACAAGTTTTTAGATCAAAGCAGTCAAAACATGCTTTGTGAGCATTCCCTTGTTTCACATTTCTTTCCTTGTCATGGTGAAACCTTCGACGGCGCGAGAGGTTTACGAGGTTGGAAAGGGGGTCAGGATTGTGTCAGGATCTGAGGTTGAGTGGGGCAGGGAATCTCAACAAACTTCGTCTCCCCACTTTCTTGGCTGTAAATCATTGGATAATAGTGGGAGAAACATGCAGGACCTCGTCCAGTGGCTGGAGGTGTTGGCTCAGCTGGAAAGGAAATGGATAAAGGCTGCTGGAGAAGCTCACCTTCATGCAGTAAAACTCTTTCCCAAACACCTCTCTTGTTGTCTTTAAGTTCTTTAAGCCATTTGGTGACACTCTTTACTTAGAGTGAATTACAATGAGTGCAGCAACTTTTAATTACTTGATTACCAGCATACCAGAGTGCCAGAACGAGAGTGCTATGGCAATACTCCTCTGACAACTGAAAGAACATGGCGGAGAGAATTGCTGGATCCAAACTTTTTTCCTTTTATCGCTGTGTGTCTGGGAGTAAAGGAGGTGAATCTAAATCTAGTGATGCAACAAACTGAACACATCACGTCTGCAGAATCGATAAATTTATCACAAGGGTATATGTGGGGACTGTAACAGCTGCCCATCAACATGTACATTCAAACACACACACATGCACCCAGAGGTGGGTGCAGTCGAGATGGCAGACCCTTGGCTCGAGTGCTCCTGTTTACTGTACTTTTGTCTCTATTGTATGTGAAGCGGCCATTTGTCTACCTCTGTAAAGGGCTACTGTTTGCCCGCCTCTGTGAAAACGATGTGTTGACAGCCGGTGTAAAATACCCTGTAGCCTTTGCACAGTCTCCATGAGTCAGCAGAACCTTCTAGTATTACGGTACAGTAGTAAATGTGAGTCCCTGCTGCCCAATTACTTCAGCCCAGGCCAGCCAGGGTATGAAAGACACAACAATGTATGAAACGTGTGACTTCCATGTGGTATGTGGGTGAGCATGTCAAGGCTGCTAAATTTGGAATTTGATCATATTAAACTGCCATAGATGTAGTTGGACCAAGTAATCAGCTTGTTGGACATGCAGGGACACGTTGAGTTTTGGAAAGTGTGTGCATCAGCTCTTCTGCCACCCCCTGCACCCTACAGTTACCCAGACAGTTGCCTGTACGCTTCGAATAAAGTGCTTCTTGCGTCGTCCTCTCTCAAGCTCTCTTCCATTCCTCACGCAACTATTTTTGCCACTTCCTGCAGGTATGTGTACAACTGAGATCAAACCAACGAATGCCTTTGAGCAGAGCGCCTTCGTCCCCATTTGTATGATTAATCACAGCTTTCCCCTCTCTATGATGGCAGGCTTTTCTCGCTGCCTTTAAGTGTGGTATTTTAAGACAGATATAAACACTTTTGCCTTTAGATATGATCAAATGACACATCATCCGCAGAGATCTTTAAACATGCGTGTTTACCCCGTCTCAATGCACCTCACAAAACACAGGCAAACTCCTAAATCATGAGGTAATTGCAGTCCAGTGTGAAGGGTGCTTTACTTAAATTCAATTATGTGTCAGAATGTGACACAAGCTAGACAACCATCACTGGAAAAGCTTAAATACACACTCAAGACTATTACCTGTTGGAATGAGAATGTGTGGCTTGATTTCAAAAAAAGGTTTGTCTGGATGAGTGTGTTTTTCTTTTTCTTTCTCTTTCTCTCTTGCTCTTTATCAACCTATCGTTCTTCCTTTTCATATCTTTGGTCGTTCAGGTTCAGCAACAGTGTGGAGTCATGTCTCTTTTATGTTTTGGATATAAAAGATTCAAAACATCTTTGAGTGTGTGTGCATGTCTGTGCATATCTTTTCCAGAGTGTTTGTACATGTGTGCTCATCCATGTGTTTATGAGTGCCCTTGTGTGTTTGCGTCTAGCTCCATCCTCATTCTCCGTGAGCCGTGCTGGTGAGTAAACCCTCTCGACAGACAGACAGGCAGAGAGGCAGCCGGGCAGTCGGGTGCTGCAACCATTTTTAAAGCACATCTGCTCATCCGCAATGTTTCATTTCGTCTGGACAGGAATGCGTCTGTGGCTTGGAAACAATTGAGGTCAGGCCCTGCTCGCAGAATAAGAAAACATTTAGGGAGACAGGCAGTCAGGCAGGGGTAATCCACGCTTGGCGAGCACATTCCTCGGAGCTCAGGAGGAGTCTCGGAGGATTCCTCATGTCTGATTTTTGCTGCTTCAGAAGTTTGGAGATGCAGTGAAGGCATTTGATCTGATCTTGGCCTACAAAACGATGCCTTTAAATGATTACAGATAGTTCCCTAAAGTTGTTTACATGTGCAAAGACGAGTCATTTTCACACAGTCTTGTGACTGCACCCGTCAATCATTTGCATCCCTCCTGTTAAAAAACTACAAGGTTGCCCAGCGCTTTTATGTTGCATCGGTATAGTTAAGTATTCCAGCACTGAGACTCTGGTAAAGCACTGAGGGCTAGATGTTATCACAGAGGGAAAGCATGAACAGCTAAGAGCGCTCAACATGTTGTTGACTTTGGAGAAATCTTGCTAATCATGATCATCTCAACTCGTTTGACTGCATTACTCAGTGCGGTGCACACGTGTCCAAACAAAGTCCAACATAGAACTCCATACATTGACAGGAAGTATGAATAAGGGAAAAGCTGTGTCAGGGTGTTTAAATGAGCCACATTGTTGCTGTGTTTGTAAGGTATACTGGTGTCCAAGTCCACACAAGAAACTGTAGCATCATAGGAGGGTATTTTTCATAAATATGCTTATTTTATTGCATTCACTGTAACAATATGCATGGAAATATGATCCGACACATTTTTGGTGTCCTTCTGCTCAGATTCTGCAAAAAAAAACACATTTCTGGAAACTGAATGTGACCAGTTTTCCTTAAAGCAAGAAGAACAAAACATGTTGATTAGAAGTGTCCTTTTTTAGTGAGGACATCATAAGGCCACATGGCAGCATGGAAAAGGCGTGTGTTCTTTGTGTGCTCACAGTAGAACCTCATCACATTTCACCTCGTCAATAATTGATGGTCTGCCGTGGTGAGGTAAGGCTCATTGTGCCTGGCTGGCTGGGTGGTTGGGTGTGTGAGGTGCTGACATGTGGCTCCTGTTTTTCCGTTGCCCCTCCAGTGCAGACGGGGTCCGCGGAGCCAGGAGGTCAGGAACCAGCTGTGGGTGAGGCGATGGGAACAGGCGCGGGTCAGGCCGTCGTTTGGCATCCACGATGGCGCTTTTTGGTGATTGATTGGACCTGCCTAATGCATTGGGACCAATTGAGCGGTCACAGATGTGGGAGCCCCACCCCTTAGATGCTTGAAAATGTTTACACTGAGGGCTCACGCTAATTTTGACGCCATCTCAGTATTCGGTGCTGGAGAATAAGAATTTGAGCAATGTGAGGGGTAAAAATGCTCAGAACTTTATCTAAAAATGTGAACTATTACATATATTGAGCCAAAAATCAAAGCCATTTTCATGCCATCTTGACTTTAACCTTCCAGGCAGTTGTCACTCTGTTTTCCTGTCAGACTGGGTTGGATGTTATAACTTATCAAATGCCTCGGTAAGCCCATTGTCCAGCACTGGGAGCTTGGGTGAAATTTTGGACCGGTGCAGAATGTTACATAACACAGCTGTAGAAGGATTAAGGATGGGAATGACCGGTTCAGAGCCGGGGCCGAAATGTTGCCAGAGTCCCTCTGAACACGATGCCCTATGTGGGCCACGGGGATTGCGTGCGTATCAGGGCTCTTAACCCAGCGGGAGTGCAGACGCTAATACATAAATGCATGGCAGCTCCGCTCTCATCATAACATTTATGCATCCCTCGCAGCCACTCTGTGTACATTTGTGGTTCACAGCGATTGAAATGTTTAACTCCTTGTAAGCTTCAGTGACAATATTGGAAAGACGGTTTATATTAATGCATCTTTTAAACATTCTGATGTGTGTTTTGATGTCAGGATGAAGAACTGCTGCAGGGGAAAGACTGAAGCTTTATGTGGAGTTTAATCTGTTAACATCTTTCTATACAGAGGGGAGATTAAACACACTTGATAATAAGACAGTGCACAGCAAAGGAAATAGGAAACCAAAACGCAAGAGACAGCACTTTTTTCTCTTTCATTATGTGCTTAACAGCAAACAATGTACAATGGATTTACACCACCTGTATGGAGGAGCCATTATAACAGTGATGAAAACACAGCTAACTGTCTGCCTCCCACAATGCAGTTCAAAGCGTATGGGTCCAACATGTCAGGTCAGGTTGCCAAATGCCCTCTTGCTGTGATTGATCCTCCCTCAACCCTGACAGATCGTGTCTTTGCATGCCGCGACGCTCTGAAGCAAACAGCGAGCAGGGTTTACACAGTGTCTGGATATGTGGAGGAAACAGGGTTAATCTGCTGTGAATGCAACACGGCTGGTGTCATGATCGTTCTGCACTGCGCTCTCTGTTTTATCTCACAGGAAGGGATGTAGAGCTTTTGATGCTGCTGGAGTTGCATGCGTTAAAGGTGGCAAATGATCTTTGATAATGCAATGCAATACACAGTGGATTTGTTTGAGAGTGATAGCAGCTTTTAAATTTCTTATGTGAGTTTGGTGGATTGTTTCTTTTAGCCTTAACAACAGCATTGTGTTTGTTTGCTTGCAAACGTCCTTATCACCAAGGTCTCCAGACATCTTCCTCTTGCTGCATTAACTACTGATGCATAGAAACACGACAGTAGAAAAAAGGTGCTGTTGTAGTTTAGAGCCGCCACTGAAGCTCAGCGGGATTCCCTCCACTGTTGAGGCCCCTGGTGATCTCAGGTGATTCCAGGTCACTGGGAACCGCTGGAAGTCTACGTCGACACTGCTCATGATTGGCTGCTGCAGTTTACCCAGCCAAGCTTTATAATGGGGCTCCAAAGAGGAAGAAAAACAGCAGAGGAGGAGGAGGAATGTATACATGGTTAACTGTCAGCTTGTGCTTTCATCACATGCTCGGATGTACAGGACAAAGGCCATGGACTGAAGCCGGAAAAAAATCCCGTTTAGTCACAGCCAAGTGTGAAATATACAGAGTGTGCACAGCATGTAGAGCACTGAGTACAAACATATGTAAATACATCGCTAATACGCTTAATTTTCCACAGTTCTCTGGAAACTTTTCCTCCTCTTTCAGAGGACTAGTATGATTTTTACAACCTGAATCATCTTTTTAAAGTTTCCTGCATTTTTATATTGGTAATGATGATGTTTTATTTGCATTCCCAGTATGCTAATTGTTCAGTGACAGCGACACAATTAAGAAAACGTAAGAGAGGGCAAGACTCAGACCACTGCCACTGACCTTCTGACAGGTTTTTAACAGAGCCTAAAAAAGCCAAACTTATTTGGAAAAGAAACTTTGAGCCATCGTACTTGCTGTAGTTCTTACACTTTAGACTTTACCTCCCAATATGGTTTGGATAATCTGGCTACACTGTCGGCTAGACTGCTGTCTGATTGTGTGACTGCTCATGTTTCTTTCCCTGTAAAAAATTGTTAGCATGATCATAACCATTCACAACAATGGCCGCAACTACAAAAATAAGACCCCAGTAGTAATAATTATCCTTTAAAATGTGGCGTTCCTGTGTTCTGGCCCTTTTGGGTGACATTTATAAGAACTTGTGTGTTTTAGCAGAAAATGAAAACATCATAATCAGCGCACGAGACCCACCACACTTTTCTTCCAAACACAATTATAACATGACTTTTTGCGTTTCCAGCCCTCTGTAAGAGATGGCTTGAGATAAACTTCTTGACATAACAGCTTTTGGGTCGGACTCTGGCTCAGTCTGACTATTTTGATAGGCCATTTTACACAGCTGGTAAAAGTTTACGACGTGAGTGATTGGTAAAATGTCTCACATCAATTGGGATTGAAATGCAAATGACAAACTCAGAACGGAATATGTCAGTCTAAACACATACATAAACACACTGAATGTAGAGGATTACAGATTGCTTTCATGTGCGCATGAATGCTGGTCAAATATAATACAGTTCCACGCCGCCATCAGCTGAATGTGAATGTCGCCGGTGAGCGTTTTGCACTAGAATACTGTTTTGACTACTGCTTGTGCCAATTACTATAATTATGTTTAACACAGAATGTCAAATTGCTCTATATTTGGAGATGATTTTCTCGGGGTGCAGTTGGCTCATGCTCCGTTGCTCCTGGAACATGCCTGTGCATAAGTGGCCTGAAACTTAACCCCTTACAGGGCTGACGCACAGCCATAACACAGACTGGAGGAATGCCAGGCCAGTCCTGTTTAACAAAACAATATCTGCAGTGAGAAGTTCCAGAGAGCTTTTTTTTTTTTTTATTTTCTCAAGGTAGTGTAATGGTGTAAGCATACAGAATGTGGTAATAGGAAGGGACACATTGTGTAACTGGAACATGAGTGTGTTAGTCACTCTCAGGTGTGGAGCATGCAGTCACACACACTTTCACACACACAGCTTTGTGCATTTTCTTTTTTGCGCACATGCACGCATTTATGAACGGTCTCACAACACCTTCACTTTAATGAATTTACGCACCCACCCACCCCAAACTTCTCACACTAACCCAAATACAATAATGCAAACACACACTCTAATACACTCACACACCCAAACACACCTCCTTGTCTCACAGCCTCAGCTCTTCGCTCGACTTCCTCCCGGATTTGTCACAACCACACCATGTGTTTCACAATCGGCGTGCCAGGCTCTGCTGTACCTAATTCAGTCTGGTCCCATTAGAGGGAACACAGCGGTGAGAATGTCTTCCACCAGTAGTAGTAGTGTTAGTTTATAGTTCGGCACACTCTTCCAGACAGTGGATTCATCCATCAGCCATACATCCTGGGTCTTAATCACCAGTGGTTTTTCCAGACAGGTAAGATGTTCAGAAACAATGATGTCTTGTCAGAGGAGATGTTAGTCAGGAGTTATTTTGGGGGTTTCGGTGTCTGCTCCACTGAAGAAATGTGAAAAAATGTGCAGGTGATTGTGATTACTCATGGCTGTCTACTGTATACACTTCTTTATTAGGTCCCACAGTCCCATATTAGGTGACTCTGAGTGTGTGTGCATGTGATGTATAGTGTGAACACTGAAAGAACAATACTTACACCTCAACTTTCCTCTCATGTACAGTCGATGTCCTGATTTTATTTTGGGGTTTGAGGTTTTGAGGCTTTTTATTTTGTTGCAGAAATGTACTGACTTGTAATTTATGAGTTGATTGAGTGATTGATTTTCTTGTTGTCATTTTTTTTGGAAGAGCTACACAAGAAACAAAAGTTTATCTTGTTTTATCTTAAATGTTTACTAATTAATGTATTCATTAGCTTAATTAATGGCCTCATTAGCATACCTGGCTATGTATGTGAGAGAACTGGAGGACATCTGGCAGCTCATGTGCCTCTTGTGTCAATACACTGCGTGGACACTGTATTAACATCTTTTTGAATGCAGTATTTAACATTTGAATTAATGACTTTTGGTCTCAGACCAGCAGAGCATATGTTGCACTGCCAAAGGAGGCGTTTTCCTCCTTAAAAAAAACATTTGTCATCTGCAATTTGGATAAAAGACACTCGGAGAATGACAAACAGTGTATATGTTTCATCTCCGACTGTCAGATGGAGGCTGGGTTGTCCTGGAACAGTGTTTCTCTCGTGTTCCAGTTGTTGTGATACCTCAGGAGAGGCAATAAAACAGGCTTCTTTATTATCCGTGCTAGTGTGCCAAGATTTATCCCATTAAAGTCTGGAATGCCCTCACGTGGGAAAAGGATTGGACGCGCACAGTCAATTTCTTTGTTTAGCCCAGTTCACGTGTGTGTATTTGTGTGTGAGTGTGGTACAGTGAGTATGTTATGAGTGTGTGTCTGCATGTAAGGTCTGGCGCGAGGATGCCCTGATTTTTGTTTCCTCTGAGCTATTTTTGTCTGGACAGAACTGCAAGCTCTCTGTTTTGCGTGGTTAGAGGACGACCCCGTCTTCACAGTGTGTGAGGAGTGTGTGTGTGTGTGTGTGTGTGTGTGTGTGTGTGTGTGTGTGTGTGTGTGTGTGTGTGTGTGTGTGTGTG
>JBBMJY010000017.1:6814621-6913512 GCA_037833715.1 Toxotes lorentzi | reverse complement strand
TGTGTGTGTGTGTGTGTGTGTGTGTGTGTGTGTGTGTGTGTGTGTGTGTGTGTGTGTGTGTGTGTGTGTGTGTCTGCTGATTTGCAGGCAGTTCTGTGTGGTTTCTGCTCTAAGGCAGAAGTCAGAGAAAGATGGAAGAGAGAAGTGTTGGTTTCTCATGTACAGAGTTGATATTGATTTGAATTAAACATTAGATAATTAGCCATCTCCAAAGGACGTTGATGAGTGTCTTAATGGAGAGTCCCTTGATTTGTTTTTTTCTTCTTGACAGCAGTGAAAATTCTTGGGAAACAGCCTAGTTACTTGTTGATTTAGTACAAAAACAGAAATTCAAACATGGAATTAGTGCCACTGAAAAATATTGGTGTCAGTCTGACTGAGCAATGGTCACACAATGACTGACTCCTGTTTTCTCTCCTCTTCCCTCCCTTGTGTTTAGGGAAAAGCTGGCTGTGGCTCGCCTGCAGAGGGAAGTCGCACGGAGCAAGAGCGAAGGAACAATGGTAAAGTACAGTGGAGCTGCTTCACCCCTGTAATCTGCACAAAGCCAGAACAACCACAGTGTGCTCACTTCACACACACACACGCCCATGCACACACAGACACACACTATCATACTGCCATGCTGTCACGTCGGCCAAAGTCATCTTTAGTGTTTCAACGCTTCATCAGTTGATCTTAATGGCGACAGATCTGGAGAAATGTTGCATAAGCTGGTGTGTTTCAGGTATTTGGTCCAAAAACCAACAACACAAACTGGAGAAGAAAGGAAATAAAAAGAAGAGAAGACACTGAATCCCAGTGTTCAGTTTGTCAGTTTTAAATGACACATTTCACTCAAATAGTATTATACAGATACACAGATAAAAGGTCAGGTTGCGTAACATTACAAGGCTGCAGTTGTGTGGCTGCTGTCACCCTGGATTGTTCTCTGCGTTACTGGGAATTGCTGATATCGCGCTTTCACTTCTTTTTCAAGTGAAAGGGGGAGGAGAGAATACAGGAGGTGGAGATCTGCATATACAATATATGTGAACAGAGGCACATATCTGTCTTTCTGTGTGCGAACCTGTGAGTACAGTATGTTTGTCTAAGCGAGGTCAGAAAGTGAAAAGTTGAACCATGTGATGAAGCTCGGCTCAGCTGATTGCAGCCTCCGAGCAGAGGCTCTAACCACAGGCCCAGCTGCTCGGCTGCACCCCAGTGACGCCTCTGATTCTCTTTATGGCAGCAGGCCTAAAGCAACAGCACACAAAGGCTGTTACACTCTGAGAAATTTCGCACTATTGTGTGTGATTCTCTATTGATCCCTGAAGGAAGAATGCCTGTTTTTTTTTTTTTCTTGCCTCTCCCTACAGTCAAGGAGGTCAAAGCATGGGGTCAGATACAGAACAACGCCCCAGGAGCTGGACAGGGAGTCAGTGTGTTGCTCAAGAGCACTTCAGCACAGAAACAGTAGCTGAACCAGAGACCTGTTTAACTGTGTTAGGAGCTGATGGAGAATTGGGATGTTTCTTCTGCTGGAAGAACTTATAGTTTTGCATCAACTGATAAATGTAGACACATAAACTGTAAATACACAGCTGAATAATTCAGTGTAAAAGGAGATGATTGCAGGTGGAGTTGTTTACATCAACATTTCTTGAATCACAACATAAAGAAAACGTCACGTTCATGCAACTCCTTTTCCCCCCTGCTTTCACCCATTTCCTCGCCTCCCTGACCTCTACGTGACTCTACTCGTACTGTCATCCCAGTCATGCGTGTGTATGAGAGACAAGAAGGCTCAGTATTGATTTCCACAGTGGGTAGATATACTTTAGTTCAATGTAATGTGGGCAGCACTGCTTCTCATGTGCTAGAATCGTCTGCATTGCAGCCTTAATTTTCAACAAATGAACTAAGAGGTGCACACATGTGGCCAGGTCCACTCTTCTCTTTCTTACTTCTGTCTTCTGTGTGTACGTAACGTAATTCAGTTTGCATGTCCACACCTCAAGGCTACACCTCCGTGTGTCAGCACCTCCTCCCGTAACACTAACCTTACATCCTCTGACCTCAGCACAGCCTAAGAAAAATATATCATTCGCCACGTTGTGAGACTCTACTGAAGGCTCAGCTCTAAGACTCACGTGAGTGGATGACATGCTAATTATTACTTTAGAGGGGTGTGTGAATTGCTGCATGCGCATGCTCAGGGTTGAGAGAGAGAGGGATGAGTTATCTGTGCCAGACTGGAGAAGGGTGAGGGGGGTATGGAGGAAGAAAGGGAGGAGGGGGATATCACTAAGCTCCATTTGAAATTGGGATTATCCCCGTTGGAGTCCCCTTGCACTCTCTCTCTGGCATTCCTGGGAGGCTTCGGAGCTCAGGCACGGTTCTTCAATAGAAATGAAAAAGAGACTGCTGCATCAAGGAGATAATTGTCAAAGTGCTGGCAGTGTGAAGTGGGAACTGCTCACCACAGCCACAGTCTGTGCCCCGCAGACCCCCACACCCTGACGCCCACTTCCATACCCACTCGCTTCCCCAACCCCCATCTTTGCCTTCCAAAGGGACTAACCCAGAGAGACAGATTAAAACAGCCACAGACTTTGAAGTGGCTCTATGCGTTCTCTGTATCTGATGCCTCTCTTTAACAGCCTCTGTTCCCTTCCTCGGTCTTCCCTCTCTACATCCATTAGCACCTTCTGTGTAACGCGATCAGAGAAGCAGAAAGCAGCGGTGCCACCCATTGCAGACCTGTGCTGGTTGCTTCTGCTGAGTAGCTCCACAGTGGGATGCCATGCTGTACCATTACTACTGCACTGTGTAGGAAAAGAATGTGAAAGGCATCTTTATTATTGTGCACTCTGCCACAATTGTAAGCCTCAGGTCTGGCTTGCACAGTTACACAGCTGTAAATGAGACATCATTAACAACACAGTTTACTGAGGACCGTGTGTTTTAATTGGGTCTCCTGTTATGAAACATGGTGGCTACTGGCAGTGCAGAAGTACAACACTCTTTTGTTATGGATCATTTGGGAGTATCGCATAAAACCTTTTAAATAATTTGCTGGGCAATCAGTGTTGAGGCTCAGGGTACGAGCATCTGCAAAGTATTTCACCACAAATATGGCCACATAAGATGCATTTGTTATTAGTTTGAAGTGATATGGTCTAACAACCACCAGACCTGCTTGTCTTAGACCACTGTTTGTGTCTTAAACTTTATATTAGGGCTTGGACATGGTGCTTTTGGCCTGCTCTGCAGAGTGCAATCTTTAAAGCTCTCACAAGAAAAACAGTGGATTTCCCCTTAGGTGTTTGATAGAGCACAGGTCATGGTTTATCCTGTGAGGGCCTCGGTTTCTTTCCAACAAGCCTGGCCTGTCTGTCTCGAGTCAAACCGCTCATTCACAGCCTCATCGCTGCTGTAGGTTTTCTCTGGAATTCTTCACACCCCAGCCAAGAGGCGTGGTGCTCTGTCGCCCACTCTCTTTTGATGCATCTGAATCTAAGTCCATTAGGGGCAGGATGCTGGGTTTCCTGTCAGGTAGAAAACAGAGAAAACAGAAGTCTATATGCAGGCTTGTAAAGGCAACGCCGCCTGGTCTGCTGAGGGGGCTGGGCTCTCCATTAAATAGGCATTTAAAACTGTTAGGTAACATTATGACCACTGGAAACGGCTGTCTAAACAACATGTGAAAATAAACGATCTGGCTTTGAGAGAAACTAGCTTTATTTTTCTTTGGGTTTTGTGGACGCTCTCTGATATCTGAGCTTAAACAGATATGAGCCTCACACATACAGTAGATTCACACAGTTATTTCCCTGGATGTTTGGGCTGATTACAGTGTTTGATTCTGACTGAAGCATACACGTGAACGATAAAGGGAATTGTTTGTGCTCGAACTCGGCTTAATTGTGTAACTTACTCATTTGAAAATCAGATTTCTCCAGAGTATTTCATGTAGAAAGTTACGATAAGAAGCGAGCAGCTGCATCTGTGAATATAAAGTGGGGAACGGATGGCACAGAATGGTAAAATAACCCCTGGAGCCATGATAGGAATCAGCTATTTTTGTCCATGAAAACAGATTTCTCATGTGCTACAGTCAGCAAGATTGTATGTGACATAGTTTGGAACACTGCATCAAGTAAGATGTACTTTGGAACTGGTTACCCAAGAGAGCTGCACACCCTTCCTCACAAGGTGTTTGGTCGTGAGTCATTCAGTCTTTTTCCTGTTCACAGATAAAGCACTGCAGTCTGTGAGTTGAGGTGATTTTACTGAACTTGTATGTCCTTGTTGCTTCAGCTTCTAATACTATTAATTGAGGAAACCCAGTATCCTTAAGAACTGGACCAGTCTAAGTTTTGTTTAAACTGAGTCACTTGATAGACTGCTAGTTTCTACATCCATGGTTTAATTAGTTTGTGGTAGTTAGTCCAAGGTGTCACAGTTTGTTTGACAATGATTTATTAATGTTTAAACAATCATAAAAAGCACCTTTAAGATGGACATCTTTTGTAGTGTGCTTTCTGTAGATAAAGAAGGGTATTGAGGAGCTCCCAGCTTTAAAAGACAGGGAGAAAGGCTCGGTCCTCATGGAGCTCCATTGCTTAGGGACCTTCATAGAGTGTTTCTGACAGCTGTTTGGAAGCTGTGTGACAGCGTGGAGGTTTGGGGACCAGGGGGGACTCAGGTGCTGTCTCTGCAGATTGGCCTTATCAGCCACGGACAGGGGCGAGGGCCGAGATGGGGTCCCCCCAGCGTTCAGCACATTCACTGGGTGACGAGCGCTGACAGCCAGGCTCAAATCGCATCTCCACACCGTCCCTTTCACCCACTCTCCAGAGTGTATTTGTGCGTGTGTGTGTGTGTGACTGACTGAATGACTCGGAGTGCGTGGGTGGGGTGGGGGAGCTCCCTTGGCAATGATAAATGGGCCACTCATATGATTTAGCATATTCCTGGGGTGTGTGTATTATTTGCTATAGTGCCTGCGGCTGTCTAACACAGAAGAGGTACACTCTAATGTAGTGGCTCTCCATGATAATTGAATTGATGGAGCCCTGGGGGACATAGGACACAGATTTTAGTGAATAAAACAATGTTTAGACTCAACCTTATTTCTATAACAAGTCATCTCAGAAAACATATGCTCCTGTGAATTTCTCCTCATGAAGAAACACCAACACTTAATTAATATTGCATCCTTGTAAAATAAATACTTTGAATGGGATTTAATTTAAATGCACTTTAAATAAAAAAATATTTAAGCATAAATAGGATTGTTTTGTACACTCTTGATATATATAATGATCTGTCTTTAGTGTAGCGCCTCAGACCTGGCATTTATATGTGCCAGCAAAGCAGTCAAATTATCCTCATGTTACACTTTCATTTGGCTTCAGTTTTGCTGACGAGAACAGACACACACACACACAGCCTAGTGGCATGTTTTATTTATGAATGAAGAACCTGTGCGGTGTATTGTGTCCCTGATGTTTGCTTTAGCAGCGAGCCAGAGATCCGCTCCCGGCCCTTTGATTAGGCAAAGAGCTCCAACCAAGGAGTTCCTGTGTAATGAAGAGATTATTGAGCCCCCTGAACTGTACCCCAAATCCTGCATTAATGCACAGACACATACAGTCGCAGATGGACATCCTATAGAATCGGAGACAGAGTCATGGCCATGCGCTCACATGCACTTAACCTGATAACATTGCGCTGCAGCATTTCTTTTATGGGATACAGCACTGCAAGCACAACAAGGAGAAGCAGAGGTCTCTAATTAATTTAGAGTCCTCTGTGGATCTTGAAGGGTATCAGGGGGGTTTCAGTTTTTTAGTAATTCAGCTTGGATGAATACCATTACCATCTAATACTGTGCAATTACAGAGGCAAGCTTCATTCTGGGCATCTAATACAGATTTCGACATATGAGTCTCTATAGAAGAAACAGGGTGGAAGGTCTCTGGGCGGCAGTACAACCTAGTGTGTTCCACAAACACACAACACACAACACAACGTTGCTGTTTCCCTTGATCCAGATTTTTCATTTATTTCTATGCATTTAGGGCAATGAAATCAGTAGCATGTTGCAGTCCATGCAGTCACGAGCTTTACATGTTGATGGTGATAAATTCTGTCATATCTAGATGGGCACGGTTTTTAGCAACCAGGAAATGAAACCAGCCTTGTCTGTGACAGAGGTCATATTTAATCCTGAAACACCCATCTGGGCTTGTTTCAGATATATGGCTCAGTAGACTGATATACAATCCTGCTTGGGCCATTTTATAGATTACTTGGCCTATTCCATTTGATATTGCTTTTTCCAACCATTGTTATTGTTTGTTAGAGCTGGCTTTGTTGGAGCTGCTACTCCAACTAGTTTTATTCCAGGAAAATGTTGCCCTCCACAGGGGGAAGACGGTAATGCACCTCATTCAGCTTGGACCATGACAGGCAGTCAAGTGAGAGGATTATCTCTTCAGTCGTTGGATTAACTAAAGTAAATGTTCTCACAGAAAGTTGCCAAGCGTGTTTTCATCACATCCCATCTCAGCGTTGACTTTGAGAGGTCTACCCAGGGCAATTCTAAAGGCGTGTTGCCTTTGTAGCTAAGGCTTATTAAAGAATATGCTTTCAATTAGCATACTCCTTACCACTGGGAAAAAAAAAAAGCCATGAAGTTGCTCTAGACAATAAACATTTCAACCGAGAAACACTGTAATGTATTGCAAGGGATTTCTGGCCACATAAAGATATGGTTATGTTTGATTCAATGGCCTCGGGCCCTGTTAAATTGCTGAAATTATATATTGAACAAAAGCAATAGAGACCTTTTTACTACAACATAGACTATAAATCCTGTGTTGTTATTGAGGTTGTTGGCAAGACTCTGTCAGCAGACACATAGTGGTCGGTGATTTATGCCTGGGGTGTTAGTTGGGCCATGTGGGCAACAAAAATCATGACTAAAGCTACTGTGCTTTTGTGAGAATCCAGGCCAACTTGCTGAACAATACTATACACATTAATACATGTGGTGCCGCAAAGAAAAGGCCTTTGTGCTTGTTTGCATTGAGGTGAAATTCAGCTCAACTACTAGATGCTGGAGGTTGGACTTGTAATTAGCAGCTTTTTAGAGCTTTTATGCCGTGATTGTATTATTAAAAACATGTTTCTGTCCTTATTGCTCAAGGGGAAAAAAAATGTTTTCTTTGTACTTTGCCATGTAAGTAAATAATGTGCTTGCAGCACGTTGTAGGGATGAAGAAAGGGATGCATTTTTGCATCTCTTGATCCAATTTCCACAAAGAAAGAAAGTGAAGAAGAGCCAGAGAGTCGTTGGTTTCTGTCCAGATATATAGGTCCAGCTCTTGGCAGGGGGCTGTACTACTTTATGCTTCTGTACGACTGGATTTACAGTGGCCATTACTCCTGACAGGGGGAGCCTCCCTGTTGTGTAAAGAGCTGCTCCACATAGTAACCATGAATTTATGGCCACAGAGAGGACCAGAACTGGTTTTAATGGTGACTTGGGTTTAATATCCACCCCCTCCCCCTCCCCCCCGACCGATTCACCCAGTTAAAATCTGCTTTTGTGACAGAATTCCTGCCAAGTAACAATATTGTGAAATATGGTTGTTTATTGGTTGCATTCAAGACAGTATGGTCACAGTAAAAAATAGCAATTTTCTAAAATGTTAGGTCATTTACAGGCACGCCTTCCAGCTGTTTTGACATTATTCTTTCTTATTTGGTTTTATGTTGGTGCCTTAAATCATGGGTACGGATGCTGAGGATACATTTAGTAAAATGACAAACATACTGAGGATGATTTGAATGTATACTGTACTTTTACACCACTAGATGTCCCTATAATGCTTGGAAAAGCACTTCAGCATGTCTGTGGTCATAGATTAGTGCTTAGCGTGAAGAGGAAGACTTAAAGATGAGATCTGGAGTGAGAAAAAGGATATTAATTCAGTACGGTCCACTGAGCAGGCATTGCAGACGCCCTCGAAGGTCTGTACAGACACGTTCTGTGTTCTCACCTTTCAAGGCAGATGAAGATATATAATGTTTTACCAAGGACTGACAGGATAATCCCCCACCGAACTCACTGCCAGAGAATGACTCGTCTCTTTGCAGACACAATTACCGTCATAATAACTTAACACTTAAGCTTCTTTTGGAGAAAACATCTACTCCTTGTTAAGCCAAACAAATAAGATGAAGTGCTCTTCACATTCAAATCTCTTATTCAGCAAAAGTTGCGCCTTGGTTTGCAGGAGAAGCAACTGTTTCTTTTTTTTTTGTAATTACAGTCCAGTCTCTTTGGCCTCGAACCAGTTTGCAGTTATTTTACAATCTTGTATTTTTAGCTGATTTTCCTGGTAAGATAGTGACAGATGGTTGATCAGTTAAACCCGCAGCTAAGAAAACAGAGCCAGTTGCTTTGTCATAAATTGTCAGTGGCGGTGATGCCAGACTTTCTGGGACTGTGAGACTAAGAGAATGATTCTTGCTTGTTTGCTCAGTCAGCTAAAATCCTCAGTCTTGCTGGTAGCGGTTGCTCAACGTCCCTTCACAAGTTTTTCACTGCAAAAACTCACTCATGATGCCACCCCCCCACCCACCACCCCCTTCAAGCAAGGAGTGTGATAGCACAGTGCCATAGACTTTGAAGTTGGGTTTGAGGCGTGGACGGTTCTCTCTTTTGGGAGCAGACGGCTGAGGCCATCAGAAAGAGAAGAATCCAATTAAAGGCTGAAAAAAAAAACCTTCATTTTTGAATTGTCTCTGGTGAAAAGGGACAGATAAAAATGGTCATGTGATATGTGGAGACTGAAAGTTCCTCATGAGGAAGAAGGGTTAAATGCACACCAAACCAAGCTTCTGAGAAAAAAAAAAATCCATTACATTTTGCTATAGAACAGCACTAAAATGAACTCTAGAAGAATGTGGAAAGAAATGAAAGGCGTAGCTTTACCATGACTGTGTTGTAAGTTATTGCACCTTAGCTGCAAAGGAAATTGAATCTTTTCAGTTCTGCCACCTGTGTCTTTCTGACAGGCTTTGGAATCTGCTCAGGCTTAGGGATGCTGCTTACACAGCTAATGACACTACAGCCTCTTTTCTAGCATGAGCTAATCTTAAACGAGGCACTGAAACATTAAAAAAGGTGATAGCCAAATGCAGGGTGCGATCAGCCCAGCCCTCCTTACCCTGGATTTTCTGACCAGCCGGCCCCAGACTGTCAAGTTAGGAAAGCACTCTAAAGATAAATAAAACATGCAAGAACAGAACACAGTTTGTGTGTGGAGGGAAGAGAACAGGGATGGCTGCTGCTGTGGTAAACAAGCTATTCTTAGTTATGGTACCATTTGTGGCTATTTTCTGCGAAGTATGCACACTTTATGTGGTAGCACGGCACTAAAATGAAATGAAAAGGGAGAGTGGAGGGGAAGATTGATGCATAGGAGACCAGGCTCTGTGATGGTGTGTGACATTTAGTGTGAACTTTCTGTCACAGCGACAGAAGGAAGAGAGGTTCATTAAGAACATTTCAAAGTAACAACAAACTCCTGGAAGTAATGCCCATCTGGAAGCTTAAATGCCATCATGCCCTTATTTCTTTCACCCCTAAAGCATGAAAAAAATGAAACAGCTTTTTTTTTTTTCTTTTTTTGTTAAACCTCAGTGACCTAAGTTAGATATTAGATAAAAGAAAGCTGTTTGGGCGCAATTTAAATGTTCTGTTTTCGCTTAACCTTTCTAAAGGAGGGTCAGAGGTCAGCGGCAAAATGACATCCCTCTAGCTGTCAGGGTTTTGAGGGACTTATACTCAAGCATCATAAATATGGCATATGACTTAGGGATGATGAGGGTTGATCTTTTGAGCCTTTAGGCCACCGAGAGATAACCGTTCTTATTTTTGCGTCCACAGCGAGAAAAGCTGATCCACGAGCTAGAGGAAGAGCGACGCCTGCGACTGGAGAGCGAGAAGCGTCTCCGGGAAGTGACAGAGGAGTCAGAGCTGGGACGGGCACAGATGGTTTCACTGCAGCAACAGTTCTCCAGGTAAAAGAGCCTGAAAGCCGATTTGTTATTTTTGATATTATGACAGGACTACAGCGACCCTTAAATCCAGTTTTACACCCTTATACTGATAACTTTCCCCCCCCAAAAAAAAAATGTTTTTAATATGATAGTGATGATAATCTCATTCAGTACATTCTGGAATATAATTCAACTAGTGGTGGAAAGTTTTTACGGCACTGCATTTATTTACCTGCCATAGTTCCTTGTGTCTCTGGTGGTGAAAATGCTAAATCATTTCTTTATTCATATGTGACCTGAATCAGTGAAATGTGAGTATAGTTCTGGAAACAGGCTAAAACGCTCATACTGTGTAAGATCTGAAGTTTTGTAGGATTTATTATTTTGCTTTATTTAGACTCCTTTGCTTTTCTTTTGTTCCTATTTTGCCATAGTAGCTGAAGTTAAACATGTAATTCATGCACAGACAGTCAATTCAATGCTGTCATCAACAAGTCAGTAATAAGCAAAAAGGTGGAGGGTTTCTATTTTAAGACACATAAGTGCTGTACGTAACCACTGTTACTCACAGGAAAGGAATAAATACAGTGCGCAAAAGTCATGGACATCTGCAAGCCAATCAGAATCAAATATTAGGATCAAAAATAAACAAATAGGGAATACCAGCTTGTGGCAAAGTCAAACTATTTTTTTTCTCAAAACTTTCTGGAAACTAGTTGTCACCCATTTTAGTAAAAGTCATTGATTTTTGGCAGCAGTTTCCTGCAATTGCCACTACGCCTTTAGAAACTTCCAAATCGATATCTTGTCCCTGCTCTTTCTGTCTCTTCATTCCTTTGGTCTCATCATTTTGTCTGAGCACTTCAGAGATATTTCTCTTGGTCACTTGACCTTGTCATTGGCAAAAGATGGGTTGATACTTTACTTTAGCTTTGGAAAAGAGAAGTTATAGAGGCAGGAAGTGCTCAAACAATGCTCTTGTCATAACTTAAGCAACCTCTATTTCATGAGCCTGTCCTCCACCTCACAGCTGCTGAGGTGTGACAGAGTGGGACGGCAAATCAAGAGTTGGAGCCGAGTTGATGCCATAATTAGGCGATAGGCATTCAGTGCTTTACTTATGCAAAAAAAAGAAAAAGAAAAAAGAGAGTCCAGAGGATTTCACATTGGCTGCTTATCTTCTCATTAAGTTGGTGGAGAAAATCCTGTACATTTTAATGGTCCCAGTGTTATAGTGCAGATGAGGGCAGAGTAGCCGCCAGGGGAAGAATAAAATATTTAAGAGCCATTCCAAAGATTTATCACATATTTAAAATGTTCCATTGTTGCCTCTGAATTAAGCTCAATGGAGTTTCTCACTCATGTTCAGCTTCCTCGCATCCATTTTATAAAAGCAACACCCTGCATCGCATTTGCACAGTTTACACTGAAGAGCTGCAGGACCGAGCTTAGCTTTAACCCATGGGGTTAAGCGCCTTGCTCAAGGGTCTTTTAGTAACAATTTTAAAGGGGATAATCACATTTTCAGTGAATTTTCCCTTGCTTGGAATGCCAGTAGCTGCCCATACAGGATATGACCTATGAAATGATTATAGGCAGTTTCCAATTGGTATAGCATGACTTTCTGTTCAGTCAGAGGTATATAAATCATCACAAATCCAGCATAAACCTGTCTGAACCGATTTTATATTTCCAACACAGCTGGCTGCACCTGTCCGTGACTTGTGTTTGGGGTGGAGGATTGGTGGTTAGACACAAGTATCTCCTTGTTTGACCTGGGTGGACCTATTATGTTCTCTGCACACGTTGCCAGGAAAAAGTGATGCTGTTTGGGGAGATACAGTACATTCCCTCTTGGAGTAAGACTCTTAAAGGGGGTAGATGTAGTGGTGAATTCATAGATAGGGAAGGAGCAATACCAGTATCGATGTCTCGCAGCCAGAGCAAGAGAGAGCACTGCAATTCCATTAGGAGCGAAATATATAAAGCTTATCCATGATTGGGTCCTGCACCACCCCACAGAGACAGATGAATTTGTCGCCATGGCAGAGGTCGCCCAGATGGATGGTTCTCATTGGGTGCCAGACGCCTACTGGTGCTCTGCAATGCTCATTGTCATCATACTGGATTGCTGTAATTTCTGTGTGCCATACCGTCAGTGGTTTCGTGGCTCCTGTGGGAAAACAGGGTTCAGTTGTTTTCCCTCCACAAGTTACTCAGCTCCACGCAAACAAGCTAACAGGATTTCAGTCTCACTGTCAAAGTCTTAATCTTTGTTTAAGCATTGCTGAGTGCTTATCTGAATGTGAATGACCGAGCGACCAGGCGAGCCTCTGTGCAAGCTGCCAACGTGTGTGTGTGTGTGGAGTGTGTTTACTCGTACCTGGCCCTTCAGTGGATTAACATCCTTACACGGCAGCCAATAATCGGTGGCGCTGTGCCCTGGTGGCAGATGGGACATCAGTGTGGTCACTTTAATTAGCGACTTACAAGCCAGTAAAAGAAAAAAAGGAAAAGATAACTCGGTCACCAGGCTACTGACAAGTGTCTTCCCATGAACCTTTGCCCCACTTGCGTCTGCTGCTTGCTCTGCTGTTTTCAGTTATTGGCTTATGGATACACCTCCTGCAAAGACATGCACGTGCACAGCTTCACGTGCGCGCACACTTGCTGTCAACCAACAGACGACAATTATTCGTGTCTCTGCAGCTTTTCTCCTGCGAGACCTTCATCCATAGCTCCTGATTGATTTAGGCTGGTTATTTGTTGCGCATTAGGGGAATAGAAACCTCAGTTCATCAATGTGTCTTTCGAGATAACGCCCGCAAATCATGTTGAGTGGACGTCCAATCTTTTAAATAGACTGGGATCTGTTTGACCCCAGGCAACAATTGATTTGTGTATTGCTAATTAATTGAGGTTGTGCTTTGAATCATGAAAATGGAAGTGAAATCAGGCTAGTAACGGGTGTATCAATTTGAATGATAAAAGCCAGCCAAATGTTACAGCACAGTTATCAAACACTATGCAAATGAGTGTTTTAAATGGATTTTTCAAACTCTGCCAAAAATAGGGTCTAGTCAGATTTAACTAAATGCCTTTTTTCTTGAGCTCGCTGCTTTTATGATTTGTTGCACCAGGAGACGGAGGTGTTCTGTGATGATATGAGACAAAGGTAATGAGATGCTTGTTAGAGTTGCACTTTACAGTATCACACACAGAAACACACACGTGAACAAACAGGCGTATCCACACCAAGCAGAAAAGATCAGACGGTCGCTCCTGGAGCCAGACGCACTCTGGGGAATCTCAGCTTCTTACAGCCTTTGTTTGTGCATGTGTGCATGCGTGTGTGTGTGTGTGTACGCCCTGTAACTCTTACACTTTTTGGCAAGGGTTGAATGTGAGGCAGGAGTCACCAAAACTGGAACAACTAGGTTTTCTTTTCTGCTTTCCCCCACAAAAAACTCAAAAAGCTCAATTTGCCTGCATGTGTTTTCCCGGCTGAGATCAGAAAGTCTGCATTCCTCAAGTGACTGACCACTTAGCTCCAGACATAGGTGTACACACACATGCCTACATCCACTCCTCCACACACACACACACACACATGCACACACCCTCCCCCAACCAGTTGGGCTCTTAGCTTGCTGTGGGTCACATGCCCAGCCCCTCCTCACTTGGGTCAACCCCCCAAGGCTTCACCACCACTAGCAAGGCCTGCCGTCATTAAACTCCTACGGATTAGTGGGAGACTGCAGCCCACAGCCCGGCAGCCGCCTTGGCCCACCCTGGACGTTCCACTTCTCCATATAGGCAAGACATTTAAGAGCCAGGACAGGAGAGGACAGGAGAGGGGAGACTGGAAGACAAAAAAAGATGGGGACACCACGAGCTGCACTTAAAATCTTGTCTTCTTGTCCTTCAGCAAATGACTGTAGACAGCAGGCTAAATGAATTGTAGAGACAGAAATATAATCCATCAAGTGCATTTGGACACCTATCCCGCAAGGACATTCTGAGGCCTTGTCCAAAACCCCCTCCTCTTCCTGTGTTACCACACTCAGACAGGATGGCCGGTGAGCAGGCAGGAACATGGGGGCCACTGGGGGCCCTACGTTAACATCTGGCTTGAAGATGAGGGAGGCAGTTTTCAGGTAATGAGCAGAACCACAATTTCATATGCTGTGTGTGGAGCAGAACTCAAGACTGGACTGAACTTTCTCAGCCTTTTGTGGCAATTTGTTTGGTTTCACTCCGCTGCGTTTTGTTTTGCTCACCATGCTTATCCTCTTAAAGACTTTATTGTGGTCATTCCTCTGCCTGTTGTGGAGATTAGACACTTCTCGAAAGGGAAAAGGAGAAGCCCTTTGTTGCTTGCTGCTCTGAAGTCTGCTCACACACACCTAAGAACATAAACAGGTCAAGGTCCAACATCTTTGTGCTGTGCACTTATTCTCAGATTTATCTTATCTATCTTGTTGTTTTTCACTTTTATTCTTTATAAGGCATTTGAGGTAAAACAGTTTGCGAGAGGTAGCTTGGAAATAATTTCTCTTGAACTCTTTTTGCATGGCCACTGGAACGGAGTCGTTGTCACCCCGAACACATATGTGCTCATCGGCAAAACCGGGGCGTTTACAGCCAACCCAATCCACTTGACTTTGAATCATTGCTGTCTTGAAGGGCCCTCTTCGTGGCAGGATATGGGAGACTTACAGCTAGACTAACAACAACAGCCAACGATGACTGGTGCCTGCAGATTTACGACTCAGCAGCGTATTCTTTCTGCACATTACTCAGTGTGTGAGAACATGTGTGTGTGCATGCATATACAATGTGTGTCTCAGGCAGATGATGTAAACAGGCAGGAATGGCAGCACTTTTCAAGTCTGGACGTGTTGTTTGGACGGTCACGCTCAGGTTGAGATCCCTCCACGGTCCGCAGAGTAAAGTTTCAGAACTGCGTGTGTGTGTGTGTGTGTGTATACTGTATGCATTCATGTGCTAGTCTCATTACCACTGCACTGCAGCTGGACCGGCAAAGGGTAATACACTCAGAGAGAGAGCTGAGTGATTGCACGCTGTTTGCAGATCAATGCCCTCTCTTCTAATCATCCAAGCATCCAGCCACACCTGGCCCAAGTGTTTTAATTTGGCGCATTTGAAATAACTCCCCTGCACGCCTTTGTGGCTGCAGGACTTAGCCATATGAATCAGGTCCCTGTTCAAGACGACACATCTGGGGTCATTAACCGGATGAAGGGGGGTCAGTCTTTTGAAGTTACTTCCTTACCCCTTGCCCAATGGGGATGAGGGCTGTTAAATAGATAATAGGTGTCTGGACTATTTTGGGAGCACCTCATATTTAGTGGATTTACTGGTCCATTTCAGCCCATCTCTTCAACTTTCAAATTAGAGCAGGGAATTATGTCTGATTGAACTTAATTTGGGTTATTCTGCTCTATCACTTGCACTAAATTGCCAGCCCATAAGAGAGCTTTGGTATCAATCACCCATCTTTTTTTTTCTCCCGCTTACTTCCTCACTAAGGACTATGCTGGGTTTGTATGTCAAACTGCGACCTATTACTTGCTTGTAACTATGTCAGACAATCACAAACACTTGTATACACACACGGCTTCCGCCTTGGATTAAACATGCTGGTTATGATGTTTATAGGCGTGATGAAAGAGGTCAGATTACAAGCTTTTGCGGAAGTAGGGCATCCGTCCTCACATCAGGATAGCTCGCCTGTTCTCTCTGTCTTGTGAAGCTGGTGCTCGCAGATTGTAGCCTGAAGTCACACAGCATGTAATTCAAACTGACCTCATGGCTGCAGTATAGATATGGTGTTCAGGGCAGCTGCTCTGGTTAACACATACACACAGAGGCCGTGTTTTATAAAGTAATTCTTTCATTGATAAATGTTAAATGCCTGCCATACACTTCTTCAAATGGTTAATTCATCCACCTACTATATCTATGAGATTTCTGTTCCCACCCCAGTACAGTAGAGAAGCATGGAAATCTTTTTTTTCATGCTTGCACACTTACACTTAAAACATTTATCAGCAACATTTTTTTTTCCCTGAGACAGTGTCCCGATTACTACTTTCTGTCAAAGAAATAGTTCCTAGGAAAACCAGTCAGGCTTTGCTCTGCAGATAATCAAAAGTAACTGCAGCACTTTTTCTGGAAACAGATATTACTGCCATTTGACCACAAACTAAATTCCTTTAGCCTCTATTACACTGAAGAGAGCAAGGCATTCAATTCTTGCCTTAAAAATAACTTCATCAGTTGTGAATAGTTGTTAATAAATTTTCTAAATGTGCAATTGACTAGTAGTTTCAGCTCCACATACAACTTGACATTAGATTTTATCAGTACCATCCACTGTTGCTCTCCGTCTTGACCCACCTCCTACTCAATGTTCCCAGTTCCCAAATAGCAGTTGCAACTCCCAGTGTAAATAATGGGCTCCATGCTGTCCTCATGTCTAAGGTTTCCCACTGGGATGTCTTCCTCAGTCTGTATCTCTGTCTCTGTCTCACATGTGGAGCACACATGCCTGTGGAGATGGGTCCAGTGACATGCACTTGAGGATTCAATGTCTTCCTCATTGCTAACTGCCTCCTTTGGCCAGAGGTGAACATGTGGGACAGCCATCATGAATTTACACTCTAAATCCTTCCAAATGTAATGGGACGGCTGGAGGGATGAGAGGGGAAGAACCTAAATCTGGTTCCCTCCATATGTCCATTTGAATTTACGCTCTTCACCTAATTGCACCTAGTCGGCACTATGCTTCTGGTAAAATTGTTTTGTGGTGATTCTGGAAAGGTTCAGTGTTTAATGGATCCAGTTTCAAATCATTTCTATTGTGTCAGTTAAATTCAGTATTTAAGATCAAACAGGTCAATCAACCAGTGTTTAAATAAATCATTTAGTTGTAAGTGTATTTTAATAAAGCCCTCTGATGTTAAAGGGGTCTTTTTCACAGCAGTCGGTCAACAAATATTGAAATGAAATATGACTGTCAGAGTATACTAAACGCTTTGGCCTCTTGATCCCTTTTTCTCTGGCATGTGTGCCTTGTTGATAAGGTTAAAGGTCGCTGGCGGGAGTCAGCGGTCGCGAGGGTGAAGACCTTTGTAATGCTACCCTGCTGTAACCTGCATGACTGATGTGCATGACTTTTACAGCTCTGAACTGTCCTCAAAGCTCTAAACTGGACCAAACCTTTCACCAAAAGCGTCTAGTTTAGTTCCAGGGAGTTTGTTTCTCTCCCTCATTTAGGTCACGTCGAAGAAAGGGTCTCCTTGCATGTTTTGTGCAAAACAGCTCTAAGAGGATAAGAGTGGCTTAGCGTTGGGTTAAGCTAGGCAATCATCCGGTGGGCGTACATAAGTGATTTGCTGGAAAGGAGTCTGAGAAGAAGAATGGAATAATTTTGTGCCAAAACGGACAGTTTTGCTGAGACTCGGTGAGGTCAGATAAGGCGATTGCAGCCATCGATGCAGCAGTCACGCGAGGGCCCCCAGTGGCCTCGATTCAGCCACACAACCAGGTGATTGTTCTCCCTATCATTTCAACAGCAATGGGATTTTCCAATTGTTCACCGTTCAAATCTGATTAAAGGGTCTCGGTCAACCTGAGCCTCTGACAGCACTGATAAAGCGAGAGTGTGAACAGAGGCAGACAGAAAAGCTGATGTGTCGCCACTGATCCCAGGTACTTTCCACCATTTTCGAGCTTCTTTCTTGTTAAGAGGTTTGTTTCTGTTGATCCAGTTCTTTGACTGTGATCTTTATAATTCCTCTGTCATGCTCCAGTATTTTCCTGTGGCTGAAGCTTAAACAAGTTATCATGGGTGTTATGATGTTATGCTTATCTTCAGTTTTGTTTCCATGTTTCTCATGTAAAGGAAGAACATGAAAGCCAGATAGCATGTACAAAAGGCCACATTTTATTTAATTCAGAATAAAGACACTGTGTTTCTTATATGCTGCTGCCAAGGAATGCTGGCAGCCCAAATATTCAACCATGGCAGGGGGGGTCAGCAACTCCTGCTTGGTCTGAGCTGTGAAACATGCAAAGATGCGGGTGGTCATTGGCGGGAGAGCAGTGACTAAAATACACAAACGAGCATCTAAAGACTGTGTTAATGAAAAGTGGCAGATTTGGAGAGAAGATCGTTGAGAACAACAAGCTATAAATCTGAGATGGCATGCAGAGATCTCTGATCATGCAGCGAGGGGCCTGGCGTTAGCTTTTCTTGCACGGAAAGTGTTGATTTTAGTGACGCCAAAGCCTCTTAATCACCAATGAAGACCCACACAACTACACGCACACGCATGTAAACACACACTGGCTGACAAAACAGGGGGATCCCTGTCCTGAGTCGTGCTTCATCCCTACAAACCCATCCCTGATTCCCATCTGATCCGAGACTACCGGCCTGCTTGCCTCCCAGCAGGGGCCCATCTCCTTTGGAGAGGGCTTAACATGGGACATATGGGAAAGTCTTTGCCTGCCAGATCACTGTCTTTGCACAGGGCCAGTGTCGGATAATGACACACTGGAGATAAGGCAAGTAGAAAATGAGAAGAGGAGATCTGCTGTCAGGCTGACTCGCTAACTCGGCCACGGGACTGACCATGCTGTCTGTCGATTGAGCGAAAAGCACTGAGGCTTATATGATGACTGCATGGCCTATTTTAGTCTAGAGACCCACATTTCAGCAATAGTGTCTGGGTCACTTTATAGAGCTGTGAGAGCACAGGGCTGGATGCACGTTGGGATATCTCTACACATGGAGCTCAGGGATGTCTGCACAGTTTTTCTGGCATTTTTCAGAAAACATGGAGGTCTTAAAAATGGCGAAAAAATCAAGATGGGGTAAGTTTTGAGCTAACGCTGTCAGCCTTTGAGAGAGGTTTGGAGTCCTTTGATCATTTTCAGGTCTGTGAAGGAATTTGTCATTGAAGGCTTGAGTTTGCAGGCTCCAGTTTCAATGAATAGAAATAGTTTTGAATAAAACACTCCTTCGTTTGAAGTCTTGATGTCATTGTGACTTTTGACAGCTAAATGGTGAAGAAGAAGACGAAGAGAGAGGAAGTTTTTCATATGTTAACAGCGTGAGACGACACACAGCTTTTCACATCTAATTGCCCCTGTGTGTCCTGATGATGCACCACTTTGTTCACCTCTGTGGTTCGTTGTCACATCAAAGCTCTAGACAGCCTGCAATCATGTGTGTATTCTGTGTGCGTGTGTGTTTTGCAAGAAGGCGAGGTGTGTGATAGCCTGAAGATCGTCAGACCTCAGGCTGAAAATTGATTGGTCCCTTAATTGTATTTCCTGGACGGCTGACGAGCGCTGCGTTTGAAATTCAGCCTGTGCGACGTGTGGGTCAGGAAAGTCAGACTTTGCTTTCATCTCCACATACGCGCCTTCAAAGCGCACACTCACGCACAGTCTCACATAGTCTCACACATTCGTCCTTCAGTCCCTCGCTCCTTCCCTAAATGATTTTTTCAGTAGGTCGTTGGTGAGCACTTTGAGATTAATCACACTATCACACCGAGCAAGACTGTATTTTTTATGTAAAGTAATGCTCTGCCATCTGAGTTATATTCCATCCATCATACGAATTTAGCACACTCTCTCTCACATGTAAATACGTTTTAGGGGCCTGAGTTTACGGTAATGACAAATTACACTCTTTCATTTATGTGACGTTTTGCCGGACACTTGTCTTCTTCTGTTCTTAGCGGGATTTACTTTACTTTACTTTTCTTGAGTTCCTGAGGAAAATAAGAATCTTGTGTTCAAGACAGAAGAACAAACTTCACTGTGAAGTGGGTGAAGCAGTTTGCTGTTGACGCTGAACCTGTACTTGAGATGTTTTTTTTTTTAGAAGAGCTTGAAGATTTACTGATGGCGATAAAGAAATCAAAGAGATTACAGATTGAAAAGTTTTCTTCTTATGTTTAGTCCAGATAGAATAAATCTTCCTGCCAAATGGACCCAGTCTCTCTGTCCACATTAAGTATAGTGGCCCCTCAGCACCACCACTGAACTTCAAAGACTTTCCATGCTCTGTCCTTGCCGTCAGAAACTCAGAAGTCTGTCCAGCGAGATGCCACACATCTGCTCCTCCAGTGACAGGACACTTTGAAATGGAAGCAGAATGGAAAGTGAGGCAGCTCCAGAGCTCCCTGCATCTGTTTAGAAACACAAAGGGTCTCTTTCAGGTGTGCAGGAATGCCACAGGCCCCTCAAAACAGGAGCACTACATCTAGACCCTTCCCTCCTCCCCCACCTCCCTCCTCCTCCTCCAGCCACAACACAAGGAAAAAGGCAGGCTGAGGCATCAAAGTGTTTTTTAACCATCCTGCCACTTAGTAATGTGAAGGTCACTGAGGTCTGGCCAGTCACAGTGTGCATGCTGGAAGTTTGTCTAGAAGTTCTGCAGGTATGGCCACACCAGCTACTAAAACAAATGCCGATATCATTTATTTAATTTTGCATTCATTGCTTCCCTGGCTTACTTGGCACATGTTTTCATGCATGCGGCATTCGAATCATTTTGACTCCATCTGTTGGTTTGCCTAATGATATTTCCGCTATTTTTCATTTCAGGCTTAATTTTAAAACTCCCACCTTTACGTATTTGTCCTGCATCTATCTCATTACTTCTGTTGCTGAATTTTAGTTGGCAAAATGAACTAAACAGCAAACAGGAGAGCAATCTGTTACTTTTCTAAACTGTTCCTCTGAGGGAGAGGGCTACAAAGCAAAATGCATCTCATTTTTTTGTGTGTTACTGTGATACTGAACTTCCAGCTACCAAATGTCCTGGGTCATAAAATAAGATTCACAACTTAAGAGCTTTAAAATCTTTATCGTTGTGCAGTGGACAGAATGTTTTTGATCCATCCGGATTTGTTTTGAAAGATTGTGGAAATCCCTTCAATATTCCCAGCTATGTGTCTCCAGTGTCATGAAGAGAGGCACAAACTGTAGCTGTAGGTGGTCACCTTCCCAAATCCCCTCAGTCCAAGAACTACCTCTGCCTGCCATGCTGATCATGCCTGTCGGCTAGTCCTTGACCTGCTGTCAGCCTCTCTGGACTCCCAAGCTGTCTATGTCATGTCCTCTTTGCTCTATAGGATGTGCTGATTAAGGCCAGCATTTAAAGCAGCAACCGGAGCAATCTGCCACCAGCCCTGCCCGCCTGCCTCTTCGACTGTTCAGTCAGCAGAGAGCGGCCTGATTACAGTCGGCTTTGTGGCTCAGGCGGGGACAGATGGTGTGGCTAGCACCGTCCTGCCTGCCTGTGCTCATTCTCACTCACTGCCAGGGCCGATCACTGGAAAACTACCAGGAAATTATTATATAACAAAGCATGTATAAAACATATGCATACCACAGCTTGGTATGAATATACTACACAGTGTTTTCTATCAGCTGAAAATTCCAACACTTTCATGTTGGTACTATTACTAATACTGTATTATACTGTAAATAAAGTTGTTCCAATCTCCTCCTCTTTTTGTGCACGATGACAATTCCTAAAATAACCACAAAAATTGTTATGGCATTCGTCTGTAAATGTGCTCTCTCTCTCTCTCTTATATGATCCATGCACTTTTGGATTGGCTTGACAAGGAGCACAAGGTCTTCTGTCACACTGCACATGAGCACATGAGTCACGGGTTTGAGACTGGAGAGACAAAGAGGTGATGAGTGAATGTGAATGATATTCAACATACTGGGTGAATCCCACTCTTATACCAAAAATGAACTCTTTCAGCCATGATTGTCCATGTGAGACTTCCCCTTGTCTTGTTTAACTTCACTGTGAATCCAAACACTAAAAGAAGAAGAAGAAAAAGACAGCGTCATAGATGATTCCCACCTGACAATGTCAAAGCCCTTCTTTTGTCAAGATGATGGTTTTTAACAATGGCTGGCCGTCACTCCTCATCCACCGCTGCTCCTGAATGTCAGTTGTATCTTATCATTTCCGTTTACATGATCCCCGCTGGGTCCAGGATCATCTCATGTAGCTTATCTGGAGCTGTCCTAGTCTATTTTATTTATTTATTTAATTATTTTACAGAATCCGAAAGGGAATACATGTAGGGTCAAAGTTCACCCTGTAGCTCGAGGGATAAAGATGGCATGTGGCTCTTATTCAGATGGAAATAGGCAGAGGCATTTTCACATGCACTCTCTGGCACCTGTTTTGCATGCAGCTTGCAGTGTTAGCAGCACAAAATAGAAGCGCAGATTGTTTAGAGCAGACCAGGTCCTGAAGGTCAAGGTCACCCGCTTGGTGTTTGCTGCTGTGATTGCACTTAATTTAAGCCATCAGCAGTCACACAAATGCGTCTGTGCACAGACGAACGCCTACAAAATCACACACAATAAGTTAGAGAGTACTATGTTTGCACATTTTGGACTCGATCTAGTCATTTGGACAAAATGTTCCCCACATATTGAACTGAGCAGAAGTTGGGATTTTGTCCCAAAAAAAACACCACTCATCCATCTTGCATCTCTGGCTCTGATTCAGTCCCATTCTCTTTTCATTTTCACTATGGGCCCATTTGTGTGTGTGAGCATGTGTGTGTTTGTGTATGCATGCTTCTGGAAAGTGTAAAAAAAAAAAAAAGAATCACATTTAAAGGATGCAATGATCCATTTCTAACAACAAACATCTTATAAAATCATGGAACTGCTTGAAAATAGATCTCATTTTAGATGTTTACCTTTGAGTCTACTCATCACTTTGAAGCTGCTGATGGCTCTGGCACCACATCATTTCAGACATTTTAACTATGACGTCCTCAGGCAGGTTCACAGCAGCTGTTTTGCAGACGAGATTTAAAAAAGGGAATGTTTGGATCTTGGCATCAGGGTTACTCCACCATTGAGCAGTGTTCCCTGAAGGAGCTCTGGCCACCTAAAACTGCTACAGTGTCTTTAAAGAAACAAATGGCCCATATATTCAGGATAGTCCACAGCCTTTGCTTTGGGATTTTACAGTGCTATGAAGGCTAATGTTGAATGTTCATGGGTGTATAGAAGGTGCAAACCAAGGAGGAGGAGGTGGAGGGTGGTAAAGCTGACACAGTGCGTGCCATAAACACAGGTGGCTGACTAAACTGGCACAGATTTTCACTTATCTACTTTTATGAGTTACATATCTGAAGAGAACTGGTCTCGGAAATGCCACAGCGATTAATGTTTAACACCAAAATGTCTGCAAATTCCAAGTAAGTATCAATATCAGTAATGTAACATCAGGCTCCCCTTTCTCCTTGTCTTCTGTGTGCAGGATGGAAGAGACGGTGCGGTCGCTGCTGCAGAATCAGGGCGTCCTGGAGCAGACCGCTGTGGACACAGTGGACATCATGAAGGCCTATAAGGTAAACTATCATGCCCTGAGTCTCTTAGTGTCCATCACGTGTCCTTTGGTAATGGTAATGACACTAAAATTACAGTGAATATCTAGAGCGAGAGAGAGAGAGGTAATTCTTAGTTACTATAGCAACTAACTCCATTTCTCCATTTTCCTTATAATTACTACCAAATTGCGTATGCCTTTTGGAAATATCTTAGCAACTTACATCTAAATATCAGCAAATTTTTAGGTAATTATAAGGAAAGTTTTTAGGAAATGAGCTGGAAAACATGGGACTCAAAAATAAGTATTACCCATCCCAGGTTATTTAGTTGGTCAAATAGTATTTGAATGGTGAAAGATGACGAAAGGAAGGAACATAAAGGAAGCATTCTGTATTTATTTTCTGATTTACCTCTAATCAGTTTCTTGAAAATAGCTGCTACACAACACAAATAGCTGCTGGGACTGAGCAGAGAGGCAGAAAGAATAAGTAATACTGTATGTTTTTGAAGCACGGGGTCACTTTTGAGGTCGCACTTCACAATTTTGAGCTCACCATGTTTACGCGGTGTTGCAGCACTGAAATGCTGTTGCCTCAGTCTGTCTATCATCAGTGCAATGTTATTCTCTTTCCTGTCCGAGAGCCATAACTACAGGGGAAAAACAAAAAACTTCTTCTGCTTCCAACTTTGTGTGATGCATTTATCCATAGCCTTCATGACAATGCAAGTATTTATTTAGCCTCTGTGTGGCTTTATGTCACACACTGAGCATCTGATTGCTACAGTGTCCTTAAAGCAGTGGCCATATTATTGTCTTTAACATCCAGCAGCTGAAACAAGAGCGAAATGCCTCCAGGGAATAGAAGAAAAGGGCATCGCTAGTGCAGGAAGTATGCAATAAAAAGAGTGTCTCTATAGGTGACCACATGCGTCCATCACTGTGAGTAAAAGACAGAAATAGATGTAGGAAAAGTCTTTGAATGATGAGTGCAAATGAAAGTGGCCAGTCTAAAAAATGAGCACTATAAGATTAAATGTCAGTTGCTTTATTGCTTATACTTCCCAGTGAGCACGAGTGGAAGTGAAACATGGGATTAGCAGCCGTGATAACAGACTGATATCCTGCAAGCTGTTCTGAGGTGCAGAAGCTTTAGTATGAAAATATGCCTAGACAGTCTTATGAAATATACGTGAAATGAGTATAATGCTTTAATATGCAAATAACATTCTCTGTGCACACAGAGTAATCCACCACAAACAGATTATGCTGAGGAGAAACAGCATGACGGTAATAGAAAGTTGAAGTGGTGGATGGATGTATACAATAAACAATACAATAAAACTCAGGTAACCTGGTTTCAGTCGGTCTTATACCAAACACAAGTGAAGCTTTTATTTTTAGCAGCTTTTTTCTTATTTTTTATGTAGTTAAATCCTTCTCTTTATTAATCAATGAATTGAAAAGATATTCAGTATAAGATGATATGAAACACAGAAAAACATCCATATCCCACATTTGAGAAGCTGGAATTAGAGAATGCTTGGTTCTTTGGCTCAATAGGACTGTGCAGTGTTTATTTCCTACATAAATGCATGAACCTTTCAAGTAAAATGTCAAATAATGAAATAAAAGTCTAAACTAAAGTGTCTTAGGAGAACATCATTATAATTTCTTTCTCATTTGTAGAACCTGATCACTTAAGAAAGGTAAAATGGTTTAAATCTCTTCACACTGATGTACAGGATGTACTGTACTGTACTGTGTGCACATATTCTGCTCCTGTGTTCAGCAGTGGACGGACACTGTCGAAGAGAATAAATGCAGGGGGGTATTATGCTATTCCCAGTTGCTTTATAACTGAACACCATCCGTTCCTACGCAGTGATGTGCTCTTGTATTCTGTGTATTCAGCAGACAAACTCAATAACTTGAAAGGGCAGCGTGAGGGACAAGGTTCCCTCCCCTCTCCCACTCCAGGCTCTCTCTGTGGAGATTATTACCGAGCCCTTTAACGGTGTCTGATGAGCAGTCTCTCAAAGCAAACCGCAGTCTTCACAGGCTAGCCCCGGCAAACAAAAGCAAACTTAAAACCGTGACTATAAAGCATTGCCTCAAACACAATTGTCTGATGGAATCGAACAAGATTGAAAACCTAATATGTGTTTAGAAGAGATTGGATCAAGCTGAAAACAAAGTGCTCTGAAGGACATTATTTCCAGTCCCTAACAGGAGACAGAAGTCGCTTGTTCTCTGCTGCATTTGGATGTCGAAAAGCAGGTATGCAGCCATCCATCAGTGCTTCTCACCTCCACTTTTCCCTGCACATTAACCATAGATATCTTCAGTTTTGACTACTATCTGTCAAAGCTCAGGAAGGAATGAAAAGTGTAACACATGTGCACAGTGATGCATCACAATCTAACAACCGAACACCTCTATGGGATTTGAAGAAAAGCAACAGTTGCTTCATTCAAATTCAGCCTAACTCTGTTCATTATTGAACAATGGGGTTCAATAATGTTAGAGGGAGGTTGTAAGTGAATAGCACAATCCAGCCGGAAGACATGACAGGTTTTAATATTTCTGTAATTGAAATTTAATGGACATTTAAGAGGATGAGAAATTGTTGTAGTCAGGATAAATCTTATATTTTCATTGTTTTAATTAAAGCTTGCAGTTAATCTGTTTAGTGCTGAGACTAATGGCTTTCTTCATCATTGATTTATCTTTCAATTATTTTTCTGATTAATTTTTTATACCCAACCTGAAGGTAGGGACCCCCCAAAGAGATTGCAAGATAAATCTGCGAGGTCACAGGATGATCAATAGGGTAGAAAATAAGAGAAATATTGTTGTTCTTCTCAAAATTAGATCCCTTCTTTCAGACTTTTATCTGATTTTTGATGTTTCCTGTTCTGCTACTCAAATTTAAACTTTTTTTTTTAAAACTATCCCTGATGTTTCTCTTAATTCTGAGTTTTCTCTCGGGATATACTGGAGAGTTTTACCTCCTCAGGCCTCTTAACATGGCCTCAAACAAAATGGTCTGAGATGCTTTGTGGAGAAACTAACTTTTCCATTACACCCCATCAAAGTAATAGGCTAATAGTGATGAGTGACTGCAAGCATGTTTCTGTATTTTTAAGGGCTCACCAGTTGAAAATGTGAAGCACGATTCGTTGAGTAAATAAAATGCTATACAATTGTGAAGAAAACCCATTATCCACATCCTCATTCTCTGACTTTTCTGTCATTTCTGCTTTTTTTCTTCCTCTTAAGATGTTTAACTACTTCAGATTCACAGTTTCCCAAAACCCAGTATGATGTCTTGAAACTTAAATGACTCTTATTTTAGTTATTTCTTGAAATAAGTTGAACATGCTATTGCCATGACCTTTTTCCATAACATATTTGTCGGGTGAATAGATATTCAGTGAATATGTACATGCTTTGAAGCTTTAAAGGTTCCTTGGAAAAAAGATGAATAATAAGTGTGACAGGGAGCTCACTGTATTTTCTTTTTGCAGTTCAGTGCTAGCCAGAATGTGCCTAATTAGTAGCTATTTGTTACCAGTAGTTAATTATCGCAGATGCCAGAAAGCCAAAAAAGAAAAAAGAAATGAATAAATAAAAGAAGAGAAAAGAAACAGAGAGATAGATAGCTGGCAAAGAGACAGAGAGAGATTGTCAAAGGCAGAGAGAGAGAGGCAGAAACACAGTGAGGGTAAAGAGGGAGAACGTAGGAACCCCATAATACAAACAGGATGAGAGCCCTCAAGGTCACTGCCACTCTTTGGAAAACAAGTGAAACATGATTAGGGATTAGGGGATGTTTTGGAGCTCTGTTGTCGAAGCAGTCTCCCTGTTGTCCCATCTGCCAATCTGATCTTCTCCGTCTTTCACTTTCTCCTTCCCTCTGATTTCTGCCTTTCACGGCTCCTCACCCGTTTCTCCTTTTTGCCCTGAAACATTTGTCACACCTCTCTTTTGAACGTTTTCCTTCCATCTGTTCAGGTTTTTATTTGCCAAATTTCCTCTTCCTTTTCTTCTCCTTGTCTTTTTCTTTTTTCTCCTTTCCCTCTAACCTCGTCTCGTTGTCTGTGCGTCAGGATAAACTCTCCGAGGAAGTGCAGAAACGGCACAATGGCCCCGAAGAGAACGGCTCCCTGCCGACGACTCAAGTGGAGCCGGACCCCAGGCTTCTGCCAGACGCCGATCCTGATGCCAGCCAAGCAGAAGACGACAAAGACAAAACCAAGCTGCTGCTGGAACGACTCAAGGCTCTGGAGGTAACTACTTCACCACCACGCTTTCCTTTTTCCTGCCTTGACTTTCCCTTTGTTTCCTTTCTCTCTACCCACCTTCTTTCTTCAATCCATCATTCTTCATTCCACTCATTCTTCTTTGCATCCATACTTTCCAGCCACCCCTGGCTATCCTTTGTGGCCAGCCTGTCTGCCAGTTGTCAGAGTCCTTGCTCAGTTGTGTCTGAAAGCATGACAGCTCATCAAATTCTCCGGTCTCCATCGTTTGGAGAGCAAAGTCATCCTATGAGAGTCACCGCGGGGGCCTCAGGCTGTACTCCAGCTTTGGTGTGTTTTCCTCTGAGCTCGAGCATTTGAGCTGCACTTCGCCATGAGCCTCAAGCTGCAGCTGAGGCTGGACCTCAGCAACAGACTACCATTCTGATTTCTTGTTTTTCACTGAAACCACTGGACACACACCCTCTTAGATCTCTTCAGCAATTAAAGGACCCAGACTTAATTAAATTAGGCCTCCAGTCTTACCTACTCATTCCTAAGTGGCTCCACGTGTTAATGTTGATGTGGTGGAAAGCGTTTTAGCCTTATCTCATATCAATGTAACTAAATCATGTGTGTCTAACAACGAGCTAAAGTACCTGAAAGAAGAGAGTGTTTTGGAAATAAAGCTGTATTAATTCAGACTGATTAGAGGCTTTCAGTGCACACATAAAGACAGAAGAAGAGGATGTATTCTGTCTTTACTTTACACACTTTTCTTCCAACATTACGCTAAATCCTCCCTGGAGGAAAATCCACCCTAATTACAACAAATTGGCACATAATTGCCTGTTGCTCCTCAGCTGTAAGTTATCTTCACAGGCTGGCAGGGAGTATGGTCAACCTGTCCCGGTAATCCATCTGACGAAGCACATTACCAAAACATTACATTTTAAATGGCTTTATCAAAAGTTATCTGCCATTTTATTCCATTCTGCAGTGCGGGTGATGGATGCACCGCTGGCTAAAGTAGCAAAAACAAAGCAGAGGCAATTCATCACTGCCTCGCATTGTGCATAAATTCCACTGACACTAAGTAAGCCCTGCCCGGCTCTTATTTCTCCAGCTCAACCGATACTGTTCATTAACTTGGCCGACGCGCACTGCAGTCTGTAACTGAGGCTCAAATACTCGAATACACCCGATTTGGGGAGAAATGTCTGAGTCCATGGTGGGTCATTTACAAACGTGCTACATGATAAGTCTTTACCACAGACTAAATGTTGAAAAGAGTGACATATACTATCCAGAAAGCAAAAACCTTTGAACTTGTTGCAGGAAGTATGAGAATGAACTGACAGGCTCAGTCTCTATTGTGTGGTATCATTTGAAGTGTATGTACAAATGCACTGATCCCTATTTTCCATATTCACAATGGATCAGATGTTCAATGTGAAAGATTAGCTTTAGTGACAAACCTACTGAGAATTATCACCCAGCTCAGTTGTTCCCCTCAACTCAACAAAACATTAGGTTATTATTTTGATTTTCTGACCCCCAGCCCAACTCTGATAAACCCAATTGTGCAGTACCTGTCCGACAGAGAAGGTTAGCAGCTACCTGGTGAAGAAAGTGGAGTATTTAGCAGATATATAAATATCCAGATATATTTTCCTCAGGAGTTGGTGGAAGCTAAAAGAGCTAAAACAAGAGTGCATATTGGACTTAGATTTCTCAGGTGGCCAAAAAATATAACTACAGATGCATTCTAACGTTGCTTTGTTCTGTGATACAGTTTGGGTTTACAGTGTGATCTAAGTATATCAATGTGTGCATTACATTTACTGTCCTTACCTGACTGTCAGAAATAATCCCTCCAAACCACATCACCAATTTAAATTCCACATGCATGACTTTCTATATTGTGTTTGTTAGAGAAGAAGGCAGTTTATGTCGAGGTTTGAAAAAACAAACAAACATAGGTTTTGTATTTATAGAACAATGATAGATGAACATGTCATAGCCCGTTTACTGCAGTGGATTCTGTAAGTCCAAAAGACACTGGGGCTCTCGTTTCAGCATTTAAAGGCTTCTGTGTCACTGAACAATAAAGCTGCAATAAAATTTATGTCAGGATGAGATAACAAAACACCACTTAAGCTGCATCTCTTACTATAGACTGGAGAGTCAGATAACACTTCAAACTGTACTTGAGTTAGAAGGAAGGGCTCTTGTGTGGGTGTAGTTCTGACTGAATAAACACATAAGTGTTAATCTTTATCTGCCTTTGAAAAAGAGATTTCAGGATTCATGGCATGAATTACAATACTTTAATTAAGTGGGATTTCCATCGTTAAAGTTATTTCCTAAAAAAAATTGAAATTTCATTCACAAACCAACACATCAGAAACTCGAGTGTTCTTTACTTACATTGCATTTGCACCCATATCCATGTTCTGGGCCTAGAGGCTTTAATTAGTCAGTGTTCTTTCTTACATGGCATAATTGGAATGTTTTGGATCTTAATTATGTTTCCCTTGTTTTCATCAAGGGATTGGTAGTTTCTACTAAAGGGCAGAGGGCGAGAGAAGCAAGCCTGGTTTGACAGCTCCTAATATGCTGCCTACCACTGACAAATTGGAAACTCCCAGAGATCAATAGGGCGCCGGCTCACCGCTTGGCAAATGGAGGAGATATTCTTATTAGGTCCAAACTCCAAATGGCTCGCTGCCGCCCCAAAGTTCAGCATCATAACTTCCATCCCCTTGACCTTTTTCTCTGTGGTTCCTTGTAAATTTTTTATTGGCCATCCTGGTTCAGCACTGACATATGACCTTTGTGAAGCAAGTCTCCTCTTAGCTGCAGCTCTGCGTGATTGCTCCTTCTGTCTGTTGGTTTGTTGTATCACATGTAACCAAAGTCCCTGTAAAGTTTGTGCTGCACTGACACCGAACGTGTGTGTGTTTGTATTGTTTGCAGGAAGAGAACTCTGCGTTGGCCTTGGAGAATGAGAGCCAAAGGGAGCAGTATGAACGCTGTCTAGATGAGGTGAGTGCGAACCTTGTTTGTCTTGTCTCACTCCAAGGCACATTCAGGGGTGGTGTGTGACAGATGTTTTACTTACCTTGATAAGTGCATGAGCATTTGTTGAATTTGTTTTGACTTTGCGTGAACAGAATGAGCAGCATTGCTCAGTTTCATTTTAAGGTTTTAATGAGGTCCTGCACAGCACATTGTGTTTCCCACAGGTTGGCATTTCACTTGAACCACGGCATGGGGGAGGCGGGGGGTGAAGTGTTGATATTAACAAGTCATTTAGAAAACAGTGCCTCATTTTTTTTTTCAGGCACGAAAATCTTTCGTCTCTCGCCTTAATAAAGAGACAAGTGTTTTTCAGTTGTGCTCAGCTCAGCATTAACACTCCCTACCTGAGGTCTGACTTATGTAAAAACTTTTCAAACTCTTCTATACAATTAAGGAGTATAGAAGAGTCAGAAAACCTTTTTGCTGATGCTCATGTAACAGCAGAGAGGATGTTTTTTGCAGGTATACTCCCCTGTATCACTTAGTTGTACAGCGCACAAACGCACCACCATCATATCTATATTCACTGGTCAAAGAGTTTATTGTTGTTATTATTTGTGCTCATTAATTTTTTAATAAACAGGCTAAAATGCGAGCTGCTAGATATCCTTAACCTGATGTGAACTGGTGTTGTTGAAGCAAAGGTTTACATAACAATGCCACTGCTGTGGCCTCCGGTTATTTATGAGAGCTTGATAAGTGCTGTTTAGACAGCCACATGAGAGGAGTAAAACCAGCGCGGCTCTCGGCTTTGCCTGCTTGCTGAATAACTCCAGGAAGGAGGGGAGCATTGCTATGGGGAAGTATGTCCAGCAGGGACAAGTTGCTCAGTTTGTCTGGAACCAACGGGCTCAGCAGACTGAGCAGATCTGCCAGGGGGTGGGAAAGACGAGTGAGGGAAATGAGTTGTAAAACAAAAAAGAAGGGTGGGGAGTTGTGATATATCTGTGTCAGAGTTTGCATCCTCCATGGATTGTATTTGGGAGTAAATTCAGCCTTCGTCTCCTTTCTGCTTCCCTGCCCTCACTAAGATGGCTCAGCCCAGCTTTGTTGTGTTTACTTGTCAACTGTTTTCCTATGTGGTTGACTTTTGTGGAAGGAAGGCTTGGTAATGATCCCGTTTTAACGATGGAGGCTGTCTGTGTCCCTCTAATGACTACACAGAACAACAGTAGGAAACCTAAAATTTGCTTTGTGACAGAAGGGATGTTTGTTTTTGTGTGTTAGACCAGCTGCCTGTCTAAATGTTAGTGTGCGGGCAAGCTCCTTTTTAGTTTAATTATATGTATGAAAGTCATACAGTCTGTGAGAGTTCAGACTCTCTGTCCAAGACCATTAGAGTCAGGTTTTGTTTGATCACTCTGCCTGTAACTTGCAGAAGCAGGGGCTCATTTCACCATATTTACTCCCATCTCTCCTCATTCAATAAACGTGAGTGAGCGCACTCAAAAGAGCCGATGTGGCTTCACACAGTATTAATGAGCAATCAATGGGCAGTAATCGGAGCCGCTTCCACATTGCGGTTTGAAAGTGGGCGGGCGTGAGCCGCTGTGAGACCAGGGCCTAGACACAACAGCACTTAAACTGAGCACACCTCTGCTCCTACATCAACCTGGTGCTGTCAATAGCATCATTAGGAAGTGAGAGTTAAACACTGTAAAAGACAGGTGGTGTGTGTGTGTGTGTGTGTGTGTGTGTGAGTGTGTGAGACTCTCATATGCTCCCACCAGATACTAGGAGAAAAATGTGCAATATATTGCACCATTGTAATATATTATTAATCTCATAATAAGCACAGGGCTTATAGGCACTGCAGGGGGAATCTACAGAGGCCTGTGAGGGTCATTCAAGGTCAAAACTTTATCACTGTGCCACGTGATGTTTCTTGATGCCCTGTTTTTCTTTCTTTCTCTGTCTGTTTAAGGTTGCCAATCAAGTTGTGCAGGCGCTTCTCACCCAGAAGGTATGTGTCTTATTTCCATGGAAACCATTTTGCTTTTTATTCACTTTTAACAACACTATCTTTACTAAAGCATCTATTAACACAGTGAAATCTCACATTGTTAGATTCATGATAGAGTTGATGGTGATGTACTGTAATTTTTAAACATTTGTAAACACTAGAAGGATTGTTATGTACACAAGTCAGCATGTTCTTATATGCTTCCTGTGTTTCTTCTGAATCAGGATCTGAGAGAGGAATGTCTGAAGCTGCGAACCAGAGTGTTTGACCTCGAGCAGCAGAATCGGGCGCTGGGTATTTTGTTCCAGCAGAGGATCAAGCCCGCCTCAGACCTGCTTCTCCAGGTACGCTGCCCACTCAGAACCATTTACACCTTCAAGCTGCGACCGACTTTCACAGTCAGCCAGTAAGGAGGTTCACTTCAGCAGCTGGGGAATAACAGAATTACTGCAGGTGAAGGCAGACTCACATTTAGCTGTGATTCAGTCAGAAGTGCTCTCAGGGCAGAAAGAGAGCCTTGATGAGTGCCTAACTGAGGCTGAGATGTGGAGGCCTCAAGAAACAAAGAGTTGCTCTGGATGCAGAAATAATGAATCATCTACTGAACTTGAAAGGTCCACTGATCTACATGGCTGCACTAGACCCATGAAGTTATAATTGTGCTGGACCCTACAGATTTTGTAGAGTTTGTCCATATCTGTTCTCCTCACAGTTGTAAACCTGCCTGCTCTGCACTCCTCCAGTACACAAGCCGGAGCTCTTTTTCTCATGCGTTTGAAGTTGTTTTTCATTTGGTTTGTTATTAAAGTGCTCTAGGGGTTTCAGCCGGAGACAGAGGCTGCAAAGAACATTGTAAATACTTGGATTTAAAAAACAAAAACAAAAAAACCTTTACATCAATCTCTATCAATCTTTTTTCTCTCCTCAGAAGCTGTTTTTGGTCTGTTTGGAAACAAAGATAAAGGACGTTCTGGCCTTAAAGCACTGATCCTTTGTAGTTGTTTTGCTTGATCAGGTGTCATGGTTCAATCTCAGGGTGCATATGTGCAGTTTTAATGTTCTTATATTTGTGGTTTCAAGTCGGGGATTGACACATGTACTAAGGGGCTTGAATTAAACTTCCTAAAACTGACCCTTGAGAAGTGTTTGCAGCAGTAGAACTAAAATTCTCTGCAGAAAGGGATGAATATAAGCAGGGGAGGACAGGAGGGTGAAAATGGAGAGAGATGAGATAGCAGGGGAGCATGAGCGCCGAGACGACAAGGAGGTAGGAAGTGAAAAACTAAGGGCCAAATAAGAAGAGGCAGAAATGGAGTAAATGGAGTTAAAAAAAAAAAAAAGAAAGAAAGAAAGAGGAAAGAGAAATAACATGGCTCTGGGTGTGTTGTAAAGCTCTCTGTCAGTTCCAGCTACTTTCAGTACCGTTATTGGACAGACACTCAGAAATATGATAGAGTTGTATCGCATTGGCATTCAGCTGAGACTGTTAATGTTTTTTTTTTCCTTCAAATGTGATTCAGCTGAAAAGAAACCAATGCAAGACTGAGATTATATATCAGTAGTTAATATATGTGTGTGAGACAGGTCAAAAGGAAAGAAATCACGTAATGTGTGCATGTTGCAGATGGGAATGCGGGGGCGTCGATATTGAATTTGGCGTTGAGTCGTGGTCCGTTTGTGTGCGTGTTCGCATTTTGACACATCTTAACAATGACGCAAAAATTAGCTGCGGCTTTCTAATGTGTGGGGTTTTTTTTTCCAGTGATAAAATTATTTGCCTGCCCGCTCATTATTTGATATTGACATTTACACCATCAGCTGATGATTCAGTGTATGAATTAATCATAATGCGAACACGCTGCTCCGGATGTTCAGCATGTCCATTATGAGCTCTCCACTCGTGTGGGAGAACTGTTAAAAACAGCTATATTTATTCACGTCCCAGGGGACTGGAACTTCCAGCAGTACTCAGTTCAGGATTTCTTGTTAAGTGGTGTTGATTCAATAAGTGTATTTCCCCAAATTATTCCTTTAAGTTCTGTGTGTAGATGTAGCAACATTTTAGGTATTTTCTGTTTTTTTTTTTCCACTAAATGTCAGATGAAAATATGAAAATAACCAGGGTGAGTTTCATTTCTTTTCCCTCCTGGAGCCTCCAGCAGAGAGAGACTTAATCACCCGTATGAGTGTATTATTTCCCATCTAGCTCTGGACCTTTTGCTTATCAGTAATTAAATGTTCTCTCGTTCCCCGTGGGCATCTTGAGTTTCTCTGATAAAGAACCATAATGCGTTTGATGGTAACTAAAGCAGCTGTGCACCTTCACTGCCTTCAGCTGCTCTGGTTTGGTTCAAAAAAAAAAAATGCTGGATATTCATTTCAGAAAAAATCTGACATTAACTAAAAAAATGTTGGTTGTTTTCTCAAACCATGCACTGGGAAAATAACTGGTGTACAGTCCCATCCACTTATGCTGCTTATCAGGTATGACAGGCAACTGGCAATTGAGTCGCCCATTAGTGGGACAAATGCCTGGTGCTTCCTAAGCTACCTCAGGGCCCCAAGGACACAGCATGAATGCCATGACCTCATTACTGCTCATGCAGTTTTACAGTTTGTGTAGTCAAACAGCCACTGCTGCCACAGCATTCAGCCCAAAGTTTCTCTGCAGAAAAAAGTTTGAAATCACAAATTCAAACAAATTCTGCCTCTTTCCAGAAATCATTCCAATGACATGTGGAGCTTGTGAGATATTGAATGACTCTCTTTGAATACAGCTCCATATATCTCACCTTAGTCTTGTCATATTACTTGTCATATCACAGCTGAGCCTTTGTCTCATTTCCTGGTGCAGTTTAGTCGGCTGCGTGTAGCTGGAGCTTAGGAAAAGCTGTTGTCATGCAGGTGAACATCATGAATTCAAGAATTTACTAGTGTGTGCGTGGGTGTCTGACCTAACTGTGACTGCTTGTCTATCTGTTGTGTGTATTTGTGGGTGTATTTCACGATGTGTTTTTGACAGACGGTGCCAATACTGATGTATTTGTTTGGAAGCTGCGTATTGCTGCTATTCTTGGCTGATATTCATTACCCTGAAATATGACCACTGTCAAGCAGAAAACAACTTATAACAAAAGCAGGAACCCTCTGCTTTTTCTTTAATGCAGTGCGTGAAACTTCTCAGTCGGGACCCAGACTAATGTCGTTATTCCAGACATTATCTAATTGTAAATAAAAGGTCGACATTTGCATGAGATATTACACTCTCGCCTGCATTGATGGGAATTTTGCCATTAACATTTTTGACTTTGATCATGGCCTTAAAGCTGAAAAAGTTCAAGAAGTTTATACCCGCCCTTGTCATCTACCGTTTCCTTCAACTATCTCCCGTGACCCTGTGACACTATTGACTGAATTCTTGATGAGGATGCTGAGGAGGTGAAATCCAGCACCCTACGATAAGATCAGAGCCTCCTGTGACACCTCAGCCACTCCCATCCCGCGTGGACGGCAGGGAGGTGCAGGGATGCAGCATCAGAGCTGCATAAATTTCAATTTCATGACTTAAAAACTAAAACTGGGATGAGAAGCCATCTGGCACTTTGAGCCCAACGTAGTATAACTACAATCATACAAATCCATCTTAGTATTGTGTTTAATTTTTAAAGCATGCTGTGCCTAAAGCCAATAAGTCATTTTTGGTTGGAGTCATTAAAATTGCTGTCATGTCTCAAAAGAGTTTAACAGTCCAAGTTCTGGAAAAGGCAAAAATTGCGAAATCCCCTCAACGCTTTGGCTGCCTTTGAACCAATTCAAACCAGGTTATAAAGACCCCGCAATGGTTTCTAGTTGGAAATCTAAAAATAGTAAAGAATGCTTATCCTTATCTCTGTGCTGAAAGAGCATTGAAAGTGGGCATCGATCTGTTTCCATGGCACCATTACCACCTAGTCACTCGTGGTGAAAAGTCAGTCGCTTTGAAAGCTTATTCACAAGCTCGCTCTAACACAAAAAAGAGGCTTTTCCTGGATGTTTTGCTGAAAGTTGGAGAGAAAAAAAACGTAGGATGGCTGTGTTTTGGCCACAGGCGAAGTGATGCAGGTTGTTTATTCTCAAGAGACAAAAGAAGCTGTTAAGTTTTGGTATGATTAAGAACTGTTTTCTTTCTTTCTTTCTTTCCACCAGAAACGTTCAGGGGACGTCTGTCATAACACACACAGAGTCAATACTAACTGCCAGCAAAGAGTTTTACGGAAAGCAGCAAAACTGAGGATGAATCTAGCTGTTTTCATTTAAAAATGTTTATGACATTGATGGAAAAATTAGAGCAGTTGGTTTTCCATTTGCTGAAGGTGACTTTCACTTCAATAAAAAGACAGAAATATATCAGAGCCCAGAAATATACTCGTGTATATACACAGAACACATACATATGCTCCCAGAGTGAGCATTCATTTTACCCTTGGAAATGCAGCATAAGATCAAGTGTTTTGTTCCAGCATATTTCCAGTTTAAGTTAATTTGAGCACAGGGAACCCAGTGTAATTAAGATGTGAGATTAATACATGGAAATGTATTTGGTTTTGTGTCCTCCCCTCTTAAGCACAAGAGTTAAATAACAGAAGAGACTGCAGACTTGCATATGAATTAAAAAAAAAAATCAAAGGAATCCCTTGCTCCCTGATGCAATTATTTCCTATTCACATTAGTTTTCTTTCCGGCCAATGACATTAATGACTTTGAGCGATGAATAGAGCTCTGTGTGGCGCCAGTGAAGGGAATCTGATGGGCACTTGTAAGGCAGGCAAAATAGTGCTCGGCCTCAACATGCTGTCCACAGGATGGGCAACAAATTTGAATAATTATCTCATTTTATTTCATTTCTATATTTTGAATGCATTTATTTATTTATTTTTGACATTTATGGCTCAGAGGATTTAATGTTAGGCATCACTAAGAGCTAAGAAAACATTTCAGGCATTAAATTTGAAATTGAAACAGGGAATTGCTGAGATGCCACAAAAAATAATTTAAGATTATGCTATGTACTCTACAATGTACTGATGCAAATCTCCCGACCATTCTGCTGTTGTGTCAGTCTCAGATCTTACACCAAGGCTCATTTTAATTTCTTGAAGTCCCTGAAGTCAAAACTCACCATGCCGTGTCCTTCCTTTTGCCTTTCAGAAACTCCACTCTCGGATCATGGATCTGTCTGCAGCAGATTTGCTTCTGGAGCCAGAGAGAAGCAAGGCCTTCTTGCTTTCCAGGAATACGGACTCTCCCTCTAATGTAAGCTTAATGGGAAACATTCACAGGGCAGTGTATAATTTTTTTTTCAGCCATGTAATTCGTCCAGGTAGCATAACCACACCCCCACCTCCCTCAAGAAATCATTACAAGATATTAAACTACAAACCCAACAATGTGAAGCCGTGACCCCTCCTCTGCCCTCAGCAGGAAGAGCTGGCAGTATCACTTGGCACTAAGAGGAATAAATCCTTGTCATATTACCAGAAAACCATCGATTGAGACTCTTTGTCAGTAAAATTGACTCCATAGGACACTGTGCTACATTAGTCATCTTATGTATTATGCATTAAGGGCTGAAAATGAATTTGCTCCATTCTTTTACCCTTTTACCCCTCTGAGAATGCCACCTGATAAACTCTAATGTGTGCTGCGAGAGCAGAAGACGACGGAGGAAATGAAATAATAATAGCCACAATGTGAATTATAAATCATCTGGTTATCTAAATCTGCAAAAGTACCACATCTCCTTAAATAGGTTTGTACTAAGTGATACACACACGTGACACTTAAATGAGATTAGTGAAACAGAAATTGCAACATGAATATTTTATGTTTCTTATCTAGAGCTTTTTAGAATAATTTCTTATCATGGTCAGATTCTCCGCTGTGAGATAAAAATTGGATAAACATCTGCTGTGTTGCGGTGACTGCACATGAAAGTTTGATTGATATTTTTTTTTTCAGTTTGCAAAGCGCAGTGCCTTAGCGTTCTGAAGAACTTTGCCAGAATATTTGATTGGTCTGTCAAGTCTTTCTTAAATATCTTTCATCACAAGATTAACAGCGAGGTAGCAATTAGATATGCAACAGTACCTAACAACTTACACACCAAATGCTCTTGATAGTTAGTCACAAAAAAAATAGTTAATAATTTTTTAAAAAGGCATACACATTTAGGTAAAACTTAAGAGTACTGAAGAATAACTTCATTTATCACTTATTTGTAGTTCACACCCAACAAGTTATTCCACTATAATGTTTTCTCTTTTCTCTTTCTCCAAGGAGGTTCAGTTGAACGGAAAGGCAGGTCTACCCGTGGCCAAGTGTCTGAGCCAGCTGAATCTGACGGTGCCAGCGCCTGTGTACCCACGCAGCAGCTGCAGCAGTAGTGAGCTGTCCCTGTCAAGTGCATGCAGTGAATTCTCCAGCGGCTCATACACCTGGAATGATGGACGCTCCTGTGGAAAAACGGTAAAGCCCCCTCACTCTATAAACCCTGACACCAGCAGCAGCACATGGTAACTCAATCAAGATCCCTGTTAGAGGTACTTTAGGAACTGTTAAGATTTTTATTGTCTTTCTTTTGAGACCCTAATTAATCTCTCATCTTCTGTAAAAGTGGGTTGATTACAACTGCAAGTGGAAGTAAAGGCCTTAAGATAATTTTTTAAAAATGGGGCTATGGTTTAAGGGAGATGATGAACTAATATGATTAGGTCATTTAGTTCACTATAAAAATTAAAGTCAAAACAGTTTAAAGATAATTATGATTTTAAAAACATCATGTTTATTATGAATTATGTGTGCACATATCATCAGTGTGAAGTTGACCCACTCTGTCTTTCTACCCTGTAGTCATCTTTGACCTGGGAGAAGAGGCTGAGTCTGGGTTCATCAGCCCCGAGTAACATCTGTGCTCCACTGGAGGAGCAGCTGCCCACAAGGCGCAAGGAGAGCCACATACTAGAGGGACTGAGAAAGCTCCAGAGGAGGAAACACAGGAGCTCCTCTTCTTCATCCAAGGTCTCCAAGTCAGGCTACAAGGACTGCATGAACTCCAATGAGGGAATTTACTCCCTGGGTATCAAGAGCAGCAGCAAGGGGGTGTCCAAACCTACTCATGTGGGTAGAACTTTGGCTACTGGTGGCAAGAAGTTCTCTTATGATTCTGATGATGCAGATGATGAATTGGCACATTCCAGTCGTGGAAATAACATCCCCACCAAGGACAGCTGGATTTACTGTAAGAGGCGCTCTCACAGCGTCTCAGACAGTTTATGTAGCTGGGAGGGGATACAGGACAGTGGAGGTGGAGGTGATGATAGCTCAGGTCCCGTGGCAACAAAACAGCCTTCTGGTTATGACTCAAAAGAGCGTCCCGAGAAACTCATGAGTTACATTGACAGTTTTCTGCCTGAGGGAGGGCGAAAATCAGCTTTTACTAAACCATCCATGCTGCACTTCAACTCCTCTGACCCACAGGGCCCGAATCACCTCTCTGATGTGGATGATCCAGAGGAACTCAACTCTGAGTCCAGTGACATCCGAATGTCCTTAAATCAGCCACCGGAGCAAGCAGAGAGGGACTCCAAGAGGCTGTCAAGGGATGCCGCCAAGCTGCTTGCACAGCAGTGTTTGCGAAGAGACCAGGGACGCACCCAGTCTGCAGATGGGAGGCCCAGGCCTTTCAGCCTAATTAAAGAGCCCAAAGGGGCCAAATGCACTCAGTCTGAGGAGAGCATTTTAGCAATATTTGATGCAGAGGGAGAGCCCATTGAACTTTGTGCTCAGAAACTCGCAGCAGGTGCTGGGTCTCAAAATGACATTAAAGCTAGCAAAGTAGTTCCTGATTACACAGAGCTAGTGCCCCAAGACAGACCAACAAGGCAGAAGTCAGCAAATACGAGAAACTACACGGTTCTTGAATCTCCAGAGAAGCCATCTGAATATCAAATTAGGACAAGCAAAACAAGCAATAGCAGAGAGGGCAGTGCAGAGAGGCTGTCAATGCAGTTGACTCCGCAAAGGAAGCTAATCAAACCACTAAGCAGCCGAGCTAATAAAGGCCATTCAATCCCTCCCATGAATGATTCTGCTGGATCAAAGTCCACTGGTTCAAAGATACCTGGTCGTAACAAACCTTCAGGATCCCCACTGAGATTGTCTAAGGGCTCCACCACTGAACAAAGTAACAGTGGAAACTCAGGACCCTCTGGTCAGGAGAAATCCCCCTCTTCTCCTACAGTTAAAATGTCCAGGTTCATCAAGACACCAGGAAACTGCTCACAGAGCCCAAAGGCGGTCAATTCCAAGCTTCCGAGCAGGGCTGAGTGGAGTAAGGGCTCCTCCAGTTCCCCACACCTCTCAAGGAGGCACCTGGAGTATGCTGATAATGGCGAACAGCCAACCAGAGACAAACACTGTGAAACCAGCAAAAATAAACTCAGGTCCCCTTCTCCTCCCCCTCCCCCAGGCCGCACCACCTCCTTACTGATCAGACCAAATTATGAAGGGTCGCCTCAAGCACATAAAACAGGGGTAGCTCAACCATCCACACCGACCACTGTGAGGGGCCCTCCCCCAAGTTACCACACCTCACTTGTACCAAATATGCAAACTACGCTACCCATCAAGGATAAAGACTGTTTAGACCTGGATGCAGGCTACGGGACTGCACTTGCACCTCAGAAACTGGTAGACAAAACCAGTCAGCACCTTCAAAAGTCCCCTGCCATGACTCAGACATCTACTAAAGGCACTTCCAAGCGAATGACCACGAAAGACTACCTCCCTTCTGCAAACTCAGGGTGTGCTCCAGAACCTGAAATTGTACCTAAAAGCTCAAAGAATGTCCCTCCTCCATACAGTGCCCTCAGAGGGTCCTCACTTCAGAACTCATTTGCAAGTAAAAGAGGATCAACCCATGAAAATGTCCATCAGTCAGTGCAAATATCCTCTATTAGTTTACCTATATCGCTTCAGGACACCCCTCAAGGTAAAACAGAGCCACAGAATAGTAAAGCTGTAGTCAGTCCACCCAGCTCAGTGATGATGTCCCCTAACCCAGCAGAAAAAGCCTCAAAGACTCGCATCCCAATGGGGTTTAAAGCATTTTTAAAATCTCCTCCCAGCCATAAAAATAGTCCCTCTATACCAGGCAAGCAAGAGAAAGATCATATCAACTCAGTCTCCAAGGAGACTGTGACTTCAAATGCTTCTACCCGGTGTGACAGCTTGCAGCCAGAGTACAGTATTGATTCACCACCCAAGATGTCCATTACAGAGGGGAAAGGTGAGGTCCAGTGTAGGTTACTGGAAGAGCAAGTACACGCTGCCGTGTTGCCAGAGGAGGGGGATGTTTGCGATAAGGGGAAGAGGAGTAGTCAACTTTTCTCCAGATCCATATCTGTTACTACCAAACCTCATCTAAAGCCGGCCTTAGGGATGAATGGAGCCAAAGCCCGTAGCCAGAGTTTCAGCACCAACTACATTGAGAAACCTAATATCAATGGTCTAGATGGACCTGGAAAAATCCGAACGCAGATCATCACCAACTCAGGGGAAAGGGGGAACTCTCTGTCAAGACAGGGCTCCTTGGAGGTACCCAGTGAGAGCCCTGTCCATTCCCCCAGGACCAGGCTGAGCCACTATGGGGGTATGACAGGGTCAAATAGTCATAATATCCTTCCTGAGAGAACTTCTAAATCGGGCTCCAAAGGTGAGGGGTCACAGGGCACAGTGAAAGGGGAAGAAATCACCTCACCATCTCAAAAAGAGATGCGTAGCTTAGCCATCAGTGATAGGATTGGTTTGAACAACATTCGACAGTCAGCAAAAGTTGCCTCTCATCCACAGTTTCAGCCTCCGTCCTCTTGTGTCTATAGCTCGGAAAAGCCAGTGCGAGAGACAGGAGGCATAGCAACCACCACTAATGAGCCAGACTTTAGCAGGGAAGTGAAAACTCAGATGGAGTCACCTAACAAACTCCCAGATATGGAGGAGAAAAAAATCAGCCCCACAGTCTGCACTATTGAAGAGAAAGTCATGATGGGAATCGAAGAGAATGTGCAGAAATGTCAAGAACAGGAGAAGGTCGCTGCCAGTGAGGCCAAACAGAAGACGGGCCCCTCCTTGGCAAACTGGTTTGGCTTCCGTAAGAGCAAACCCCCAGCTCTGAGTGGTAAGAAAACAGACTCCCCCAAGGGAAAAGAGGAGAAGAAAGAGCTGAAGATTGGATCAGTGCTTGGTAGCAAGCAGATGAAGGCTGACAAGAAGAAAGATAAGAAGAAAAATGATAGCCAGCAGAAAGACAGTCAGGAGGGGCAGAATCTGTCTGAGATGAACAACAAGCTGAGCTCCATCATGGACCACTGCAACAATCAGATGGGTCAGATTGCCAATCAGATCCAGTGTACGACAACGTTTATCGGGAAAGACCAGTTCGTGAAAGAGCTTCTTGGCAGGTGGGTGAAACAACATCTTTGTTCATCAAGAAAATCAAGAATGAATTATCCATAATTGATCGGATGCTAAGCTGATTACTTCCTGTCACTAAGCCTTGCCAGAGTTGTCTTTCTATTAAGTGCATTGACACATTAAAACAAATTGGTTGTCCTATTAAATTAAACATGAGCCATCACTGCATTAAACCTGTGTTCAGAGAAGCCGATAAATAAACAGCACAAACGGCAGCTGTCTCTATGAGTTATGACTCCACTCCAGTGAGCATAAGCAGCTCCTGGACCAGCATCCAGACACATAGGCAGCACGTTCAATTCAAAGTAAAGTATCTTTCAGCCAGGAAAGCTCCACATTTCATACCCCTCACTTCAATTATGTGCCACCTCAAATCCCATCTGACAGATTTATATCCAAAGTACCTGCAAACAATCACATGAGAGGGGGTACTTCATACAGGTTGTTAAACATTTGATGGCATTTTCCTGTGTGTGTGTGTCTCTGCGCATGCACACGTATGTTTGCTTGCACATTCGTGAGGCGAAAGAGCAGGTCAATGCAATTTATCAGCAGGCTCGCTTTCTCCCTGCTGAGCCAATAAAGGAGGAACTCGGCACACAGACATAAATACAGATCAAATCTTATTTCCTCGCAGGACTGCTGTGAAGGGCAACTCTGTGACTGCATCGCCGCCTGAGATCTCCACACTCAAGACTCACAGCGAAATGAAGGGAGATATGGAGATCTGTCCAGATACTGCTGTAAGTGAGCAAACATGCCAGCACAATAGAACTGCGCTGATTTTATTACAGCGATGTCTGTGTCGAGCTCTGCTTGTTTGTCTACAATTGTGTTTGGACCGGCTGTTTGCACACACACATACATGCAAATTCCCACAGGTTTTCACACTTGAACAGTATGTACATGTTCACACGTCCACAACACCGCCGCCTCTTCAGCGTCATATCCCCCGAAGGCTCGCTATTGATTCACATTGTGTTCTGACTCAGCCTACAGTTCATCGCCTACTCTTTTATTATCAACCCAGGCTGATGTTGTTGTTTCCACAAGGCTTAAGGTTTTTGAACTATATCCCACACAGAGACAGCCGTCGGGCCGTGCATGTAATCCAAACTTAAATTAGGCTCCTCTCAGCAGCTTGATTCTTCAAATCATATCCTTGGTTTTTAAGCAAAAGGATGAAATTATGACCTTGTGGGTTTATTTTTTATTATCTGTCAGTCAAAAGACCAGAAAATGATGGAGAGGTTGAGTGCTTGAGAGAGTCTGAAATAATAAAAAAAAAAAAGCAAGACGGCAATAAAAAGAGAAAGTAAAAGGAGAGGGCTGAATGGAGCAAGAGAATGACAAAAAGCGTCTCAGTGCATAATGTAGGAAATTTAATCCAGATGATGTGGAATTTCGATAACATGGAGGAGCGCCTTATCGCAGGCACTCAATTTGACAAAGCGGCCATTTAATACCATCCTCCAGGCCTTCCCTATATCTCCTCCCCACAGAAATGCAACAAAAGAATGACACTGCCCGACCTACAAGCCCATCTTGCACCAACCAAAAACCCCTTTTTTTTTAAATAACCCAATTAAAGTAAGGCAGGAAAGTGTGACAATTACCTTACTTCTTTTTGAACAGACTTTTAAACATATTTCACAGTGTCGGAAACTTTTTTATTCATCTAGAAAACAATAAAATACACGAACCTGCAGTTACTATAACTGATCCATTCCATTGTGGCTTTTTTTCTGCAAATCGCCTCAAAGGAAACTTGCTCTTACTGTATATGGAATATTATATCTGCCTTTTGAAATTTATATCACTAACATGCATTGTTGTTGATATTCTAGGCCCTTATAATGACTCAGAGGATCAACCTGAGGGCTGAAAATGAGGAGGCACGCATCCCAGACACAGTCTGTCAAGACCACATGATAGGTAAACAACAGAATATTTAACTTATCTGCACCACAAGCTAACCATCCTGTGTGAAATATTCCCTTTTTTTTACCATCTTTGATGATCTGTTACTTCCACCGCACTGAAAGCTCATGTTTAAACCACTGTGACATATTTGCAAGTGTTTACCTTACCCAGTACAGTTTCTTTTTCCATCCAGCTTACGAAAAGCTGTCACTAACCATCACGAATCAACCAGTGCGACGGAGCATTAACACATTTAACAGTTGTGATTTCCTGATGTGATTGACAACTCAATTCCTCTGCCAACTGATTCTCCTCACTGCCAGACTTGCCATCACTGTGGGGAAATAGCAGCCGCTGCAAACAACATGTTGACAATCTAGTCAGGTGATTGATGTGCAACCGGGTGATATTTTACAATGCCTGAGCAGCTAAGGAAGTGAAAAAATAGATGCATCAGACAGTTTGTGATGGGGGGGGGGCAGTGATGATTGTTGGTATTGCAGTGCAACAAACTAATTCAGCGAGAGGAAGGAGAGGGGGTAACTGCTGTTAACTGGATGTGGAGTGCAGCGTGTTTGTCACTCAGTTGTCACTCAGTAGGGTATTTGAGAAATCGTCTCTGTGATCCACCTCAGATGTGGTAATGACACCTTTCTTGTAATATCTCGCCGTGGCCCGAGAACTGAGATGATCTGAAACGGATCCTTTTCATAACTCGAGGCCACACTCTCTTTGGGGAAAAAAAAACAAAAAAACATGCTTCTTTTTTTCATAGTTGGTCGCAAATAAGTTGGATTTCCTCAAGCAAAATTAGTTAAAAAATTTAGACGTTCAAACTGTTCTCATTCATTTAAAGCTCATATAAACCATGTTCTTCTATTAAAAAGGGAATCACATGACTACTTGTATGTGATAGCAGTCACTCAAAGTGACACACAAACACAACTGCATATTAATGCAAACGTTGGTCTGTGTCTGCGTTTTTTCCTCACCGTATCTGACATTTTTACTTGACATTATTTAGCTTATTGTTACTTATTGTATCATGGGGTTGCGTCATAGTCGGCACAGAGATTGTGACAAAATTTAAATGGACTCAAACTTCACATGTGACACTTCTTAGAATTTAACTAATTGTGTTTTGTTGAGTTTGAGTGTCGGAGGAAATAATCTCTAAGGAACCAGACATGGGCTCTCAGCTTCACTCATTCTTGTAGTTTGAAGATTTAGCTCAGAAGTAACTAATCAATCATTTCAAAAAATAGTTTTGGCTTGAGTGTGAAAAAGAGCTCATGTTGTGTTAGAGCCACAGTGCCCAAAATAAAATGCTTAATTGTTTCTGTATTCTGATTAACAGGCTGCCTTTTTTATATTCCGCCAACTAAGCACTTCCAGTCAGTGTGAATTAAATATTTCATAAAGGTTTCAGCTGTGGCTGCTCATTGCTCCTCAGCTCTGCTTTAATGTCATGTCTCTCCAAAGTGCAGCATTAATGCCAGACAAACACATCAATCACGTAGATAGTTTGCATCCAGCCGGTTTATGATGCAAGCAGTTTGAGCAAAATCCATGCTCAAGCTATAAATGCAGACTTTGAAGTTCACTCAACTCTTGTCAGTTATTTTATCTTAGAAAAACTTCCCTTCATTCAGTGTTTTTTCCTCAAAAAGGGACAATAAATAACATTTTGACTGGCCCATAGCACAGAATGAACCTAATATACCTGCAGGGGTTTGATGGAATTATAGATCAATACCAGTGATTCAGCATTTACTTCACCAGGCGCTGATGTTTCTGGCTTTCAAAACATACTTTCTGGCCTTTACTCTGTTTTGGAAAAAAGAAAACACTCAAATTGTGGGATTTTTAGCAGGCAACAAGCAAGATCTTCATTCTTAAGCCAAAAAAAGACATTAATGCAACATTTTGCAGCAGATTTTGCTGCTGGATCTTTACTTTAATCACCTAGTCTCTATTGTGGAAATGTGACTTTTGACAATTTGTGTCAAGATTTCATTGCATTTTCACCTGAATGTTGACATGGAAATATCTCTTAGATGAGGTTATGGTTGTTAGTGATGACTCTTTCTTTTCCCTTTGACGCCTCCTCATTGCATAAAGGCAATTTCACACTGTGGAGGTATCAACAAACCAGCTTTCTCTCCTCAAACCCTGGAGGTTATACACAGAAGTGATGGGGAGCTCACAAAAAAAAAAACTAGATTATGTCCAGTTGTTGTTGCCTCTGGGTAGAATTACTGTGGACCTTGTTATAGTTTGGTTATAGAGGGCATTTTGAACTGCCAGGCTTGGCATTCAATTATACAGCTGTGTAATCTATGGAGCTCTCTGCCTTTCTCTTTCATGTGTGTGCCCTTTTGTGTGTCTGTCAACCACATCATGCATTTTTAAAACTTAGATCGGGATTTTTGTTTGTCTTCTTACTCTTTCGCAGCAACTGTTCTCAAGTGACTCAAAGCAGATATGTGTACAAGTAACAGGCCATCTGTCCAATGAATACAGTGGATGTGTACATCAGTACACTGGCAACTCATTTTCACAGGTTCTGTATGTTCAGTGTAGTGTTGAATGTCAGAGGCAAGTTTGATAAATAACAGTAGAAGTACACACAAACGGGGAAGAACTCTCTGAAACACAAGTAAATAACTTCCCTAAATTCCCTCATTTGTGAATTGCTGATTGGCACCTAGAGACATGGAAAGAAAGCAAGGTTTATCCAAAGAGGGAAAGGATCAATAGTTTTAGCTTCAGACCCAAGTGTTAAACGTGCCCCTCACACTTCTTTCAGACTCTTTTTAAACTCAACTCTAATGCTCATCAGAATTCAGACAGAACTTTTACTCGTAGAAGGAAATGCTCTTGAGGAGAGTGTTTGTGCTTTCCATCAAGACAAAGCTGTACAGTTGAGAAGCAGAGCCTGTCAATATCGATCCACCTCTACAAAACAGAAAAAAAAACATGTTGGGCCTCGCTTTAAGAATTTTTACATACCCAGCACTGTGAGAGACAGAACGCATGGTTGCAGATTCATCATCTCCAAGGCAAACAGTGAAAGATATAATGTAATGGAACTGAGGAGAAGATGAAACGCTACATGCTTTTTCACGTTTACAAGCGGTTTCTCAGCAAAAAGTCACAAACCATTAGTAATTAGCCAACGTAACTGTTGGTTATTAGCGTTCACAGTTACAAGGACCTGGGCTGTGCTGAGTGGCCGTCCATCTGTTCCAGCCTGAGTCAAGGATCTGCAAACTGTGGTGTCTAAACAGTGTCCATCTGTTGCCACTCGCCGCCCTTTCTCCTGATTACAGCCCAGCATGCACTCTGATGAATTTAAACAAGTCCTCGGGTTGCAGCTCAGTAGTTCGTCTGTTCAAGTCTGATTATTTTTGTTCCTTAAATTTTTAATAGATCCAATAAAAGTGCTTTCTTTTCTCTCTTTTCCTGCTGCCTATGTCACTGAACCTTCCACAGATGCGATCTTTACTCACAACCCCTTCCGCTGCATGTAAATCCAAACCCTCCTTTCTTTACCTTCGTTGTTGTTCCCTGCTTCTCCCAAACATCACACTCCTCTCCCTGTCACTGTAGGCTCCGGCTGTCAGATGAGAACCCTGGACAGCGGGATCGGCACCTTCCCTCTCCCCGATTCCGTCACCCGGGCCAGCGGTCGCCACATCCCTAAATCTGAATCCAGCCCCAGTGGGGTGACCGCCGGCTCTTCCGAGCTCGATCCGGAGCCTCCCTCTTCTCACCCAGATCCCTCTCACCCTGATGTGAAAGTGCCTTCCCTCCCAAAAACCCGCGTGCATGCCCCTACCAGCATGGGTCACTCCCTGTCCGACCCCGCTGTGACCTGCAGCAGCAACGCACAGGACACCCAGAGCCGTCTGCCCAAATTAGCAACTTCAGGTAAGTCAAGAGCCGCCAGTTAAAATGTTGTACATCAGCTCTGTCAAATCAGGGAATGAGAAATGCCATTTCTGTAAACCATCTCTGCCTGGATTAGGAAACAGAGTTTCAGCTTGGAAATGAGCTTTTGAGAATTCTGGACATATCTTCAAAACAGCAGTTAGTGTTGTTAAACAGACTTCTGAGTTTTTCAAACTGCTGGGGATTTATCTCTCAGAAAAACAGATGCTCAGGTCTGTGCCTGAAATGTAATATTAAGTGGTGCTACTTGAAATCCTGATATTCCTCTGCTCTGTATGTCCGGTTTATTTTTGCTCTGAGCTAACTCAAAGCTCATCACTGTTTGCTTTTCATGGCATCACATGACAGAGAAGAACCATGGCTTTGTTTACAGATTGGTTTCCTCCATCAAAGCTGAGGAGGAAAATAAATTGAAATGTATGTTTGTTAATGCTACTGTTATCACACTAGATGGCAAAGTACCAAGGCTTGAAAGCCTTAGATGGCTTGTTTTACCTTTCAGGACTCAAGTGAAATATTGGATGTCACTGTACTTTATGTTCACACATTTTCCACTGCAGCACTCAAAGGCTGCAGACAACAGAAGATTGTTTGGTTTATTATACTCTGATTAAAAAAACCTTGTTTGTTCAGCTAATTCTGAAGCTAATGTATCAACACCAACATCTGATACTCAGCTGAGATGACAAAAGACTCTTTGCCCCAAGGAAACTAACAAACAAATTAGATAAGCATGTCAGCAGAGCCATAGATCATGAAGCGCCTTCTGCCTCGGTGTTCGCTGTGATGCACAGCAGAATGGTGGTGGGTAAGATGCAATCCGATGGCTGATTAAAGCTACAATAACACACAGGGATGAGCGATCACACCCGGGGATTTATGCTTACAGGACATTAGCCTGCATCTATTTCACCTCAGTGCTGCGGTGGCACTGCAGAGGCAGCAATTTGAGTCACAGCTGTCAGTGCAAATAGAGAGCTGCTCCTGTTGAGTCTTCCCCGTGGAACAAGTTGATTAGAAGAGCCTAAATGTATTCTGTGCATCTTTGTCATACGCTTTTACCACCTTTTCCTTCTATCATCATTATGTAGGAGCACAAAGCGGAAGGATGCCAGAAAAGTAGCTGTGTCTCTCATTGTTTGCTTCCTAACAGGAAACAGGAAGTGTAAAGACTTTTATTATCCTGATGCAGATTTTTCAGACAGAGGCGGGGCGCTGGTCAAAAGCAGCCCGTTATTGTAATGTAGCTGAATGTTAAAAGAGACAATTAAACAGGCGTGTGTCCGAGACAGCAGTAGGCAGAGTGATAATAAAGCAGTGCGTCGTCATTCAGGACGGACAGCTGATAGCTCTTATATCTGGGCTGCCAGGAGTCAAGGCTGGGAACAGTTACAGGGTGGATACCATTAATGTTTGATAGCTCGGATATTGTGCAGCTCCATTCATATATGCAGAAAAAGGGTTGTGCAGGCAGTTGGATGGGTTTTGGATGAATGAATGTGCGAGATGTGCTCACCCCGTGTTCCATCAGTCTGTCTGCCAAAGCAAATATCATCACTTTAGAAGAATTCAAACGATGTTTTCCTCTATATCTATGTGCACCTCCTCTATATCACTATCTATATTCATTACAGGAGGTGAATACAAGACTGCTCTGTTATTTACTCGTCATGAGTCATTTCTCTTTTGACTTATAGATGCAATCAGGACAAAGAGGCTGAGTCTTTGTGCCCTGAGGAGCAACATCTCCACAGTGGACAAAGAGAAAGAAACAGAGAGGAATATGAAAACCAAGGACTATGATATGTCCAGTGTAAGTCATTGACATTGTAAAATATAATATATCTGTGTGAAATGTTTCAAAATTGACATATTATGATGTTTACAAAACTGTTCTATAAGACATTTCACATTTTCACATTCACATTCTTCATTCTTTACAAATCTTTGACAGTGCTTCATATCTGTATTTTAAAAATGACTCTGCCTCTTTGACTGTGAGCAGGAAAGAGCCCTGCGAGTGTGCACATACTCGGGCAGCAGCAGCGACACCGAGACTGAACTTGAGCGAACAGGAAGCACTTTGAGCTTGCCACAAAGGACCCTGATCAACAGAACCAAGAAGAGCGACTTAGGTCTGCTTGAAACATGATTAATGAAGTTCCTTTAGTCACTTTCAGTCCATCCAGATCCTTTTTTTTGTTCTTCTTTTCTTCTGTAACAAATTTCTCTGTCCACAGTCGACCAGAATGAGGAGACCCTGAAGAGAAGCAGTGTGGAGAAATCCTTGTCCATCATGGACTACTACCAACACGACGTGTTCTCGCATCTGGAGAAGGACAGCAGGAGGATTTCCCAGTACAACTTGTTGCACCAAGAGTCATCCCTCGCTGGCAAAGCAGGAGACAGACTCAGTGTGAGTATTAAAACAGCTCATTGTTCACAGCTCATTGATTTTACTCATAAAAGATGCTTCAGTGGCATTCTGTTGATTCCTCTCAAGCATTTTATTGGTCATTACACCCTCTGATGATATCCAGGAAGCTGCGCAGGCTGTGATATTTCTTGCTTTCCCCCCTTTTTGAAGGCACTTACTCAGCTTAACATTCTGCTAGTTGCTTTCCTGAAGTTCTTGTTTATTATCAGTGAGAGGAAAACTTTAATGCAGTATTTTTCCCACCTCAGTATACCATCTGAAGGAGATAATGCGGTGTGCAATGGGTTGATTGTTCTAGAATGAATCAATTTTCTCATTTCATGGAGCCCAAATGGAGGCAGTTTAAAGTGAAACAAAAGGCCAGGCAGCTCCCAGGTGTCCATGTAGGCAGCTTTGTATAATATGAAGAGAATATGTGTGAGAGTGAACAATAAAATGAAAAAAAGGAAAAAGTAGCACCTGCCCTCAATGAATCTCTTCCCAGGATAGAGACACACGCTGTCGCGGGGTTTGTATAATTTTTCTTTCCTTGCAGCAGAAGCATGAAGATGAATAAATTGAATTTTTACCATTCCTGTACGCCATAGACTTTCGGCAAGGAGACTTTTCAGATGGTCTCAGTGAGTCTCGCTCAGATGTCAACGTTGCCTTTGAAATATTTCCCAAGGCTTTAAAAAATTCTCTAAACTCAAAGTTTTTCTTTTCTGTCGTTGGAATTGTTTGCAGATTTTCATAGAAAAAGCCGCCTAATTGCTTTCGATCGCCTCACCCCCTTGTGTCAGCGGGTATTTGCCTACAAGTATTTAAGGCTGCTGAATGACAAATGAGGATCAGAGAGCATGAAATGGCCTCCAGCCTGCATGGCCGAGCTCTAGGGGACGGCCAAACACTACCCTCTTATACTGCTGCTGCTCCAACACCCACCCTGACACAAAAATCCATATCCTGAAAAAAAAAGGGTCTGACTCAACACGAGTTCGAAAAACAGTTGTGCATGAAAGATTTTATTCTGTGTTGTTGACTTTCTGGTGTCATCCTGGAATTTAACACCAAGATCACAAAGATCTTGATGTGATTAGCATCATTATATTCTAACATTTTGTTTTATAGGACTGTAGCACGGGCAGCCTCCTTCTGAGCCACAAAACATGTGTAAAAATGGCTGCACACTCATTAACAAGAAAATGACCAGTGTGGCCAGATGTTTGAACCAGAGGGATTCAGCAAGTAAACACTGTTGAAGTGTCCTTGAGCAGCACTTGACCAAGACTGAATCCCTCTCAGATGCAAGTCTGCTGTAGCTGAGTGGACCATCTGACCTCCTCGAGTAAAAAGAGAGTTTCACTCACTTATATTGTTGAGTGAGGCAGAGTCTCTGTTTAACAAAGCAAAGTTCAGCACTCGCACTCGAGCACTGGAAGCGAGACTCATGTGAGAGGGTTTTGATTCTGATCCGGAGCCCCAGCGGACAGGCAGCGACGTGCCGCTGTGCAGCCAAGCTGCAAGCACAACTCCATTAGCTGACACGCAACAGACGAAGCTCTGTTTGTCTCACCCTCAAACCTGTCTGTCGTTTAATTGGGTGTGGTAGGCTTCATTTCCGAGGGTACAGAGGTAAACTAGTGCTCAGAAGGGACTGCACCGAACATGAGAGGACAAGAGGTCAACTCCCACAGCAAACATGTCTCCTGTCCTCGAGCAAGCAGGGGTGGAAAATCTTTGAGGACTCAGTTTAAACCAAAGTGACTTGATAAGAAAACTATTGCAGTGATTGTATGTCTAAAAAATTAAAAACAATGAATACAACCAGTTATTTTCCAGCTTCTGTGTTGGAATGAGGTGTTTCCACAGAAGTTGATATTAATTTTGACAATAACCTTATTCCTAAGCCGTAATGATGGATGACTGCTGGTGAACCCATTTACCCTCCATTATTCTTCTGAAAAAGACAATCCATCTGCGTGTCATCACCTCCTCACCCCTCGCACCGCACGTCCATACCTGTGTGACGGCTTTTTTTTTCTTTTGTCGCAGCTCGGGAGCTCTCGACTGAGCTGTTGTCATTGGCCACAGTTTGGGGAAGTTTTGTGGCTGCTAGTGGGTCCGTGTCAGAGCCCGGTGATTTAAGCGCCTTTAATAACCTTTCACAAACACTCAGGAGAGTGATGTAAAGCTCAGCGGCTCCCATCAGAGCCCTCACAGCCCGTGCTGGCCTCCCATTCATCATCCTGACAGCACCTGACAGCGCTACTAACGGCGCCCCCCGCCCCCTTCTCCCTCTATCCTCTCCTTCCTCTGAGTCTTTCTCCCACGTGTTTTCTCGTCTTCTTTTCAGTTTTGCCTCTCTCTATTTCTGTCTCTCCCGTACAGCTCTCTTCAGCTGCTCTTCTCACTTGACTTCTCCTGCTTTTGTTCTAAAAAGTTTTCCTCAGTCCTGCCATTTGTTTTTTTTTCCCTTGACTTCCTTTCCTAAACTAACTTTTCTCATTTTTTCTGCTCACTCACTCTTGTTTTCCTCCTACTTCCATCCTTTGTCTTCATGAAGGAAGGAGGAATGCTGCAGGAAAATTACATTAGAACTTGTGCCAAGGCATAGCATCACTGAAGTTAGGGATGATTCCTGGGGTTTATGTGACCCGGATCCAAAACCAGTGTACAACAGATCAGCATGCGCGGCATCTCCTCGAGCGAGGTAACAGCTTGTTACCTTGAGCAATGACTACATGGCGAGGGAGAGGGAACATTTCGGTTGACATGAAATTTGAAATAGGGCCACTGGATAAACAAAACTATAACAATATCAGTGTACAAATAAATATCAGCAGCAGGAATATGTGCTCCCCTAGAGTTGCTGTCAGATTGATAGCATTAGTAGCCAGCATGACACGGAGACTGAATAGACCCAGGAATAGAAAGCAAGAAACTACTATTGGCCTGTGGTCAGATAATTTGCACAACGATGATGTCAAAGACGTCGTATCTCCCGAGACAATTAGCATCTTTTTTTTTTCACCATCATCCTCATTGTAAAGCAAATTCAGAATCAGCCTCAGTCTGCACAATATCTCACACACGGTGTCAGCGTCAAGTCTTGCAAATGAGATTCAGCTTCCGTATAACAATGTGAGTTTTTGAATTACTTTCTGCCTCCTAACTTGATGGCGAGCAAGCCAAACTTAAGATGCGTTGCCTCCTTGCTATGGGAATTCACTGGTCACACATTTATTGATATTTTACACAAACAGATTTCTTAACCATTCAGTGGCCCAGCTGATGTTATCTAGTTACCTTTTTTTTTTTAATGATTTGGAAAATTGGTCAAATCTGTATAAACACAAATTTGTGCTGAATGCAAACCTGTGTCTGTTAAGTCTCAGTCCAGGTCCGTAATCATTTCTTATTTGGGTCCAGATCCCTCCTCAGTCCAAGTTATAATACTTAAGATTTCAGTGCTGGTCGATTTGGCGCCACCTGTGGTTACCATGGTAACATCAAGAGTGGTTCTACACTCACACTGAGCAGCTACTTTGTAAGACACACAAGAACAGCTGGTGCACACAGTATGTTTTTTTGGGCTGCTAATGGCTCATTGCTAATGGCTCCTTCTTGTTCCATTCCACACTGTTACAAAAATTAAAAACGGTCCTTGGAAGAACAAGTGGCAAAATTTAACCACCTTTTTTTTCAGGAACGATCACGGCCAGCACAAACCTCGGTGACAAATACCTTGCATTTCCTGTGGCCGTGTTTTTCAAGTTGAATGCGAAGTTGCAGTTACAGGAAATGTGTAACTGTGTAACAGTGTTTTCATCAGTGAGATAAAACAGAGCAGGAAAACATGCATGCTTCAGGTAGGGGATATGAATCCAGCGCGGAAATGGAGGACTCCACCACGTACAATAAAAATGACCAAAAATAGAGCGGTAACTTATGAATGTAAATACAATCAATTGCTATTGCAAATAAACTGCAATAATGTACCTTATATATATATATATATATATATAAGTCAAAAACATCAAGACAGAAAAATACATAACAGCAGGGGAAAACATGCCTGGCTCAAGTCATAATAAAATGTTTTCAAAAAGCTTTTGTAGCGAGCAGCTCTACTGAATTCAAGTTTACACATCCCATTACCGACATGTGATGCAGAACCAATTGCCGATTTGGCCCCTCGTGTTTTTAAGTGTGAAGCTCTCACCGAGACGTCTGCCTGCAGCCTCGGTTATGTGTGCAGCCATCATTTTGGCTGCGCTTGCAGGTGGTACAGAGACCTACAATGGGAAGCTTCGATCTGTTGGTAATTGTGTTCCTCCAAAATCAAATCCAATCAGCGATAACACAGCCATCCCCCTTTCTTTTCCCTCTTGTTCCCGACTAAAAGGAGATACAAGGGGGGAGGGGTGGGGCGTTGTCTGAGGTAGTCAGGACCTAAAGAGTGTTTTTCACTGTCACAGGGCTCCGGTAATCACTGATCCCCATCACGTCATGCACTGTCCCATTTCCTGAGGCCATAAAGCAACAATTTTTATGGCTGACAATGACATAAAAATAGTGATGTTATGAACAGCAGTGTGTGGGTGTTAGGCTAAAATTCAGCGAGTCTAATCTGCATGCAACACCTGTGCTTAATTTGGGCTCAGCCTCCACACCTGCAAAAACCTGCTCAATATTTTATATCACACGTGAGTCAGTGTCACATTTGGGCACAGTTACCTTTAACATTTCTTTTGGGTCTGACTTCTTGACACGTTTATTGTGACATGAGCGCACATTAATGGGGCTCACTGGGATTTTAGGGTGTAAGGTTGATTCTGCATCAAAATATGATGTGATTTGGTATTTTTTTACCATTAGCTTTTGAGTTCAACCTCTGAAGTTTTAAATAGCATTCAGTGTGTATTTCAATACTTGCACACAAATTTAAATAAATCACTGCTCATTTTGATAGTGCTTTGCATAGACCTCAAATATTCCCACATTTTTGAAAACTATTTTTTTTCCCTCTAAGAAAAACCCTAGTAAACCTGAAGTAAGACTAAGAGTCCAGCTGGTTTCACTCTAGTCCCTAATCAGTCCCTAATCAGTGCTGGAATGGTTAACACCTGAGCTGCAGTTATCTAGCTGATAGGAGAGGAAACCAACAAAGCTTCAGGCTCACGAGGACCAGAACAGAAAACAACTATCAGTGTTGTTTTTAGTCTCTGCAGCCAAACCCAACAACTGGATGCAAAAACTCACACTTGTCAGAAAGAATTATGTAAAAGGAAGAGAAAGTGGCAGGTTGGGGCAAAAAGAGTGCATTACAACACCTGAACACAAATTTCTGGAATGAATCAAACCTTACAGACTGGCTCTGTGCAGTAACCAAGAGTGTGGTTTAAAAAAAATATTGTGAATTTCTGACAGTGACAATATCTCACATTTGGAGAAAATGATGAAGGTGTAAGGCTTGGATGGACCCAAATTTGTGCAACGTTCTTCTAAGTGCTGCATTTAATCTTGCAGCACATTAGCACTTTGATCATGAGGCCAGTGACTTAGATCAAAGAACGCCTGCAGGTTCCATTACCAACATGTGGAAGCTTTTTTTACCACTTTAACAGTGCTCAGATCTATATTACTCTTCATGCTTCTTGTGTGGAGTGGTTCTGGGTTTAGGTCTGAGGGGAGATACTCCTTGCAGCAAAATGCTAAATGGTCCAGGTCTGGAGCACCCCTGGAGGTTTCTTGAACCCTCCACCTATTCCTCTGTGTACTTATCCCTGCAAAAAAATACCTGTGTTGAGAGCTGCTCGGCTCCAAGGCTGGAACTGCTGAAGGAGAAGCTGAGAATTTTGTTTACAGCCTCTGAGGAGAGGGTTTGATGCTGATGGCCCAAATAACTAGCTCCCTAAAGGGCCTTTTAAGGCTTACAGTAGAGTACACTGGAGCTGGTGACTATTTTTGGGTTTGTGTGTTGTTTTGTTTCATTAGCAGTAATGTGACATAAAGTCATGTGATGCAGGTGTTAATGCAGGCTTTTGTGTTTTTGTTGTTGACTCTAATGGCTGCTGAGTTGCCTGAGTTGAAGGCGTGTACCCCTCAAAGACCAACAGGCTCAGATGTGACGACACGATCTGGTGTCATTTTTCAGTTTTAAAACCTTCAAATGCAGTCGCTCTGATCATCAGCGCATTCAGGATGAAACCGCAGCTGCTAATTGAAGCAGTGTTAACAGAAAGCAGCTTTAGATGTAACATCTCCCTTGAGTAACAACTTCCTGATTATGCAAATCTATAAAGCAGATGGTCACATTCTGTGTAAAAGAAATAATACATCACACAATGCAGTTAATATAACAGGGAGAGTGAGTGAGCCCAGAAGCCCAGAGATGCATGTCTGCCGACACCCAGGACATACATTTGGTCCTTGGGCGTGATAAAAATCTCAATATAGATCGCTGTCATACTCTCAAGCGACGTCGGCCTTATTGCTTTGCAGCACAACACTGCAAATGAGATGAGTTACACGGTGCAGAGTCAGACTTACTTCTCTGCCTGGTAAATATTGTGTTTCTGTCAGAGCAACAGAAACAGGAGTGAGTGTGGAGACGGGGGGAAAGCTCTATTTACAGCACGGCATAAATTTAACATTAGTGGAGACGCCGTGAATCTTGTTTCTTTGCCGTGAATTAACATGTTTGTGCTCTTTATTGATCTATGATCCTTCTCTTCTCTGCAGAAGGAGATTTCCCTGGAGAAAACGCCTGCCAGTGCAAACCAGCCAGGCTCTCTGGACTTCTCTTTAGAGTCCCTGAACAAGCTGAATCACAGCAGCTCCAGCAGCGGCAGCCTCTATCCAGACACAGGCTCGGGCGGCCGCAGAGGGGACTGCCACGCCGACGCAGGGAAGAGCGCGGAGGACTGCTGCAAGGTGGACGAGCCCTCCTCCTCCAGCTTCTCCAGCAAGCCCGGGGCGGATCCAGTGGGATCCCTGAGCGACTCGTTGTACGACAGCTTCTCTTCCTGCACCAGTCAGGGCTCCAATGACGTGTAGGGGCAAAGAGTCAGAGGGTAGGACTCTAGTGAAGTAGTCCAGTCCATGTCCTGAGTCTGGTTTTACGGCCACTCTGACATCTTGGCTATTACCAAGAGATTACCAGAGTGGATTTTCAGGCAGTCTGGTCTTGAAAGTGACTCAGACTGGACTAATGTATTCTTGACTACAGCCCTGCCCCAACACAAACAGTTCTGTCCTCTCTGCATACAACACAAAGCACTTAGTGGAGCTGGGGTCACGAGGATGAAACCCTAACCCAAACACCAAACCGGGACTTTTAATAGTTTGACTCTGGGTGTGGTGGACTGGACAGCAAGACACAACGTTGTCTCGTTGCAATTTGTAGTTTTCTTTTCCCCCCATGCTGGGGAACTTCTTATCATTGCACTGTAACAAATACTGTACAAAGTTTGTAAGGAGTGTAAGGTGAATTCATTAGCTATTATCCAAGCAGTGATGAAGCAGGGCATCTTCTTGGGGCAACGCTGACAGGCAACATTGGCGTACAGTCGCAACAAAAGCGTTGCTTCAATTGCATTCCTGTTATCTAGGAAACCAGATTTAAACCCAAGGGGTCGTTTTGTGTTTTGCTGCTAAGTTCATTGCCCACTGAAGTTGCCCAAAAAATTTGCCCACGTGGAATCACAACCCATAATAACACACCTGGTTCATCTTTGTCTACTTGTAAAACACCATTTCTGTTCATTTGAAATCACTTTCACGGTGAAACCTGTTGCCAATCTTGTCTCTGTGCGTGATCTTTTCCGCGGTTATGCAGCCAATGACGGTGAAACCCAAAACAGTGACACATGCTCAGCTAACAGAACTCAATGTAAACAGATGATTATCTCACGATGTTTCCATGTGGTACATTAACTAACGTTGTACAGAAAAATGACCAACTCTTCAGCTTGAATGCACCCAGTGTCATTGTTGGTAGCTCAGGGAACATACTGGACTAATGTAGATTGTAAGATTTAAAATACAGCCATCAGGAAAATGTTGACAAATACAAATAACACTCAGTAGTTGTTTTTTTTTTTTTTTTTGCCTGTTTTCAGTTCCTGATACAAAACTCCACAGTCTAATTCACACTCTCATGTAGCACAGCTAACCCGAACTCTCCAAACCTCAGTTTTCCTCTCATACTTGTATATGATGTTGTATATATAAAAATGCTATAAGTTAATATCAGAATGGGCATTGCTGATTGATATATGCAAAATGAGAAAAATAAACAAAGCAAAACAAAACAAACAAAAAAAAAGATGTAAATTGTTTGCCAATCATTCAACCAAGGTTTTTAAGTCTGCTGTTTGAAAATGGCATGTATCTTTTATTATGGAATTCTTTAGGGGTTCTTGTTTAAAAAAAAAAAGAAAGAAAGAAAGAAAAAAATCTTTATTTTGATCAATAAGAGCTAATACTAAAATATTTTATCACTTTATTTTAAAGACATATTTGAACTTTAGGCTGATGTCATGCCAAATTTCTATCTGGAATTTGACCAGCTGGTGCTAATCAACAGAACCGACTGTGTGTTTCAATTTTTCTATGAAACTGTTAATATTGTATGAAGAGAGTCTGAAGAGGACTTGTGTATTTTTCTAGATGTCCAGTATTTATACCCACATTTTGTACTGTCAGACTGTAGTGTGATTGTCATGCTTCACCTTTCTCCTTAAATGTTCCTGGTTCCTTTGTAAAGAGAAATGGTTACCAGCAGTGTTACTTTGGTAATTATTATAAATATTATTGTTATTATTATTATTATTATTATTACTGTGTGCAATTTTGTCTGTTACACTAGACTTTAATGGTATATTTTATGTAACTATTTCCTAAATAAATATGAGAAACTATTTCCTATTTCAACCTGAGCTGCAAGGTGTGTGAGTGTGTGTGTGTGTGTGTGATTTTTATTTTTAGTTTTTTTGTGTGGTTTTTTTGTGTGTGTGTGTGTTTGAGTGATGTGGACAGGAGGAGGCAAAACGTGCGCGGTCGGGTGCGTCACCAGGTGATTCACTCACTCACTCAGTCCCTCATTCAGTCTTTGAATGTGGGAGTAAAGGTTTGTAGAGAACCCGAAATCATGTGTAATCGTGTGTAATCACCGCTTCCCACTCACAGTCTGTCAGCAGGAGATGAACCACAGAGCCGGCGACACTTCGCTCCGTGACTGTGGACGGATTTATAACCATTAGTCCCTTGATGGGCAATTATGTGCGTATAAATAAAAGCAATTAGTTCTCTCTTTCTCTATGTGTGTGCGTGTCCCTCTATATAGATTCAATAGATGAATTTGATCACGAAACAAAAGCAGCAGATTATATTAAAAGTCAAAGTTGAGTGGTAACACTGATGGTGTTTATGATTTGAGAGGTGATGAGTTTATTGGGGAAAATAAAAGCACCAACACAGCTGAATGAGTCAAAAAGGATGTGGGCTGTAACTCACTAATCAATCACACAAACACTTACAGGATGAAAATGTCACTGAAGTCGGTGGAGAGCATTAAGGCAGAGTGATATGTAGAAATACGTCCTGTGTGAGGCATGAAATGCTTTATCACAGCAACAACAATGTTTTCTTTACAGTCTCTAACTCTCCCAAAGCACTACTGAAATACTCTCAAAGAAAACGAATACACAGGAGAAATCTGTGATACTGTCCCCAGAAGATTAGTTGAAGTGTTATTGTGAGCTCTTGGGAAATAAGTAAGTCACTTCATGTCTATTTAACACAACAACACTGAAGCCCTAATATAGTCATAGATATTGGTGCAGTAATTTAAGGAACAGAAGCGCGTCCTACCATAAATCTATATATAATGTCTAAACTCATTACATGGACGCGCTAAAAACCTCCACAGGAATATTATCATAATCAGTTTTTCATCAGTGCATGAGGACAAACTGAGTGACACATGGAAACATCAGCTGTGAGCCCCCGTCACGTGGTTCGCTGTATGATTTTCCGCGCTCCGGATTTGTCTCCAGTTGCGCTGGAGAAGATCACTCTCACTTTACGGAGCTTTGGCTCTCACCTACAGCCGGCCGAGAGGATGAGCGGGTCCGTGTCTGGGTTTCCTCCGCGGCGGTTCGTCCTCCGTCCCTCCGCCTGAACAAGTTGGTTTGGTCTGATGTTTCCCCTCCGAGCGTCATTTTGGAGAGAATGCGTCTTCTCGTTTTTGCGACTTTATTCGGAGTCCTTCTCGACGCAGGTAGGTGCGAGTTGGGGGAGACTGCAGCCCCGTTTCAGTCAGTGTGTGATGGCACAGTTTGGAGCTCATGTCTGCAGCGTGTATCAAACACAACCAAGTGCTTATGCCGCAGTATGTGCTTAAACAGATACTCCTTTCCATCTACATTCGTGCGCAACAGGGTTTACATGACAATAACACACAAATGATTCGATTATGGACATGCTTTGCATCCATGGTACAGATATTTAACACTGTAAACCCACGAAGCACTGTTCCAAAATGTTTACAACTTTATTTTGATGCCATTTCATATAGAAAACAGAATCGTTGTCTGTCTGTAAATGCGCCTCAGATCGGATTTCCAGATCTGAATACAACACAGTCATTTACTCTTTGACTTCATTTACTTTTGGGGAAACTTAAGGAATGTGGAGGAAAATAACAGGCTGTGATTAACAATCGTGCTGCGTTTTTTGGAGATGTTTTTACGCGCTGAGGAGGAGCAGTGCGCCGGAGTCCTCTGCGCTGCTTTGGCACAGAGGGAGAAAGATAGTAACAGCGATCCAAGCCAATACAACACCCTTAACGTGTTAATCCTCCTGTTAATCAGCTTCCAGTGGGCTGTTTCTTTCCATTTCTCTGCATGTATTTGCTTTGAATGAGGGTGGTAGCCTCTCTGTGGAGTCGCTAGATATCGTTTTGTTTTGTAGTGACTACAGTGATTATAGTAAATTGGATTGTGATCAGAAGATATTGGTTTTGCAATTGTTGTACACCTGGGTGCAAAAGGTGTAAAGGATTTGTTTTTTCTTCTTATCAGTCTCTGTTTTCTGTTGTGGAACTAAGAAATGGATTTAGAGCAATTTTCTAAAACTGATAAGCTGAGCTCAGGCGCTGGGTTTTGCCCTGCAGTATGACAGATATGACCAAAAACCACTTCATGGGTTTCATGAGTCTCCTTCCAGCATTTGCTTGGTTTAAAGTAATTAAGCTGGGGTAGTGATGTTACACGTGGACCAGTTGCGTTTGATGGTGCTGTTGGAGTTGAGATTAATGATTGGTGCCATGTTAATAATTACACCAGTAATATCTGCCAGTGGGGATGGATAGCCTGTGTGGGATATTTGGGAAAGAAAGGGCAGGCGTGTGTTTGTGGGACTTTTGTGTTATGACTTTTTTTTCTTTTTTTTTTTTTTGATTGAACACTAACTGAACTTGGCAGGTAGATAACATTTTCAAGCGGCCAACAAAGGCTGATTCATGTAATTAAAAACAGAACTTTTTTTGATTAAACATAATGGTGATATTCATATTTCCCTGCAGCTTTTTGTGGTAAAGGATTGAGAGCCTGAATAAAACAGACAGACTTCACCTTTACCTGTGATGCAGTGCATTGCCAGTGGAATATAGCATATAGAAAATGTGCACAGGAAGCACATTTTCTGCAGAAATATTCTCGTGGCTTGGTTTCTGTCGGTGTCTTGTCCTTTCTGAAGGGCTGATGTGCACAATGGACACTCAGATTCCTTATGAGGCTTTAAGCAAAAAGAAAAACTCGTCGAAGCAGCTTTAAAAGAATCAGATGAAATTTGCAGAAGCTTGAGAGAAACGCTGTACGTTATCTTTACGAGAAAACGCTGCAGCAGTCAGGCTCTCACAGAGTACGCACAAGCCTCTCTGCACTGACAGAGTACATCAAGTCTTTGTTGCTGTGTATTCGTATTGTAAATGGAGCTTTATCACCTGTAAAATACACAGGTTAAAGGGGAGTTTAAACGAACCACTCTGTGCTTTGCTGACGTGTTTTTTCGATTCTTTACAGCTTATTCTCACCTCACAGTGTGAATCTCAAACCTCTCTGTTGACACTCATGAGCCAATAAAAAGAGCTGGAAAACACCAAAGAGTAGACTTGGTGAAGGACTTACATACATGACCTTGTTCTAGTAATGTCACAACAAAGTGCAGAAGACAGAGGAGATGACACTGCACTCTCATGGAAGTGCCATTAGTCTTGTTTGGAGGTGAAACACTATGAAAGGCGCTCGCACAAAAGTAAAATCTATAAAAGCCTCTGCTGCCTGAGTCAAAGAAAACACATTCACATAAAAGTATGTGGAAGAGGAATGTCGTGGACAAATGTCGATAATGCTCTGCAGACAAGAAGTAATGTGTTATGTCATAAAAGGACAACATGGAGTAAACAGGAAATTGGTGGCTTTGAGCTAGTGCAGACAGCTGGAGAGAAATACTATTTTTAAAAAAATATACAATAACCAAGGGAATAGTTTTGCATTTTTGGAAATATACGTGTGAGAGTCAGATGAATAAATCGATACCACACACGTTAGCTTTGCCTTTGTGTTAATTTGTGCTTTAGAAGGAGCGGTAGGTGGATTCTTTCACCTCCTGACAGAACCAGGTTGCTGTCGTCCCCCCGTTCCAGTCTTTATGCTGAGCTAAGATAACCAGCTGCTGGCTGGTTATCTTAAGACAACAAATAAGCTTATTTCTCAAAATGTCGACAAAAATGTTTCAGTTACTGCAACTAGAGCGTACGAGCATAAACCTGTCAGCTGTACATATAACAAGGGTTAACGTTTGTGCTTCATATTGTATGAAATTTGACCATTCTGCTGCAGGAGATGCCCTTCAGATCCAGTGTTACCAGTGTGAGGAGATGAAGCACAATGACTGCTCCACGCCAGAGTACATCGTCAACTGCACCGTCAACGTACAGGACATGTGCCAGAAGGAGGTGCTGGTCAAACCTGACGGTAAGTGACAGTTTGGTGCAACGTGAATCTGACTTTTTTAGTAACACATAAACAGTGCAGCGTTGGTATGATGCGCATGTTATACACTCATTTATTTAGGGGTTTTCTTTACTTTCTCACCCCTAAAATACAGAATACAGGATTATACATCCTTGGTGGTGGTATATACTTTCAAGGTTTTCATATTCTCTGATGAGACCCAGGACAGAGCCAGTGAAGACTGATAATTGAGGCTGCAGGTGCACAGGGAGAACCTGTTGTTTCTATTTATCTATAGAAGGAAGGTGACCGTCTGGAAACTGGAGCTGAAAGCAGTGCTCAAAGGCACGTGACCTCTGAGCATTACGTTTTATTTCTCTGCCGTCCTGAGCACCCATAGTTTTCTGGATGTACAATAGGAGAGACGATTAACTTAAATACTGACGTCTGAGACAGTCGTAAACAAGATTGAAATTTTTGATTTTTTTATGATTTGATGTTTATTGTCAAGTCAAGCTGTGATGTTCTTATTCTTCAAATAAGACTGAAATACTCCTCACCAAGGAAACACAACTCTCCCTTTTCTCTTCCTCCTAAAGCCTTTTAATCCTCATATGTCTGTTACCGACCCAGCAGAAGAGACGGAGTAGGTCAAAACAATCTCCTGTGATTTTCAGTCTAATAGACATTGTTATCTGTTATTTTGTTCCTTTGCCCAGCTTCAAAGAACGAGGGAAAGAGAGAAGCAGTGATTTGTGTGGACAGACTCACTGTGTTACAGGAGTCACACTTGCACACAGCATCAGATTGTGTAACACATCAATTTTCCCCTGCAGTGTAAAACATACATATTTTAATAATATAAAACCCACACAAACAAGTGTGAAGCCTTCCATTGTTTTCATTTTCAGGCTCATTTTCTTATAAGGCAGTTTGCTGTTGTGTTCACATTGCGTCGCACCGAAAGCCCAGCTAACACTATCTCACTGAACCACTTTATTCAGCTCATTTGTCAAGGAGAAGGACTTTCCCTCAGCTGCCACTGACACAACATTAGATTAGTTTTGCACCGCCTTGCAGAAAATAAAATGCTTCAGCCAAATTGACTTGTTTGCTTAAGAGTTTTGAAGGGAGCGTGTTTAATAGTGTGTTTATCTGCTCTAAACATTTATTGATTTACAGTTTATTTCCTCATTATAAAAGGTCCTGAATGTTATCAGAGTAATCAAGATGATGTAATGTTTCCTAACACATTGGTTAGTTCTCCTAAAAATCTTTTCTCTCGCAACATTAGAAATGAAAACATGAAATCTGATCATTACACGCGGCAAAGTCGACCGTTTCCAGCTGGAAATGAAAATCTTGTTTTTGTTTGCCTCTGTCTGAAACACATTGTGTAACTGTAACTGCAAATGTTCTGGCCCCAGATAAACTTCAAGCGAGGCCAATGGACATTCAGGCATTTTCTTTAAGTTTTAAAGAAAAGCATGAAGTTCAAGGTCAAGCAGCTATTTTGCATATGTGTGAAGCATATCAGGCAGCAGGTGGCTTGTTGGTTGGACAAGATATTTTGTAAACAGAGGTTCACAGGGTCAATGCCTGCAACGGTAGCAGTGTGATGATGTCCTTGAGCGAGACATCAAACCTGCAAAACGTCAGATGTTTTATGCTTTGCCTTGACAGACAGAGCAGCAGAGTGCTGATGCTTAGTGTAGAAATGTGCACGGATACCACAAACACAAAGACTATTATAGAGGAAAAATGCTCAGTTGTTCATTTTTCTGCATCTTCATCAATAAAAGACATTCCCAGATAATGGAACATTCTGCCTGCAGAGATTGAATTTATCTGAATTTGATTTCATCAAAACTTTTTCTTGTCCAGTAAGAGGAAATTTCATTTGCAGACAAGAGGAAACACAAAGATAAATGATAAAGGACCTGCTGTGACATACCGTAAAACACGACAAATAACACCAATGTATACCAGATGGAGACACTCCATGGCTCTGGAGTACAATAAAAAGTTACAGCACTACAGAATATGAGTTTGTTTTTCTCTCCAAGCATACAAAGTGTAGTAACATATAGCACATTGCCAAACATCAGTTAATAAGAGCAGACAGAAAGTCGGTGCTCTGTAACCCGACAGTGCAATAAAGAGACTCTCAAACGTTACATCTTCAATCTGAGCAATCTAATTACAGAGAAGTGAGTCACTACTTCTCTCATGTTCTATTTTACAGTGTGACTGGTCCATGTACATCCCTCCTCTGTGTGACACTCTCACAAACCCCTCTGATCTGTCGAGTCTCTCTTTCTGCAGGAATACATTACCGGAAGTCCTGTGCCTCCTCTGGGGCTTGTCTCATTGCCTCCTCCGGCTACCAGCAGTTTTGCACTGGGAGGCTGAACTCAGTCTGCATCTCCTGCTGCAACACCCCGCTCTGCAACGGGCCTAAGAGGAAGCGCCCCGTCCCCTCAGCGGCGATGCCAAACCTGCAGACGCACTGGCCTCTTCATCTCCTCCTGACCTTTTCCCTGCTGCCTCTGATGCTCCTCCTCCCACTGACGTAGATGGTGCCACCATGTTTCCACTGTACAGTTTGTTTATTTGTTCTTGATCTTGCCGTCTCCTCTTGCTGTAAATTAGCTATTCTGAGGGCTTACATACCTTGACCTCTGATTCTGTTGCCATGATGTGGAATAGTTTGACATTTCTTAATGGACCTGGCGTTGTGCACGTATCATGTTGAAACAAGAAAGGGCCTCCAAACTTTTTCCAGTCTTGGTGCAAAGTTAAGCAAACTGGCTTCCAGCTGTAGCCGTATATTTAAAGGACAGATAACAGAGTGCTATCAATCTTCTCATCTACTCCCCTAAATGTCAAACTATTGCTTTAAAGGGAATCTTAGTGCTACTTCCTGCAGTGATATTTGAGTACTGTGTTTCCAACATTGGTAACAGTTTAAAGGCCTTTTCCTGTTTCACCATGACCCTCGTGCACAAAGGCAGGTCCAACTTGAGTGACCTGCACAGAGCCGTGTCCTCAGCCCCATCCAACAGCTTTGGTATGAACCAGAACACTTGTCCTGTTGTTTTTTTTTGTTACAGGTTCACCCTGGCGTCCAGACAGGAACAGACTTGGACACCATACCGGCTTAGCATCTTCTCAGTGTCATGGGAAACAGTGAGAATGACACTGCAGAACTGGAAGCTGGAAGCACACCGAGCTTTCTGAATCATGCGTTGCTCTTGCTGCCAGAGAAGGACCGTCCAGCCTGCTGCCGAGGCATCTCTCAGTTTCTTTGCTTTTTGTGAAGTGGAGCGTTTTGTGAAGAACCTGCTCTGAAGTTATTCTCTGATTGTTTCATGGTGTAAAAGGTGCAGGTAGAAGTTATTGTAGAAAATAATGTTTTTAAGCTTTTATTTCGCAGGCTTTATTTGATTTATGGTTTGATACAGCACTGTTGGTTCTATCTCTTGTTGATGCTGTTGCTGTTGTTGCTACACGATTTTTCTTATTTCAGACTGATTTCAACTGCACTGACCTTACAAACCCAAACTATACTTTTAGTTTTCCTATGTTGTGATGAAAGCACTTTGATTCAGGCAAATAAGGATTGATAGATAATGTTTCTGAGGTCTCTTGCAGCATATCATCCTTTCATATTCATGCATATTTTCCACTGCCGTACAGTATTGATTGACATTTTACTACAGGGAATGTGAAGGATGCTTTTGGACCCTTTTGTGTTCTTGCTTCTTCATCCTCCAATTCTGCCATATAAAAAGTTTATTAGAGATATTATAGAGACATTAAGATTCCATATATTACTTTGTGAAATAAGATATTGAACTGTCTTAGAGCTAAACATGGAAACACCTGGTATATTATAAACTTTGTGTTACACAGACATAGTACAGTATAAGAACAAGCTATAAGCACAAATAAATTCTCTTCAGGGTGATTTCAGCCATATTCCCATTGAAGTTTACATTCAGTTAAACATAGGCTCAAATCATAGCTAATGATGCATGTAGCCACTTCTGTAGACCAAAAACTGTATTTATAATCCACACCAGTGAAAACTAATTTAACTTATGGATCACATTTCCATGTTCAGATGGGCATTTTAGGAAATGTACATGCTTATATTTCCCTCTACATCATTTCTTTGCTGGTTTATTTGTATCATGAAGTTTTATTTTACCGTTTGCATTATTTATTTATTTATTTATTCATTTTCAGTGGTAAATCTGTTCAGTTCAATCTGTACAGTATTATATTTATATGTAGTACAATGCAGACATTCTCTCAGTGTACTTTAATGCCACAAATGAAAGTGTGATTAAAGGTGTAGAGCAGAGCAAAAAAAAGAAAAAGAAATTGCACTGAGGGAGGCTCCATCTGATGATTTCAATTAGACACTGACTTCACATTATAATGACTCTGTTTTCATATTCACACGAATGTTGTAAAATGTCGAACCTATTTCACAGAATCATTTGATTACTCTGAAAAAAAAACATTTACAGTTTCAGACAGAGATCATCTGATAAATGTTCATGGCAGTTTTTTTTGACTGGTCTTCTGTGAAGAGTAAAACTGTATTCTGCTGATATGTGATGTAAATAAATGTTGCAGAAAAAAGTGGCCAAATTTGATATTTTCAGTGAGTGACAGGAGGAATTTTGTGGCTCCACCCATTAAAGTTTAACACAATCAAAACAGAAAACAACAACTTTATTTTGCATGTCATTTTTTTTTAATTATTCCCACGAATGCTTGCTGAAAAGTAAGTTGTATTTTGGCAGTAACTCCAGACAAACATCACATTCCCACGACACATTCAGTGAACTTGACTAAAAGACGATCTACATTATGCTAACACTCAATTGGAATAAATTAATTGGAGGCATCCCAGTGAACACTGCCTCCCTGCACAGCGATCAGTACCAAATTAGGTTCTTTCAAGGAACCTTCTCATAAATTAAAAATGAACTATGGGACCTGTAAGGTCTCATAAAATACTCTTAGCAATGGGGCTTCCCTGCTGCTTGAATGATCAAACATAGGGCATTGCAAAGTTAACACCTTTTCCTCAATATAAAACCAAGAAAAAGCCACATTTGTGTTGTATCATTTAAATCAACTCAAGGATCTGTAGCATTTTCCCTGCAACAATTGCCTCCCACAGCTTAACATTAGAATTCACCTCACCTCAGCTATAATTCATGAGCTTTTGGGGCTTTGATGGGAGGGGGTGACTTTATTTGACTCTCTGGGAAATGAAATCCTCCACTGCTGGTGGTCCTGGGAAGGTTATTGGGGCCCAAATGCTCTCCCCATGTCTTTAACCTTCACACAGCCAGGCTAAGGACGGCGTGGAACCAAGAGTTTTATTGAACTAGCTACACTTTGGTACGCTAATATCACTCAATTTCTCATCTATTGATTATTTTGTGCATCGTGCCTCCTCTGTGGTTTTCAAATGCGTACATACATACATTTTAGTGTTTTTCTCAGCATTTTGATTTCTGTGTGCTATGATTTATGCATTATTGACTAGAAAGCCTTATACACGCACCATTTTCTTACTGTGCAGGTACATGCTGTCCACATTTTCAGTTACTAAAATACTGCCTTCACCTGCCTGCACTGAAGCCTGATAAAAGCCTAATATAAAAGAGAAGATTAAGGTAATCCATTCTGTATTACACCCGTCTTACAAAGGCTGCTTTTGTCTTGTGGCGACAACTCCGGATTCCAGCAGAAGTCAGGTAATTTAGCAAAGATGAGATATGTGAAATGTGCAGCAGCAAAAACTCACACACACACACACAGTATGTAAAACACTCTGCTAGCTCCTTATCTGGTGAGCTAGTGCTGCATCTGTAATTATTTCTGACTACTTTAAAGCAAGACGCAGAATTTGACAGTCCAGTTGTGGCTATGATGAACCGATGATTGACTTGTAAGTGCCATAATAAGGTTTCCAAGTAACCATTTTCAATTATGTGCCGAACAATGCAGCAGTGCATTGTTACAGACACAATAGAGCAGCTCCCACTGGATGAGTCTTGCCGCACTGAAATTTACAATAATTTAGCCAAGAGATAAAAAAAAGAAAGAATGAAAAGAAAGACAAATGATTAACACAGTGATATCAGATGACTTTGGTGTTGTTAAATAATGATGGCAAGAGGAGCTGGACCTCAGTTATGTGTGTGAAGCTATTGCAGCTTAAACTCCGGGTGTATTAACAGCAAAAGCATCCTACAGCGTGAGGGCGCGCCTGTGTGACAGAGCATCATTAAGCCTGAACACAGAGGAGGAGGCAGTGGAAGGAGTCAGGGACTGACGATCACAGAGGGGAAGTGCCGACTGAAGATCTCCCAGGGTTTAGAAGCAGCAAAAACAGGAGATTATTAAAAATAATAAGGCCCACCTCTGCCTTGCTCTAATAACGTGTACTCAAACACACTCATATTCGGGCTCTGGCAGTGGAAATACTTCAGTTGATGAGGGACCTCAACTCATTTACTTTGTTTACTGTGTAGGCTAAGTGTATCGGAAATGAGGGGGGAAATTATCTATTCTGGTGTGAGCCGGAATTGTTTCAGGTACAGATCACAGGACTGACAAAGGACAGCAAGATCCACATCCTGAAGTTACCCTCAGTCCAGCCAGATACTGTACATAATATAATGAATCAGAGCTTAATGCCACTTAAATGAATCTAATCTCATTTATTTTCACTGTTTATTACTCATGAACCATCAATAGGCATAATTTTATTGATTAAATAGCTGAATGAAAATGAAATGCTATTAAATTCCATTAAACATCACATCAGATGTGATTGAGACCAAGCCTGGAGGAAAGCATGTTTATCCTAAATCTAAAGACTGAACGGTCAACCTGACACAGGCTACTTCACCAGACTTTTATTTTCACTCTAATCCACTTAAGTGTGCTAACACAAATCCTCATTCCAGTAAGTAGGGCCCATAAAGAAAAGTAAACACAATTAAGGAACCCCAAAAGTTACAGCAGTGCAAGAGGATATTAATCTGCAGCTGTGGAGAAGTTAACAGGCATCAGACTAGTGCTAAATACACTGGACCTCTGCACGGAGCCTGAACGCTGATTATTCCATTCCAGGAAGGATGTTTTATAGAGGGGTCAAAAAGATTGAGTCAGTGGAGGTGAGGTTGCACTGCTAGAAAACAGCTGTTAATGCAGTGAGTGGGCCACTGGCTTGTGATGGTTCGTGAGGCTCAGTAATCTCTGCTGTTTCTAAAAGAAATAAAAATGAGAGCACTGGTGCCCTCTAGTATTCAAAACAGTGACACACAGGAAGACAAAGCACTTGTAGAAGTAGGTATAATGAAAGAGAACGAGCTGTTTTTGGGAAATTAAAATAGCAAACATGACCATCAGGGTCAGAATTCAGGTTTTTGCAAAAGTCTTGAATACTTATTAATTAAGTTAATTGAAATCCAAAACTTTTCATTTAATGTTAATTAATTATCATCTTTACAAAATTTGTGACTGAGCAGCTTCTCTAATTAATTTAGTGTTCTTTAAAGGTGTTTCTTATTTAACTTTTCATTTCAGACATGGGTTAATTGTTATTTGATAAGTTAAATAGTCACAGAGCAGGAGATTATTTCCTGTCCGTCAATAAAATGTACCAGTTTCAAAGCTTTTATTTTTGAAAGCCAGCTTTCAACAACTGTTTGTTTCCTCACAGTGAAGTATACTGTGAACCCACATAGATCAAGTTCATTTTTACTATGAATAAACAGTTGGCCTTAATTTTTTTTGTGTTCTTGTGTTTATCATGAGAAGATGTTGTTGTTCAGTTCCACTAAAAAGAGAGGACAAAAGACACCACTTGTGTTTTGTGTCATTTGTCTCTGTGGTGTAAAAGGAAAGTCCTCTGATAGTGGGCTCTTGGCAAATCTTTGCTCCTGCGCTGACAGTGTTGAAACAAATTGTTTCACCTACAGTTCTCAACTGAGAGTTTCCATCAAGTGTGGCTCCACTGCAAAGGAGACTAGGTCTGTTTCTATCAGGAGCAGCAGAGCCAAGGGCTCTTCTAGGAGACTCTGTGTGGTGAAGAGACTCTTGTGTGAGTGATGAGTCTGCCTGAGGACAAAGGGCCAATGTTCTCAGGCCCTGGGATTGGCTCTAATGTGGTAAGGCACTATGGAGCTAGAATGAAGCCCTGAAGCTCTTTTCTGCTCATATATCTTCTTTATCAGTGGTCCTCCATGCAGTCATGGAGGGTGAGGACCATTTTGTCTGGCGTCTGATGGCACCTAAATCATTGATATCATCTGCTGGAGTCAGCAGGGTGAGATGAGGTTGGTTACTAGTTTTTGTTCAATGGAAAACCACTGTAAAAATGACAAAAATAACAGACCTGCTTAGATATATAAACACTGAAAAAATAATTAAATTATTGCTTAGTGTGCTGAAGAGTATGCTGTCCTGCAAATCTCAACATGTATTGTTTGAGCAAGTGACAAATAAAACCTTTGAATCTTTCTGTAAATAACTCATAAAGAGTTATAAAGAACGTTTTATCTTGTGTATATGTACTCTTTGATTTTAGTTTAGTATATTTTAAAGTAAAGCTTTAACATTAAATTGAAAATACAAATCTTATTAGGTTGCAGTTACGGTCTCCGTCCACATGGGACAGTGTTGCTCCTTCAAAGCTGCTGACTCGGCACTAGAAGAAATTTCACCGAACCCGGAAGCTTTCCCGACTCGGCCGTGATTGCTATTCATTCAGGTTGCTGCGATTTAAACCGGTCACTGTTGAGATATCCGTTCATATCGGGCGCCTGATATATTTACTTGTAGGTAGATTAAAGGAGAGCAAGCATGGCTGGTCGGCTGCCGGCTTGTGTTGTCGACTGTGGCACAGGGTAAGTGAGAAAATTGAAACGCTAGTTAGCGTTAGCCTGGCTTTCATTGACCACATAAGCGGCTGTCAAACTTCAGCTAACGCCCTGCTGTGTATGTGTTCAGCCTGAAAGGTGCTAACGTTACTCAGCTGCATCTAATTCCCTTTTTCATTCTCAGTGTGTCTGGAAAGATAGGTTTAATGCTACAAACGAGCGGACTAAAGTGCCTCACTGCCTTATTTTGTGTGCTTTTATTCTCAATTCTGCTTTATCATTGCAATTAGCTGCTGTTAGCTGCTGAAGCTAATGTTACTTCCTGGACAAACCTCATATCAGAGAGCATATTATCCAGATTATTTTGGCTGTTACTTGTCTGATTTTTTTTAGCAAACACTTTATCCAAAAGCAAAGCACTGTAACTAAACATTTATTCTCATTTTGTGCCCTTTTTTCAGGTACACAAAGCTTGGTTATGCAGGAAACACAGAACCACAGTTCATCATACCTTCATGTAAGTAAATCATAAAATAGCCAAAACCAGAAGCTTATTAAATTAGAATTATTTTAGCTGAAATATAAGAGTATAAATGTGCAAAACAGGTATTTATACTGTTAATCACGGAAATCATATTAACAGGTTTTGTTTTAATATTGTGAACTTTTTTTAAAATTTCTAAATTTAGACAACAGTTATAAAATGAGGTAACTTTCTGAGACATGAATGCATAGTTGGTTTTAACCCTCTTGTGGGAATGTGTTGACAATAAGGAAGATGAAGCCTTGTACACCTGAATTTAGCGTTAGTAGGTCTTCCCGCTAAAATGATAATGATGCTTCGTCCTCCTAATTTTAGCTCAAGATCATACTGTTACATTAGTTACGTGAATAAGGGGAATTTGTTATCTTGGATTGAACCATTTATTTTCATCAGTTTCAGCTATGTGTTTCCAGTTAAACACTCATTTAAATATTTTTGATCATCTTCAGGTATCGCAATCAAAGAATCAGCCAAGGTCGGGGACCAGGCTCAGCGCAGGATGATGAAGGGTGTTGATGACCTTGACTTCTTCATCGGGGACGAAGCCATCGACAAACCCTCATATGCAACAAAGGTCGGTATAGAGAGCTGAACTGTGTCAGATGTGGTTTTCCTGTGTGAAGCTGTCTGATGTTGTCCTCAGGACAGCATCAGTATTTACTCTTGTTTTCTCTTCTCGTTCCCAGTGGCCCATCCGTCACGGGATAGTGGAAGACTGGGACCTGATGGAGAGATTTATGGAGCAGATCATCTTCAAGTATCTGCGGGCAGAACCTGAAGACCATTACTTTCTCTTGGTAAGACCAGAACATTACATTATTACATTACATTTACATTATTAAGATTAGAACCTGGAATGCAGATCAGAATGAGCACTTCACATTAATATGAAATCTTGAGCCAGAGATGTTAGCATATTCAGATTATTGCACACAAAAAACATAATTTATTTCTAAAGATGTTACAAAAGTAGGGAATATGGGGAACATTTCATTTTAAGTCTGATGTGTAAACATGTTCTGTGGCATAATCAAGTTAAGTTTTGTGCTTCAGTCAAGTTTAACCTCTCATAAGTTCTAAAATGTAGAATAGCTGTTTTATATTCAAGCTATATTCAGGTCATTTTTCTGTGTCTCTCTCTCCAGACAGAGCCTCCCCTGAACACACCAGAAAATAGAGAGTACACAGCAGAGATCATGTTCGAGTCGTTCAACGTCCCAGGTCTCTACATTGCTGTTCAGGTAAAGTTTCCAAAACATTCCAGCAACTTTTTTTTTTGTTTTTTGCTGTTGAAAGAATTAGATTTGACTCCTTCCACTCAGAATGTTATGTGATTCGGGCAGTGTTTTAATGGGGAAAAGTCTGTTTTCACTTCCTCTTTTTAAGTTTCGCAGTCTCTCTGATTATTTCCTCTTGATTTAAATACTTCAGTTCGTTATTCTGTGTTTCTGAAAGCTGTATAAATTGTACCACAGTGTTAAGTGTTATATTATAATGTGGTGTGACTGTTTGCTGTAGTTATCATGCACGACAGTGAATCCTTACTTGCTTACTTGACCCTGATTTTCTGACCTTGCTTTTTAGGACACAAATTTTTTTTTTTTTTTTTAATATTTGTATTTTCTGCTTCAGGCTGTCCTGGCGCTGGCTGCCTCCTGGACATCCAGACAGGTTGGAGAGCGAACACTGACGGGGACTGTGATTGACAGTGGAGACGGAGTCACACACGTCATCCCAGTGGTTGGTGTCACTTTTTTTTTTTTTTTTTTTTTTTTTCCTGGGATTACATTTTTGTTTCTTCCTCATTCTCAGTCTTAAACTTGTGCTTATTTTTACGTTCCAGGCTGAAGGCTACGTCATCGGAAGCTGCATTAAGCACATCCCCATCGCTGGTCGAGACATCACGTACTTCATCCAACAGCTGCTGAGGGAACGAGAAGTGGGGATACCTCCAGAACAGTCTCTGGAGACGGCTAAAGCTGTTAAGGTCAGGAGTAATTTCTGCTTTTCTTCTATTGCATGTTTGTGTTTTTGTTTTTGTTTTTTTACAGTAAAAGTAGCCTCAAAAGCTGCCTATTTTTGATCCTTTATAAGAACGAGACAATACAGGAAGAACATCAGCCCACACACACAGCATCAGCGTGGTCGGTTAAGGGAGGTTATGTTCTTGCATTTTGAGTCATTCTATGTGTCTGGATTTAAATCTGCTTAAAGAAGGCACAAGAAAAGGAAGTGATACCTTCAACAGATGATAGTGGAAGTTATGGTGTTCTTGTCACTCCCGTGTATTCCTGAGTTAGGCCACTAGAGGTCAGCACAGCTACAGAAACTTTTAATTTTCCTTTTTTTTTTTAAACAGTACTTAATAAACACAGCTGCCAAAATGTCTCCCATTGCTAATAAGCATATTATAATAATCATTGAACGATATTGTTTTGTTTTTTTAGGAGCGGTTCAGCTATGTCTGTCCTGACCTTGTTAAGGAGTTTAACAAGTACGACACTGATGGGTCCAAGTGGATCAAACAGTACACGGGCGTCAACGCCATCACCAAGAAGGAGTTCAACATTGATGTTGGCTACGAACGCTTCCTCGGGCCTGAGATCTTTTTCCATCCTGAGGTATGATATGTTGTTTTAAGAGATTGTTTGTGAAAATTTTTAATTTAGAATGAAAAGGTATTTTTAAGATCACACCCCAAATAAATATCTTTGTTACCAGCAATAATTTCAGCTGATTTTTGTGAATGATGTGTTTTATTTGGTCTCGTCCAGTTTGCCAACCCAGATTTCACTCAGCCAATCTCAGAGGTTGTGGATGAAGTCATCCAGAACTGTCCCATCGATGTCAGGCGTCCACTGTACAAGGTACAGAAATCCCTCTGCATCTACTAATGGTGGTGAGTTAGTCTGTATCTATGTTTTTGCTAACTTGTGCTTGTGTCACAGAACATTGTGCTCTCCGGAGGCTCCACCATGTTCAGGGACTTTGGCAGACGCCTGCAGAGGGACCTCAAGAGGACTGTGGACGCTCGCTTGAAAATAAGCGAAGAGCTGAGTGGCGGCAAGTTGAAGGTGAGGAAATAGCAGCGAAGACTAATCCACCACCTTGTTTTTCAAATTGCTTATAACACAAGATTAGTATTTTATGTTGTTGTGGCTTCATTGTTATTGCACATACTGTGATATTGACTGAAAAGGTTCACAGGAAGTAGTTTTGGTTTTTTTTTTGGTCTTTTACTTAAAATATTGAGTGTGAATCTCTTTGTTTTGTTTGCAGCCCAAGCCCATTGATGTGCAAGTCGTCACTCATCACATGCAGAGATACGCTGTATGGTTCGGAGGATCAATGCTGGCATCTACTGTGAGTATCAGAACAGTGTTTTCAGCCTCTCTAACAACACATAATCGTTCCTCCTGCAGCTTTTTTGTATGTCTTGTTGATATTAACAAATAATTGACAATAGAAAGAGTGTGCACCACAGACTGCAGTTCACACTCACATGTTTTTTATTTATAAAATGTAAAATTAAAATACGTATGGTTTCTGTTTTGGCAGCCTGAGTTTTACCAAGTGTGCCACACTAAGAAGGATTACGAGGAGATTGGGCCGAGCATCTGCCGCCACAACCCCGTGTTCGGAGTCATGTCTTAGGCCCCGGAGGAGCATGTTCAGCGGAGGCCGAGGAAAACGGGGGAAGCGCCGCAAGACCTCACATGCTGTGGAAGTCCCATGAGCCTTTGCACAGATGCTCCGACAGACCTGTTCATTCAGATATAGAGCGACAGTGGACCAAACAAACTGCCAAAACAGTGGCAATATCCTCGCAAATTAGAGGACAGAGGTGACTCAGCCCAAAGGATCCTCAGATACAATGTTTACTGCAAGTAGGTTAATAATAGGTGATAAATCTTTCATTTCTTTGTGCCTCGTATATGTACTTATTCTATCCTCACAGGGTTGTAATATGTAATTAATCAACATGAGTCCTGTATAAATGCACTTCTCTGTGTATAAGTTGGGTTCTTACTATATGTTATATACTCTAAAAAAAAAAAAACCTTAGGGGTTCTTTCAAGAATCAGGACATGATTAGTTAGATCACTTCCACAAACATCATAGACTAAAACACCTTTTTGATCATTACGTCATCAAATGGGTGCAAACATCGTAAAAAAAAAAAAAACCTTTCACCTGACATACTTACCATTCCCTATTTTCTTTCTTCTTTGTGGGTGTCTCTCTCTTTTTTTTTATTTTATTTTTTTAATGTTCCCCAGTACCTGGAAGAAATAAATATTTGAATACAGGTGAAAATAGAGCAGGTATTAAAAAACAAACCCTCAAACATTGTAAATCTGTTCAGATAATTTTTACGAGGTTTCACTGAGACACGTCCTGTCTTCTTTTGTCCTGCAGCATTGTGACCCATCGTCACCACTTTCCTTTGACCTTTTTATTTGTATTAATCATCTCTTCAACAGCCTTTCTTGAAAAAAAAAAAAGTTGTATTAATATATGAACATGCAGTTCGAATGACTGTTGTTGGACCATCACTGTTGCCTAGATCTCAGTTATACTGGATAGCCTTGTACTGTACCAAATCTGGATTTCAATGCTGGCATTCCAATAAATGCCAAGGAGATATTTCTACAGTTGTAATTTCTTCTTTTTTTTTTCCAACTTGCACTTTCAAAAATTGCATGATAATCTTTGGGTTGGAGGGGAAAAAAAACCCACGTCCTCCGTGTTAAATGTGGCATTAGTGCATTAGTTTGGATAGAAAGACCATGTCTCCTGCAGAGAGGACAAAGGTGCTCCTTTTCTTGGCTTTGTTCTTCGGAGCAGTGGGTGTTCTGTTCATGCTGCTCTCCTGTGGGACAGAGTACCGGCTGCTGGCTGCTGAGTCCTGCAGCATTAGAAGTCTCATTGTAAGGTCTTTTGATAGGTCAGTCACACACCAGATGGCCTCTCTGGCTGAGACTCGTCTTCTGTCAGATGTTGAAAACCCAACTGATTTATTTACTGATTGGATTCCTCCTCTTTATGATGATGATGATGATGATTGGCATGCTCCGTCATCTGGGTCTTGTTGGCCATTTTTCTTTCCTCTAGTCATCATATCTCTGGAGTGTGGGCCCCAGCTTCTCGACACTGAGACTTTAGAGGGAAGACAATGCCAAGGCAAAGGTCGAGTATGCAATAACATATATTTCTTGATTTTCTCCCACAGCAGCACAGGTGTGACCGTAAACCATAGGTGAAACCTAACCAGTAACCACAGGAGATTTAAAATTGGCGCCCTTTAATACTGCGTTCTGGTAGGTGTGATTGGGTGCATACATTTACAGGTGTCACCAAATAAACAACATTTCAACATTTACCGGACTCCCCCCTTCCTCGTCCAGGAACGCTTTTAACACTGCCAGCTGATCCAGCGGACTCTTTTCGGTGACGCACCCCGGAGTGAAAACGAACAGGTAAAGGTAAGCATTAACCCTAACTTAAACAATATCAAACGCAAATCCCGTAATAAAAAGCGCCTTCTGTTATTATCGTACATTGTCAAGTTATTTATAAAACGTAATTAACACCAAACCCACCGTGTACAATCTTTACAATACCATAACCCAACAGTCATGGGTAACGAGGTCCTTCGTTACAAGAGTGTAGTGCAATACATACGGTAAAGATTACATCTTCCACAAATCTGGGAGAACTGTGGAGTTTGTGCTGATGTCAGCTACTCTGAATCCACAGGAGATCCAGCTAAGGAGATTTAGATGAACCAGGATGCAATGCTTTGTCTAGTCAGACATATATTGAAGTAATAAATTGCGGTTACTCTCCTCATGCTGTTTTGTAGATTCACATTAGGCCTGATGGTATTTTATATTTAATCAAAATGCTTTTTCACTTCTTTTTCTTTTCTTTTTTTAAGCAGCAAACCAGGCTGGGCATCCTTCCAAGCCCTTACTGTACAAACTGACTTCATTTCATTGAATTATGCTCAGTGATTTCCTGACGTGGACTGCTCTCCATTTGTCTTGTCTCTGTCCATCCCCTGGCCGTTTCACAGAATCGATGGCTGTCTGGAGGGAGTGAGGGACGTACCGTATCTTATGGCTGTCTTGTTTTTTCCACTCTCCCTGAGGTAAGAGGATGATAGAGCCAAACAAAAAGGCCTTGTGTTTTCACCCTGTGTTTGTATGCAGTACCATGGCCAGGCTTCTTGCCAAGGTCTCCTCCTCTTGCCCCCACACTGCAAAAGCAAAAGACAAACCAGAGCAGCCACCACCACCACCGCCCCTGCTCCCCTTGCACCCTCCTCTTTCTGTTTTTCCCCTCATCAGTGAGCTGGCAAACACAAAAGAAGGCAAAGAGGTAGAGTCCCTATGAACGTGGTCAGATTAGACTGAGGCGATGATGAAGATGACCGGGCAGAGGTGAAGGCTGAGGAGGAGGATTTGAGGAGAGAAGTAGGAGTGGTTGTTATTTCACGGACAAGATACCGTGCCCTCTGCCCCTGAGCCAACGCCAGCTGGGGATGAGGAGTGGCATCCTTTCGCTTTATCTCTTTTGGTTTTCTTATGCTTTCAATGAGACCATTGTATGTGCTGGAGGAAGGATATGAGGTCCTATTTGGCTGTCATTGACATGTAAAAAGAGTGTGGCGGTGACAGCTGATGAGATCAGTAGCCTGTAATTAGCTGAGAATGTAGGATAGACTCTCACTCCCCTGTGCCAAATGTGCACACACATCCAAAAATGTAGGAGTAGCCACATATAAAGATCAAAAAATAGATTAAAAACACCAAACTGCCAAGTCTTGCCTGTAGGTAATATTATGAGTTATCTGTTAGACTACGTGTGAGGTTTCACACCGACCTAAAGCTTCTCTGGGTGCTATAAATCTAAAAGGCATGAACCAAGTGGTCTGGCCTGGGGTGGCCCACATGTTTAAGAAAAAAAAAAAACATAAATAAATAAAGCCCCGGAGTACAGCTGAGACATTCATCCATGGGATACACAGGTGTGATAAGCCCAGTCTCATCACACCTCATAAATCACAACAGTACTGAATGAAATGAATAAATGTACTGAAGAGTATGTTACTGTGTTTTTTGGGTAGATGTCATCCAGAGAACACCAGGGCTGTAATGGAGATTAAGGCCATGTTAATACAGTTTAGCCACCTTCTTATTAGCAGAGCACATTTACAGGCCGGTTTTTGTCTTTGTTAGACACACAGAACTTCATTGACAGTGGCACACAGCAGGAATGATGTGCATCAAAAATCATTTAAGCGAAGCCAAACATATTGTTTGATCCAAATTTATAAATAAAAAATTGACTTAAGGGGTCAAGTCAACCAAATTCTAAAAATCTCAATATCACCTAGTTTTGATTCTGGTTTTATTTAAACCTGTTCACTGATTTTAGGCTCTTTGATGCAGCGTAAATCAAATGAAAATCAGCACAAGATTGAAAAATTACACTTAAAAATTCTACAAGAGCAGACAGCATCCTTGTTACCCTGGAAGACTTTGCTGTCAGCAGCTTTTATGGGGACTGTTTCCTCTTTAGAATCTAGTCCCTTTGTAATTTAACGCCAACATGCAACTCCCCCTGAAACCACAAATTGTTGTTTTTACATTTCTCTTTCCTCACGGCTTAAACAAAATACAAGGTGTTAATCAGTCAGCTTCAGAGGTGTTGAAAGGTGTTTTTTTTTTTTCATTTTGGACAGAGCCAGGCTAGCTTCCAGTCTTTATTCTAAGAGATAGGTTGATATCTTCTCATCTCAGTGTTAGAAAGAAAGCAGATAAAAGTATTTCCAAAACAAGTGAAATATTCCTCCAGTGCAGCTTTGACGAAGTTGAACTCTGAATCCTGGCTTTTAAAGGTAATGAAGCAGAGAGGTAAATCAAAAACAACACGGACCTCAATCCACACTGTTATGCTATTATTCTCGGCTGTCCAAAGGGCCTCTTACTGGAGGACAGCGTATGTGCGTGGGGTCGAGGGGTACCAATAGACAAGTTACCGTGGTGATTAAGCTCCTCTTTCATGCTGAAGGTGGGCCTTCCCTTTGAAACGGAGGATCTGGGCATGTGTCAAACCACCACAAGGGTCTCAGCGCTCGCTCAAAAACTGGCCGATGACAGTTGCTGTTAGGAGATGAGAAGAGCCATCTCACTGCAGAGGACACCGACCTGCAAGAACCAGCTCTCCCATGGGAACCTGTGGAAGCTCCTCGTAGCCCCTTTGTGTCCCTCCTCCCCTTAAAACTGGTGCCTCTTCCATCACCCTTCCTGAGCTTTCCAATGAACTCTTTGATGTCCTGGGATCTGGACAGCCGTGTGCATGGAGGACTGTTAGCCTGTAGGGGGAGGTAGCTTGGAACGATACCCACCAATGGAGAGCTGGAGACAGACAGACTCAAAGAGAGGGACAGGTACTTCATCTTAGATTTAACTGTTAATGGTTTGCATTAACCCAAAGAAAGGAGTCTTCCCATGTTAACAACTTGCAAGTGTTTATGACATTGAGGCAGTTGTGTGATTACGCAGTTGGTGTGAGTATTAAAATCCTGTGCATTAAATTTAGGTTTAATAATTATTGCCTTGATAATTCTTAGCAATATAACCTCACAGCCCTCGTGGGAATCCGTTCCAGCCCATCACATACTGACTGTGAGACCTAACAATGCAACTCAATCACACGGCTGCAAACACAAGTGGTGTGAATATTAGCGTCTCGGAATCAGCTCCCATTTCTGTGATCTTCCTGTCTTTATGGAGTCTGCTGTTTATGGAGATGCTCCATCTTCATCTTCATACACCACTAACCAAACACTCTGATGTGAATGGAGCACCCCCTTGTGACAAAACTGTAGAGTTGCTATTTACCAAATGCCTCCTGTGCTAATTTTGATTATTCAAAACTGAAACAGTTTCTTATGAATAGATTTTATTGAGCAAACAGCCCCACATAAAGAGAACAAACAATATCCTTAGTTTTTATTTTGAGATTGTGAATACACTGTTATGTAGTGAAAGGCAAGTCAGACAGCGTTGTAAAGAATTATGACAGTTTATGTCAATTATGGCCACAATACAAGTGGAGTGGTCTGCCTGACAAAGAGCTTTATACTTGCCACAGATGAAACATATTTTACAGCTTATTTAGTATTATCTCACTGACATTTCTAAATTCCCTGCACCGGAGCCAAATGAATATCACAGAGGCTTTCACAAATTGAGAGCAAAGTCTGTAAAAATAAATTGCTTTAGAAGCTAGAAGTTATGAAATGTCACCAATAAAAAATAATCTTAAGTAATAAAAAGTGCCAATGGTTGTATTTGCTTTGTTGTATTGTGCGTTTCCATCTCATGAATCTCTTTCACTCTCAGTGAAAGAGATTCATCAGTGTTACTGAAGGAGCAGCAGCGAACATGTCCACACACTGGTCTCATTACATGTGCTCTGGATGATTCTGCAGACAGTTGATGAACTCTTTCACCTCTTTGCCCTCAAAGCAGATCTGGTAGACGGCTGAAAACAGAGGAAACCTAAAGGAAAGAACAGATACCAGTGTAATTGAATCACTGCAAAATATCAGTAATGCATTTTAATTCACTCTTATTACTTTTATTTGTAATATTGAAATTAATGTGCAAAAGGGGAGAAACTTATTAAATGTTATTGTTAATTTAATTATGTTGATCACAATATCTGGGACAAAACATTACTATTCAGACATTACTACAACATTACTATTCATGTGTTCATTTCTGTGTCTTAGCACTGAGGTCATAGTTTGTACTGGACTGCATTAAACTAAGGTGTTTTATTATATGAATAGGGAGGACAAAAAATTAAAAACACCTCAGTACAATGCGGTCCAACGCCACAATCAATCGTGGCCTCAGTAATAATCATATAATTAAATTTACACATTTCTGTCAGTGTCAACAAAAGCTGAACATTATAAACTTTGTAAATGTAGAATTTATAGCTGAGCAATAAAATGTGGAATTAAAGTGATGGGTCTTAATATAACAACATTTAATGTCCAAAAGACTTTGACATGGTTGAAAAATGTAATTCTGAAGAGCATTTTTTTTGAGTGGACTCACTTGTTGACCATGTTGTTCTTTTTTAGGATCTTGTAGACCTCAGTTGAAGTCTGTGGACCCTGAAGCTTCTGGCCGTTGAGCATTTCTGCCTCCAGTTCACCAATGGACTGAAGAACCAAACATACAGAAACACTTTTAATGTTGGTAAGTGACATATTCTTTATATCTTCATCTCCTTCTCTATTGTTGTTAAAGTAGAACACAGAGTTTTGGAGCCATGAATCATTTCATCGTTTGATGTACTCTAGTAGATGTTTTGCTCCGGAGCTCGGTCTTAGCCCTTTAGCTTGCTGTCTGTTCAGTAAAAAGTAGACAACTACTTCTATCCTACGCATCAAACTTTTTTTAAAAAAGTTGTCTGATTCACCTTGGACGTCGTGACAAAGGCCTCAGCGACTTTACGGTTTCTTCCGCCGTAGCAGGTGGTAATGAGGTCAGCCACGCCGCAGCTTTCAAGGAAGGTGGAGGAGCTGACTTGGCCTTTGCAGAACAGTTTGGCGAAGGCGACCATTTCCATCAGACCCAGCCTGATCACCGCCGCTTTGGTGTTGTCGCCAAAACCAAGGCCGTCGCAGAATCCAGCTCCTACTGCCACAATATTCTGGCATTAAAAAAATACAAAAAACATTTTTAATGCAAAAAACTACTACTTCATATTCACAGTATGGGATTGTCTTTACCTTTAAGGCTCCACACAGCTCCACTGTATCGCTCTCATGTACAACAGTGATGCGAAAGTTGGGAGTCTGAAGCAGCTCTTTGAAGATGTGGCCGCTTGCCTCATTTTTTGCCCCTGTGGTTTATTAAAAAGAAAAAGAAAACAAACACAACGTCACTCAATGACAAACTACTGTTTCCTGTTGTTTGGCAACCACACTGCAGCAAATGGTAAAATTCTGTGCAGTGAATGCTAAAATAACTTAGAAAGTCTAACCGATGGTGGTTTCACAGAACTTCTCATCTGCCACCTCGTTAGCGATGTTGGCCCCCATCAGTACGCTGACCTCAATCTCCAGTTTTTCTCGGATGATATCTGAGATGAGCTTCAGTCCATCTGGTCCCTCATCTATACCCTGGATGACAACAACCAATGAGAGAGAGAGAGAGAGAGAAAGAGTTTCTGTACTATACGCAGTGCACAACCTCCGGCTTGGACAGAGTGGCGGCCTTGATAATAGATTTGTGTCAGAGTCGAGATTTTCTGTGTTGCTTAACTGCGACATCCTGTGATGCTGTGGTCACAGAAAAATATGAAGTAAGGTCAGGCGACAGTTTCCTCTTTTTGCAGTCAGGAAATCTTACTTGAAGAACAATGACAGGATCTTACTTTGATGAGCGATATCCCAATGGTTCCCTCTATGATGTGAGGCTTAATCTGATCGCACAGTTTGCCAATGAACTGGTGCGGGATTACAAAGACGAGGATCTTTGCTCCTTTGACAGCTTCTACGATGTCTGGAACAGCAATCTAGTGAGGCATCAAAACAGGACATATCAACAACGAGAGCTGACTCCAGCTTCTACTGTTTTGTCAAACCTGTTGAGATGTACCATCTCTTGTTTTTAAAATATCCTTTTTTAAAATATCCTAAGTTTTTCCTTTTCACTGCTATTATTAATAATAGTTTAGAGCAAATGCTTAGGTAAACATGATAAACATCAATAACAACAACAAAAAACACAATACATATAAATGGTTCTTTTCTGTATAATTCTTAAAGGACACAAAGCAACCCTTACACTGCATCTGATTACACAGCTAAGGCAGGTAAAGTAGATGACACAGAAGATAAGTGGGTCAAAGTTAAGTCTTATCGGTTTGAATGTCTTACTGTACAATCAAAGCATGCTTCAAGATTGCAGTGAATGGCACAACCTGTCGACACACAAGATGGGCTGTGCAATCAAAAGATAACGCTGCTTATCAAAACTCCTCTAAACCGGAGCTCTTACCACATTCTTAGGCAGCTTGTGGCCCGGTAGATACTTGACATTTTCATGCTCTGTATTGATGATCTCTGTGAGCTTCTTCCCATCGATCATTTCTTCATACACCCACATGTTCACCATTGGGTCAAAGCGGTTGGATGCTTTGACGTTGTGACCGATGATTTTGGCGATGGAGGAGCCCCTGGAGAGAGTACAGGACATGATCAGATAATCAGTGGGTGAAGCAGAAAGTCTCACTGAATCTAAACACCACCTAAAACATGACACAGCCAGGAACTAAATTAAAAACCAAGCACTGGTATGCATTTTATTTTATATTCAGGCTACAACGTTTGTATAAAGTTCAACAAAATTGAAAGCAAAACAGGCAAAGTTGTGCAGAAAAATGAGGAACAACTAACGTACAATGAGTGCAGTCTATAACCTCGCTATAGAGGCACATTCACATTGTAAAAATGTTAGAATGGCCTAATAAAGACCTAATATTAGTACATGGCGCAGGAAAACTTTCCATCAAGTATTAAAAGGTCTTTCTAACTCAGTGGCACTTAAATCCACCAGAGTAAAAAGGCCACTAGCTCCACTGGCTCTTAACTTCATGTTGCAGCTTGCAGCTTAATTCCTCAGGTTGCCATAGATGTAGGCTTTCAAGGAATGTGGAGGAGCGTCCAAAGGCTTGAACAACAACAGCAAATTTCCTGAGGATATTGCAAGAATTACATGTTGCCGGTGTGAGACTAAATCAGCAAAGTAACACAGTCCGCGTTGAGTTAAGAGTTAACTGCATACTTCCCGGCGCATAAACTAAAAAAAAAAAACAAAAACGTTTTTGTTTCTGAAAGATGCGACCAAAATACACATGAAAAGTTACCAGTTCCCAGATCCAACGATGCAAACTTTCTTTCCAGGCATTTTGGCAGTGGTTAATCGTACAGCTCGGCTACAGTGAAGATCCTGATCTTCTGTTTGTCGCTCGTCTATAATAACTTCCTCATACGCCCTATAAATTTCTGCTCGGTTCACTCCTCCCCTCGCTCGCTACAGATACACATCTTGTTTCAGTGAAAGCCACAAAAAAAAAAAAAGACGTCTTGACACGTTTATAACACTTCTTTTTCCTTTTCCACACGCATTATAAGATGTACAATTCACTACTGGGTTTACTTTATAAAGCTGAATGGATGCACTGAGTGTTCAAAGGAGATAGGAAAACCTAATGCATGGTGCATTAATGTTTTAGCTGTCATTTATTATTAAATATTGACTGGAAGTATGGGAACCGGCCAGTTGCACTGTTATATCTTAACCTCGCCGACCGACGTCAAACCGGACAGAGCATGTAACAACTTCCGGTCAAGAATTTATTACTATTTTTTTTCAAAACAAAGCACATTTCGAGGAAATCACAAGTCCTACACATTGTTTAAACAAATAGACAAGCTGTCACATAAACATTGAAATGCATAAATGTGTAGTGAATATGTTGTGTGCGAAAAATTAAATAAAGGTTAAAAAAGTACACAAATACATTTAAAATATGTATTTATTTGTTTTCTTATGTACTTGTTTTATTGTTCAGCTGAGATATCACCAGTATCTACACAGATACAGTTATTAATAATAATAATAATAATAATAATAATAATAATAATAAGGCTTTGACTTAAAAATACAGTCAAGATTTTTTTTTTGTGAATGAATGCAGTCAGTCACATATTTTTCCCATTTACCACAAACGGTATTAATAGCTTGACATTAGCAATTAAATGTTTCTATGTCAACTTAAGCAAAAAGGTTAGCAAAATATGACATGTTTAAAATATTAGTCAGTCAGTGAGAAAACCATTTAAAAAGCAAATTTGAAAAATAGTTTAGTTCCGTCATAACGTTATGACCGTTTTTCATCGTGGAAGCAGGTTTGTTAGATTTATGTGACCGTTTTTCTTTTTTAGTTTTTATTATTAATTTTATTGTTTTTTTTTTTGTAATTAATCGTGCACGGAAGCCTGTCCTTGTGAGGGAGTCACATGACTGTTTTCCTGCCAAAGCAGTAAATATCAGGCGAGCTAGCAGGCACAGGCTAACCAGCTATTCCCAGGTATCAGAAAAGAAGACCATGTTTTATCACATCTTATTAACTTAGGGGTTTAATAGTCCGGGGTCTGTTGGGTGTGTGGTGCGTTTCGATAAACGATGAACCGACACTTTCACTCTGTATTATAACGGAGGGTCGTAACACTTGGATTAAATCTGTGGTGATTTAGCTTAGCTAGCTTCACGGGTTAGCCTAACGCTAGCAAGCAAACGCTAGCGTCCAAAAGGGGGTTTCGTTGCTAGTGACTATGCAAACGGAAACCACGGCAATAAGAATCACGGAAAACGAAGGCAAGCTGGATGTATTTCCCCAGAACAGGACCCCAAGCTCGGGGAGAGCAAGTGCCAAAAGCTGGCAGTATAGGTGGGTGGCTGGTTATCCTGCTAACGCTCAAACATATAACCTAGTTTGTTCATTTAAGGCGTATTTTGTGTATTCACCGTGAGTCATAAGCATCATAAATGTGAAATACCTATTGTTCTTTTCTTTTTATAAGTGGTGTGTCAACATGTATTTGCACTCTCCATTGACTGCCTAATTTGTTCGTAAGTTATGACTTAAATTAGCTTTCTAATCAGGTCGCAGGTGACAATCAGGTCGCAGGTGACAATTGAATCAGGTTGCCCCTTCGAGCAAATCTGTCGCCAGTCAAAGGTCTATGACTAATTTGTGTGTTACCTTTGTGTGATTATGGGTGTGTACTCGGTCCAAGTGTCTTAACAAGTGCTCTTTGTCTCCTTTTATTTCATGGCAGTGATCACATGGAGAATATTGATGGCTACTTGATGAAATACACCAACCTGGTGACAGGGTGGCAGTACAGGTGACTTTTTTTAAAACTTATGTTTGATGTTATGTCAACCTAAAATATATGTGTGAGTAAAAAGAGGGGACTGTCTTAAAGGAATTTACCAACCACTTCATTAGTTCATTATTGTAATCCAGACTAATCCACTTCAAGTAATGCCACAGTGATTTACACAGTAGACAGACATTGATGTTTCTGCTGTTGTTTTCAGGTTCTTTGTTTTAAACAATGAGGCGGGTTTGCTGGAGTACTTTGTCAATGAGCAATCGCGGCCACAGAAGCCCCGCGGCATGCTCCCCCTGGCAGGTGCCGTCATCTCCCCCAGTGACGAGGACTCTCATACCTTCACTGTCAACGCTATCAGTGGGGAGCAGTACAAGCTCAGGGGTGGGTACTTCTTGACATTTATGTCCTAACATGGTTCTCTCTCAGACAGTGCATCCTGTGAGCTTGTTGTTTCAGCCCTTAACAGTTGAGATTATGTGCTCCTCTTTGAGCTTTCACTCCCACCTTATTGCTGCCTGTCAGCTCAATTTTTAACTCCAGGCTTCCTCTTATCACCATCCATCAGGTTCATACAGTATTGATCTGGATGGTTTCCATTATCTTCTGCCGGTGAGGCAGAGGCACACAGGCACTGGTGCAGCAAGATCATCCTAGAGTAACTGTAACAAGGTTTTTCTTTCTTGTTTTTCTTTTATGTGTGTCCCTCAGCCACCGATGCCAAAGAGAGGCAGCACTGGGTGAGCAGACTGCAGATCTGCACACAGCACCACACAGAGGCCATGGGGAAGGTAAGACAGTTAATATGTGTGGTGCACACGTGAGCACAAATTGACAGAGCTGCATGTTAATGCTTGCAAGGATCAGTATATATTTATTTATATACTGAATGGCTGCTGTGCTTTACTTTGATTTTAATACTTAATCTGTTTAATACTGTTTTAAACTCGGTGTGCGATGATTCAGATAAAACATGTGACTCTTGCATAGAGCGGATGTGAACTGGACAGTTTTCACTTTCCTGTTTTCCTTCCTCACATGCCAAATGAGCAATCGTACAAAGCCAGCCGCAGTGCAGAAGTCAGTACAGCTGTGAAATATTAATGTTTATGTAAAAATGTATCAGGTTTTACCCTGTGTGTAAGCACAGTAATCACTAGTATTGATCTGGATATTGATCTGCACACTACTGCACTGCCCACCACCTCTTTTAATGGTCTCGAGATACAGGAGAACTCCCCAAGGTGCTCTCTTTAGCAGTGGCTTGAAATAATCAGCAGCTAAAATTACAATTTGTCAAAAGATAAGACAAGATGATTCTTATGGCAGATGTATGCATTGTAACTGGAACTCTGAAATTTGTCAAACTGTAATTTGCACGCTTTAAAACGTGTAAAGAAAACTGAGCTAAACCATAAACATTGTCTAAGACCCTAACGTTTTTTTTAAAAATGTTGTTCAGAGTAATCCCCCACCCAAGTCCCGGAGCTACTCTATGGCATCACAAGGCAGCGGAAGCTCACCAATGTCCCTACGCCGGCCCAGCCAAAACCCTGCCTCCATATTCGGCTGGTCACAGGTCCACAAGGGCTCGTCACTCTACTCCAGCAAGAGGTCCCTGCTGCCAGACCACCTCATGGACGCCAGAGAGGTACTGCAAGCTAGGGACACACTGTTAGCATGACTCACAAATTTGTTGATGTTACACAAATGTGCTGTAGTTATATCTGTTAACACAATTCACATGTCAGGACTGAAAAATGTTTTTTAAATGACAGATACATGACAATACCGCTAGTAAGGAATAAATGATTGCATGTTCAGTTGTGTTGTAAAGATGCTAAGAAAAGGCTTAGTTTGAAGTTTTTGCTTACGTCATTACACTGTGACCACCACACTCATTACAGTGTACATGTAGCAGGGTACAAGATGGACACAGGCAAAATAAAATTAAGGACAAGTTTTAGTCTGCTGTTTGGCAGAAACTGAGATGCAGCTGATCCAATCAAAATGTAGTTAGATTTTGATCTGTCTCTGGGAGGTTTGATTTATCTGTTATGCAACTGAGCTGCAGCAAGAGGCATAAAAACATCCAGATACATATATTAATAAATTCCACAAAAATAAGATAAAATGAGTCATAAATATTACAGTTAGTCATCATAATGTGCGAAGAAGAATTGTATGTGCTGGAAAAAATTAGGCTGGCACTCTGCTCTCTTTAAGGAAGTACAAGCAAAAGTATGTTCTTACAAGACGTGCAGTTGTACAGGCAGAATGTTTTGGACTTGGTTCATAGTAGGGCTTTAGATTTTTCTCAGCTTCACTTTGACCCATGTGGGTGATGCAGATTGTCCACAAGAGGGTGCTGTTTTCTTTCTCATCAGTAGACCACAGCAGGACAGTTGGGATCAATCATAGAGATAGAGATAGAGAGAGAGAGGAGCTTGATGCATGATGGGAAGTCCACCGGCAGCCTATAGCATCTTAACTAGTAGATGGTTCAAGCAAAGCCTGAGTCAGAACTAACTATATGCTTTATCAAAGAGGAAGGTTTTATCAGGTATGTAAAAAGTAGAAGGTTAAGGGGTCATATTTCAGTGCTTGTTAATTTTATTGTTTCTAAACACACACACCCCCCTCCCCACCCCCAATCATGATTCCCCTCCAGATGATGAGCCAGGCCCAGGGCCAGCACAGAGACCTGATCCAGAGTATCGAGGGCTTGCCCGCAGCCCCTGGCATCTCCCCTCTAGACCAGGATCTGCTGATGCTCAAGGCCACTTCCATGGCTACCATGAACTGCCTCAACGAGTGCCTGCACATCCTACACCTACAGCAGGTGGCCAGGCAGAGAGGCTCCCTGGGAGGTCAGTAGAGGACTGTTTGTGTGTGCTGTTTGTACATTTGCTGGTTATACTAACAACAGTAGATGTATGCCCAACCACTTTTTTCAGAAGTGAGCATTTCAGCTATCAGACTGTGCAGACTAAGTGTCTTTGTCCTCTAAATAAGGTGGTTCAGTGCTGTGACATGAATCCACTTGCAGTCCAAATGCAGCCAATCTAGACAAACAGTTTGAGTTGGCTGGACAGTGGAATTATTTTGCATTATTGATAAGGAACAGTACCTATTCTTACCACCTGTCTCGAAGGTAATTAGATCTCAGATGGTTAAAATATCCATCAGCAACACTTCGAGGACAGGTTGCAGCTCTAATACAGCTTCACATGGACAAACGTGCTGTAGCGTGTTAGAGAGAACCCAGAGTGAAGTGTCTGACTTGCTCATATCTTGACCCTCTGTATTCATGTTGATTTGAAAGGGGAAAATGTCCAGGTAATGTCCCACTTTTTCACAGCAGATCTCATTACTCAATGTATATTTCATTAGGTCAGACTCATTGCAGCAGCCAATCAGATTAGGTTGTCCGGCGACGCACAAGGTGAATTTGAATGAGATCTGCCCACTTCTAAACATGCATACAAAAACCTCCCAGGCCATACTGAGAGGCTTTAGCCAATCACAGGACAAGGATGTTTCCCGTGGGCAGGGCCAAAGTATCCTGATACTCTGCTTATTGGAGGGGTTGAGTTACACTCTTTTGGTCTCGGGCAGTTGTCTGAGGAATAGCTATCTGTCCGGTCAGCAGCAAGGCAGTTGTGGGCGAATGGTAGGCCCAGTTTAGAACAAAGTGTGTGTGCAGCTGTGAGAGGGCCTTTGGGAGGGAGGGGGGTTAGTACCATGAGCACCTCTGAACCTGCCACTGTGCACTCCCCGTCCACGGCAGGGCCCACTATCGAGTGGCTGGAGCCTAAGCTGCCTGACATTCTGAAGACCGGCAGCAGCTCCCTGGGCAGCTTCACGACAGGGGAGGGCCCGTTGGAGGGGGGCCGACTGGAGCTCAGCAGCCCCGAGTCCTGCAGCTTCTCTGGGGTAAGACCAACAGAATGCAGCTAAGAGAAAGATGAACCAACCTATTGGTTATCAGGATGTTGATTTGACATGATTAAAAGTTATGCAGTCTCCCACAACATAAACAGTCACTCACTCTCAGCCTCTGTGGAGTTATTCAAGCAGGTTGTTGAATAAATTCCCCTCCCTTCTCTCTCTCAGGAACAGGAAGACATAGACGGGGAGGATGAGGCGGAGGACTTCTTCACAGACAAGGAGGAGGACCTGGGTGCCGTGGAGGAGGAGCGCAGCGTCATCCTACACCTGCTGTCGCAGCTGAAGCTGGGCATGGACCTCACGCGGGTAGGTCGAGTTCCATGCACTGCCAAAGCAGTAAAACAAGTCCCAGTCATCAGCAGCTCTTCACACAGTTGGTCTAAATAGGTTTTGGAGAGGAAATTAAAACTTAGTATAGAATTTGTCTGAATGGGGAAAAAAGATAACGGAGACCTGGGAAGAATGAATCTATCTCAGAGTAGGAATCACTCTCATGGCCTGTTTTTAATCATCTGATTTGCAGTGACCTTACAGGCTGATGTAAGCACTTCTTGTTGTGTAAGTAGTCTAGTACTGGACACACAAGCACTTGAAAATAGCAAGAGTTGAGTCCTCGATAGACACTCTATCTTCTAGTATTTGGATATCCTCCTCTTGGGTTTCTGATTTATCTGTTGGCTCCACTGACTTACCTCAGATGGGAATCTAGTAGACGTTGTGACCCCAAGGTCATGTCAAGTGGACGTCGCATTGTCCATTTCTTGATTTACTGATGGTAAATAATGTGGTAATGGACGAAAAAAAAAAAAAACACTGATACCATATCTATGTGGACTTTCCTACCAGGTGGTCCTCCCCACCTTCATCTTAGAGAAGCGCTCTCTTCTGGAGATGTACGCCGACTTCATGTCACACCCGGACCTCTTTGTGGCCATCACCAATGGCAGCAGCCCGGAGGACCGCATGGTCCGGTTTGTGGAATACTACCTCACCTCCTTCCACGAAGGCCGCAAGGGTGCCATCGCCAAGAAACCCTACAACCCCATCATCGGCGAGACCTTCCACTGCTCCTGGAAGGTTCCCAAGAGACCAGAGAACTCCAAGGAGCCCTCACAAGGAAGCGCCGACCTGGCCGCCTCCCAGGACTCCTACCAAGTGCGCTTTGTGGCAGAGCAGGTGTCCCATCACCCCCCGGTGTCTGGGTTTTACGCTGAATGCCAGGAGAGGCGGATGTGTGTGAACACGCATGTGTGGACCAAGAGCAAGTTCATGGGGATGTCCATTGGAGTATCTATGATAGGTGAAGGTCAGACAATGTAGTTTACGTACTGGCATAAAACAAGAATAGTATGTTCATCAGAAACACTTTTAATTGGTAAAAAGCTGGTAAAAATATTTCTGGTAAATTTATTGGCATTGTTTTGCAGATTTCTCCTAGTATTTCTGTCTTCCTTGTTTTTCCAGGTTGTCTGTATTTGCTGGAGCATGATGAAGAGTACACCTTCACGCTGCCCTGTGCATACGCACGCTCCATCCTCACTGTTCCCTGGGTGGAACTGGGCGGCAAAGTCAACATCAGCTGCGCCAAGTCAGGCTACTCAGCAGTCATCACTTTCCAGACTAAACCCTTTTACGGTGGCAAACTACACAAGTAAGTCCCTCATGTGGTACAACTACGTGTTAGTATTTATCCACAACACAAACCAGATTTTCAGAATGTTCTCTTCTCATGAATTTAAATGCAGTTCAGTGTGCTTTTACTCATCCAGGTTTTTCTGTTCCAAATGTAGGGTGACAGCGGAGGTGAAGCACAACCCGACCAACGCAGTGGTGTGTCGTGTGCAGGGCGAGTGGAACGGCGTTTTGGAGTTCAGCTACACCAGTGGAGAGATGAGGGTGGTAGACGTCACCAAGCTGCCTGTAACGAGGAAGCGTGTTCGGCCGATTGAGAAGCAGGGACCAACCGAATCCAGGTCAGAAGAAGTGGATTTCAACACTGTGGGAGGAATCATACTTGAAATTCGTTTCCTTTGGCCTCAGTTAAGGAGGCAGGAATTTGTAGTTTCTTAGTTAATCGACATCCTTTTAAAAGCTTGTTTTTGTTAAAACTTGTGTGAGTTTTAACATGTTTTTAAGACCAGTTAAAACACATAATGCAAAAATCTTGAAAGTTGCACACTTCTGTGTCTGATTCAGTTTTATATTTCTTGTGATTCAGGCGTCTGTGGCAGCATGTGACAGAGTCCTTGCGGCAGAAGGATATCGACAAAGCCACAGAGCACAAGAGGGTTCTCGAGGAGCGGCAGCGGACAGAGGAGAGGCACCGTGCTGAGACCGAAACCGCTTGGAGGACCAGATACTTTGACAGAGAGGTGAGCAAGCTGAACACTCAAAGATCATCTGTGCTGACTCTGAATACATTTTAAATCACCTTCCCCAGCTGAAGCTTCTCCATTTCAGTGTCCTCACTTTACACTGAGCTATTTTGCATTTCCCGAGAATTTAAATACACAACACTTAGCACAGTTTGTGATCATTGATACATTTGTTCAGTTGATAATGAATTTTTTTCTTGCATCTGTCACAAAAAAAAACTTTAATTTGTGTCCTAGTTACCAAAAAATTGGGAACGTCCTGTTTTGGTCTTGTACCACATTATATCAAACCATCTCCAACCCTAAACAAATAGCCTGATGACTTGACTGGATTGAACAGTTTTGCTGACTCACTGCCAACAGCTGCTTATAAAAGCTTCAGCTAATCAGAATATTTCTCTCCTCCTCCAGGGTGAAGGCTGGGTTTATCACAAACCACTCTGGAAAGGTTCTGCATTCAAATCCTAGTTTCTTCAGTCTCTATCTTGGATGTTGATATTGTAGATTCAGGAGTGTGTGAGTGTCTGTGTGAGTGTCTGTGTGTCTGTGCGTCCACGTGTGCGGTTGACGGTTATGAAATGAGAGCACTGCACTGACGTGAGAAGGGGAGAAGGACAGAGAGACAGCACGACTGAAGGTGTTCTCCACTCGCTCATAATGTTCACGAAGCCTCGAGGTACAAGCCTTTGTACTGCTGATCACTTTTTTTATAATCCAATGTCAATGAAAGCATATTCTTGTACAGATAATGGTACTCTTATTTACACAGCCTTAAGATAGTATGATGAATGATACTGTTTGGGTTCTGCTGATCAACCTGGATATGGTTCTGTTATTTTTTGTTTGTTTGTTTTTTTAGATATGGAATCACACAATGGTGAAGTGACTTTTGAGGAGTTTCTTTCTAAAATAAGATATCCCACATAAAGAAAACCTAAATAATTTGAAAATGAGTGCAATGATATGTGATATGTGTGTGATCTCTCTTCATTAGACCTGCATTTGTCTTTCAATCTCTGCACCTGTAATTTGTAACATTGGCTTTCAGCTTTAAATTTGAAGTCTCAAATCCCAAGTCAAGATAGCCGTTGCTATAACAACGCTGGGGTTTCAGACTTGGTGAATCTCATCTGGAGCCACAAAAGACCTTAAACAGTTGTAGTAATATAAAATATGTCTTCATAGGAGAAGTTATAAATTGTTGACGAATTCTTGATGACGATCTGTTTCAAAACGTCTGCTTCCAACTACACTACTGATCCTGACACTATAAATGTAATAGTCAGGAGTATTGCTTTATGTGGTTTAATATCAGATGATTTTGTGCATTTAGATATATAATATGTGTTGATTTGAAATCATGCAATTTATCTCTAAATTATTATTTTGTTTACTTGTTGTTTGATGCTATTCAGATTGACAGTATTGGATACGTCCCACGGCTGGAATGGCATGTCGTAGACTAGCTGACAGATAACCAAATTTTAAATAATCAGATGACTGAGTCACACGTGAATGCAACTAAAGATTACTACCCTGATATTCATGTCTTTTCATCTCTTTTTTTTTTTTTTTTGTTTGTTTTTTAGTTTGGTGGTTTTGCAGTGGATGGAAAAATTCCCACATGCATGAAAGCAAAGTGTCCCTGTTCACATTCATTGCATAAACTGTACTACTCCTGTGTCTGCATTACTTCAATTTCTAAATGTCTGTTGTAAAAGCTTTTAACCAAACTTGCTTGTTTTGTAATGCAAATAAATATTTTGTTTGAATGCATGTTTATCTTGCTCTTTAATTACTCTTATTTTTAGAGCCACTTTTTGTATAAAGATGTTAGCATTTCTTGTTCCATCAGTGTTTGTGTTACTTTTTTTTTTTTGGAAGAAACTCCAATCTACTATACTGTGATGTACAAAAACAAACAAACAAAAACAAACAAAAAACAACTGAATTTTAGCCTCACACTCTCAAATCATCCCAGTATTAAGTAAATACAGTTTCTATTTATCTACAGAAAAATGAAATCCCCTCTGCCATTGATAAGCTACTCCCTCCAAATCTTAGTGCCTTATGCAAACTTTCTGTGTCACACAGCGTTTTCATCATTTACCTGACAGATGCAAATGGTGGATGTATTATTTGTGTGTGTGTGTTTGATTTTAGTTTTTTTTCTTTTTAAAAATCAGTGCTTGATGTTAGGTGAGGTCCACTGAGCACTTTTACTCCAGGTTTTGACATTTTCACGGTTTTGAATTCTACTGGCTGTCTTGCTGACCAATGAAATGCACTGACATTGAAGGAAACCTGATGTTGTAGAAAAATGACATTGTGTGCTAATAATCAAATAAACTGCGACTGAGCTGCTCAATTTCACGGTCTGATTGCATTTGTTCTCATTTGTTTTAATTTGAATTCAGATAATGCAGCATAGTGAAAAGTCACTGTGATATTTTCAGAAGCACAGTTTGAACTCAAACCTCAGACAGTAGGATTGAAAGATAGATGTTTTTTTTGAAAGCCAGTCAGAAGTCTAAATAATTTGAAAATGAGTGCAATGATATGTGATATGTGATCTCTCTTCATTAGACCTGCATTTGTCTTTCAATCTCTGTTATAAAAAGTCTAGAGACTGGCTTTCAAAAAATGATCTACTGGATTGTTGAAAGTCAGTAGCTGGAGTGAAGTGTGAAGCTGTGTGACCAAGCTTTCCTGGTGTGGTCTGTCCAACTGTTGAGTAAGAATAAGTGAAAGTCTGAGTCAGTCTCTGAAGCTTTAAAGTTATTTTTACTGTTTTGAGGGTGAAATATAAGTTCCGTACAGAAAATTTTCATCAGCTTGTATAGCTCCCTGTGTTAGAGCACTGCACAGTACTTTTAAGGTCGTGGGTTCGAGCCCCGATCGGCCGAAATTTTGGCGAAAATGGCTCAAAACACTAGTTCAAGAAGGGCCGTGAACATATACTAATGTGAAGGAGATGGTGGTGTAGTGGTTAAGGAGGGCGCAGATTGGGGTAGAGAGTCTGGGGTTGCTGGTTCGACTCTCACTTATCTCCTGAACCTGATTTCAAACGGGCATTATGCTTTAATTTTGGAATTTTGGCCTAAAAACTTGTCTTTAACAAGAGAAACCCCGGGTTTCGAACCAGCTACCTCTGACTCTCAGAGGTACCTTTCCTCCTCCTTCACCACTACTCCACCAACTCCTTCACATTAAGACATGTTCTCGGCCATGCCTTAAACCTCTCTTTTGCAGTTGACACTTAGAAAAATTTCAACTTGAATTTCCAAGCGGGGTTTGAACCCACAACCTTAAAAAGCACTGCGCAGCGCTCTAACACAGGGAGCTACACAAGCCGATGGGAAATTCAATTTCGAACTTATACTTCAGGTGTACAGCAGAGGAAAACACTAAAAAACTTTACATAGAATACTGAAAATTCAACACAAAACTTATAAATACATCTCTAAAGCTTCAGAGACCACACAGGACACATTACAGTTAG